>JAQGDQ010000132.1:84850-316432 GCA_030141605.1 Tubiluchus corallicola
ACTTTTAGAAATAGTTCAAGCTTGTGATCAGCTGTTCGACGTGTTTTTCCTAACATAGGCCTATGTAATTATGACTACGATGGAACTGCAAATACAAGTAACAGCAATTATACATCTGATTAAGCTCACCAACGACGCAGCACAGTCCTTCTCAATTAACAGCACATGAGAGCTGGCAAGGCTGTAATTACCTACTATAGTACAATCACAGTGAGTTTCTGTTTATATATTAAACAGAATTTCTAAAAATAGCACTTGACACGTGCTAGCATAAACACCGAAATTGGCCTTTGATTTGAAATAATACAAAAATTTATTCATGAAAGCCATTATTTCTTTCCGTGTTGTTGTGAAAAGTTGCCCATTTAAAAAACAAAGCAATCATGTTTTTATCAAAGCCAAAAATATTGATAACAAGTGAGTAAACACAAATCATATTAGGCTTTTATTCTATTTTGTTTTAATCAGTGACCAGTTTCACACGCTACCCCTGGTGGAAAACCGCGAAACAGCGGAGCTGGAATTGTGAAAACATGTGAAATTGCGAATTTTAATAAAGTTTACATTATTCTTTTAAACTTTGGAAATAAAAGAACCTCACATAGCAATATGGCTCACACATATGTTGTCACAGCTCACAAGCCTACAGCTGTGAATGCATGTGTGACAGGTACCAAACGTCGTTTGATTTGTTAGTAGCCTAGGCCCATCTAGTATTGTATAAATTATAACAGTATTATGATTGCAACTGTTGAGATTGTTAATGCGATGTAATTCGAATGCAGTAAATCCTCAATCATTAAGTTTTCCAAGCCATATTTAATCGAAAAAGGCAACATAATGTTCAATTCAGCTTTATTTTCTCAGTAGCAGTTAAAATTCGACATAATTATTTCTACATTTCATTGCAACTGAGAAGGGGCAGCCAGAGGCCTATTGGTCACTTGATCAGCTGCCCCTTATTAAAAATACAAGTTTACTTACAGGTGCATGACATTTTTAGGTGTTTTTATACAAAAAACATTATAGTAATTAGTATTAAAAATAGATTTGGTATTAAATTATGTACTAAGTAGCAGAAATGTATATTTAATCTAGTCAAATTTTAAAGGGCAGAAGAATAGTAAGCAAGAATTTCTTGAGAATTGAATACGAGGTTACATTTTGAATAATAATAATAGTTATACTATATGCATAAATTTATGTTGACACAGTAATGTCAAGATGCAATACAAAAAATCAATAAATATATCTCATATCAAATGAATGCAAAAAACAAACAAAATTCTTCAAGGCTATATCAAGCAAAACACAATTCAACTCAAGGTAAAAAGAAGTTATCACAAGCAAAGCAAAAACGAAATTCAACTTAAAACAAAAAATTATATCAAGCAAAAGCAACGAAAACCAACTCAAAGCAAAAATGCAATTCAGAGCATAACATCAAGCAAAAAATTCATGGAATTCAATGTAGAGCAAAAAATAATATCAAGCAAAAGTAACAAAAATCTACTCGAAGCAACAACGCAATTCAAACGCAGAATAAAAGGAAGTTATCACAAGCAATGCAAAACGGAATTTAACTTAAAGTGAAAAATTATATCAAACAAAAGTAACAAAATCAAACTCAAAGCGAAAATTTTATAAAGCAAATGCAGTTCAACTGAAAGTAATAAGAAATTATCACAAGCAAGGCAACCAAAGCAACAAAAATCAAACTCAAGAGCAAAAACATAATTCAGCTTAAAGCAAAACATATATCAAGCAAAAGTAACAAAAATCAGTACAAGACAAAACTAAAAAATCAAAACAGGGCTAGAACAATATATATAATTTGGCAAAGCAGAATTTTATGTGATGCAACATTCTGTCCAAAGGAAAAGCAGGGTAACCGAATATATTCATGCAATAAATAAAACTTTTTGAATACGGGTACTTACAGTCCAAAAGATTTCTACATGCCTTCGACAAAGACAGTTCATTTAGGTTCACTTGATTTTTTGGATATAATCGCTTTCTAAACAACACAAAGAATAAATATACAAAAATACACTTTTTAAACATTATTCATTATGTTATTTTCCAGTTCAATTAAATTTAACTCTAGTATACTAAATGGAATTTTCAATTAGTGACTTTTTGTGCCTTTTACTTATTTGTAATAAAGATGTGCAGGTGGTTATTGAAGTATCTAAGGCGTTCCGGAATCTGACTCCATTATGTTGCAGTGTGTTTAGGCCAAACGATGTTTTATATTGGGCCTGGTAATAAAAACCACTTGTTGCTGCTCGAGTTTCATAAGTATGAATATCGCTAACATTTTGGAAGTAATTTGTATGTAGAGTAGGCAAAATGCCGTGTTTGTGTTTAAGCATCAACTTAAGTAATTCCAAATTGTATATATCAGCTAGCTTTAGTAGCTTCAGATATTTGTATGAAGGCGTAGCTCAGTCCCTATAGGCTGAAAAAGTAATACATTTGACTATTCTGTTTTGGGCGGTAATTAATGGGTGAAGAGTAGTGATTTTTGCTCTTCCATATTAATTACGTCTAGACATTGTTTTGACCTAGATATAGACATAGATCATTTATTTTTTCCAATATAGTTTTATAGCAAAAGTTTTAGTTAAACGTTAAATAATTGTAATCATGGAGCAGGGCAGCAAGGGACCAAAGGGTCATCTCATCTGGTCTCTTGCCCTTCATATAGCTAGATAGGTATAACAAAAATAAATGGTGATGTTACAGACAACAAAATCAAATAAGAAGAAAAAATAGTACAAATTATAAAAAAATAAAAACAAAAAATAATAGAATAAAGTTAAATACATAAATCTTAGCAAAAGAATGAAATTTTTAGTGACCACAAAAGGTTTGTAAACAACATAATACACCAAAATCGTTAAGTACGAAGTAAAACATGAAATCAAACTAAAACAAAACGAATGATGAGTAATTCATTAATTGCAACAAAATAATAAAGGTAACTCATAACCATCAATGTAGTCAAATTAACCAAATCAATAATAAGAGATAGCAAAATCTGTATACAAAAAATAATTATATCAATATTGGGTTGGTTTAGATAAAACCTACCATCAAATATTGCAATTCAGTGCATTTAATGTTATTGTTATAAAAGGTAGAGACCCCCCAGATCCAAATTCCAGTAAAAAATTTGCATCATCAATACGATGTTATTATTAATGCTTTTGGGGGATACACTTACACAGGTAACTTCACTGCCAGCGATGATCTGAATCTGATAGTAGCAAAAAACACCAGAATGGAGATCTATTTGGTTGCTCCGGAAGGACTCCGCCCGTTAAAAGAAGTTGACATCAGAGGCAAGATAGCAGTCATGAGATTATTTCGTCCTCCTGTAAGTAAGCCATCGGCTTACAAATAATTTTATTAAACTCATCGTGTAATTAGTAAAATCACTTTAAAGCTGCAATCACTTCACAATTGAGCGTGCTCATTTTAAATGAAAAATTGCGTCATCCGGTTACTATGCCTACTATGTAATAAAAACCAGCACCTAACGATAAAGCTGTGAAGACACTTTAAAGTTATTGTGAAATGATCTGACAACTAATTTTACGTTTACACAGTTAAACACAAAGATTTAACCAGCTAGAATTGCAGAATTTCCAGTTTAAGTCATTTTTTTTCAAATATGCCCTCAGCGAGGTCCATTTGGCAGGAGATATACGAAGGATTTAAATTTATTTTGCATTTTTAAGCAAGGCATTTTATGCACACGTATACTATTTGATAATTTCAGTATTTTTAAGTGTACATTAAAATACAATGAATGTTGTTTGAGGGCTGGTTTTTCCTTTAAGTAGTTTTAAAGTTAGATTACCGAAGATACCTTAAATTGTTTACATTTTCTTTGCAGAACGAATCAAAGGACTTGCTGTTCATTCTTACTGCACGGTACAATGCTATGATCTTGGAATGGCAACAAGTCGGACAAGATATCGAAATAATAACGCGTGCGCATGGAGATGTACACGTATGTTACAGTTTTACAGCTTATTCAGTTGGTTTAGTTTTGTTATCATTTATTGGCATAAAGATAGAGAAAAGTTGCTCTGTAATTGTCATATTTGCTCACTTGTCATTAAAATTGAAACACGTACATCAGCAGAGTTATCACCAGCTGTGTTCACCTGTGTCATTTTTTGCAGTAGCTTTTTAGCAAATGTCAAGGGCTTATGATAACTTATACAAAATAGTATATATAGCAGTGTGAGGTATCAAGTGTAATATGCTTATTTGTTTGTTTGTTTTGTTTGTTTACAGGACAGAATTGGTAGGCCATCGGAAACTGGCAGCATAGGCATAATAGATCCTTTATGTCGCGTGATTGGTTTGCGGTTATATGATGGGCTGTTTAAAGTAATACAGTTGGACAGAGATAATAAAGAACTCAAAGCTTTTAACATCAGGTAATGCTGCCTTGAACATGTGTAAATATAATTTTTTTAAATAAATATTAGGTTGTATTTAAGTATGTGATTACGTACTTTAATGCACGATTAAATCTGAACTCTTCCATAGTGTGTTTTTAATACTGTATTTCTCTGTTTGTCCTTACCTATCTCCTAGTCTATACTTTTAATGTTTTTTTATTCTTTTTTCCTTTCTCCGCATTCTTTTTATGAAGCTTAATATTGTTATAAAGCTTTGTAATATGTATGTAATATGTGGATGTAGTAATAAATAAATAGAATAAAAAATAATATATACAGTAATTTTACATGTTAGTGATAATTAATTTATGGCAGTTTAAGTAAGTGAAGCTCCTGGTTTTACTTTGAAGTCTTGAATGTGTAGCACATTGTTACAAATTTTGCAACTTGGCTTTATTAAAATATTTTCACTAGTGGATAATGGCTCTTAAGATTTTCTGTCAGTTTTACAATGTTTTTTGTTTGACTGATATTTAAATAATTTTATTAATCTTGTATAGATTGGAGGAACTTAGCGTTATTGACGTTGAATTTCTTCACGGATGTTCAGTGCCCACGATAATATTACTGCACCAAGATCAGAATGGTCGGCACGTGAAAACCTATGAAATCTCGCTCAATGATAAAGAATTTTTAAAAGGGCCTTGGAAATTGGATAATGTAGAATCAGAAGCCAGCATCATTATACCTGGTAACTTGCAACATTTTTTTATGATATTGTACTTCAATGCCCCTTTCACATTTAATATAGGCTTCTGTTATGATAAAGGTTAATAAAAAATTCTGAAAGAGCCTTGGAAGCTGGCTGAGGTAGACTTAGAAGTCAGCAATGTTATACCCTGTAATTTGCAAAAGTTTATTATGATATTGTACTTTCCCACTCAATATAGGGTTTCGAAGCCAAGTTTATGTATCTGGCCTGTGTAGCCTTTGCTGCTTTTTTTACTGGTCCAAGCAGTTGAACCCATGTATTAGTTTTCCTACTCATTATTCTGCAGTGGATATGCGTGAATTGTTAACAGAACAGCTAGACTTCTTGGCCTCTGCAGCTGCTGGTACCAAAACCAACCTGGTTAGTCTATGCCCTTATCAGCAAGCTCAACACAATGCCTTTTAATTTGTTTAATAAAGTTTTTCCTTTTTGTGGTTCCTGGCCTTCTAAAGGACAGTCATGTTGTTTGTGTAATTTGGTTTCATTGCATTTTGCAGTTGTGTTATAATGCCAGTTTGAAAATGTGTAGCAGTATTTTAATTCTTGAATCTTTTTGTTTTACAGTTCCTGAGCCTCACGGCGGAGCACTTATAATTGGCCAAGAAAGCATTACGTACCACAAGTATGATCATTATATTGCCATTGCGCCACCACTCATCAAGGTAATGGATGAGTAACAGCTGCGTTTGAACACAGTCATAGCTGTATTGATTGAATACAAAGTATCACTAGCATAAATTTCATATCTGTTTTTTTAGAGTTGACATTTTGTACAAGTGTTATTAGTTTTCCAAAATATGGTGTAAGTAGGGTTTGCTATTGTAATACAGCTACTTCTGGTAAGGTGATCAATACTATTTGCAATGAGGGAGAGTACCCTCACAAAGCATCAAGGTCTAGTTCTACATTTAATGATACAAAAGGGAAACAATGCAAAAGTATTGGCATCAGGGCACTGGTTTTCTCAACTTGGTGTGTGAACTTTAAGAACTAAACATCTGCAATCAAACTCAAAAAGTAGTTTCTTATTTTCTTTCTTTGAATGCCTAATGGCTTGTATGAGACTAAAAAGTAAGACGTAAAATTCCTGAATAAATTTCGAATTTTGTGTAAATTATAAATGTTGCCATATATTTTTTCAGCAAAGTTCGATTGTGTGTTATGGCAAAATTGACGCAAATGGCAGCCGTTTCCTCCTGGGCGACATGGCAGGTCGGCTATTTATGTTGCTTTTAGATAAAGAAGAAAAAATGGACGGCACTTGCTCTGTTACCGGATTGAAAGTGGAGCTTTTAGGCGATGTATGGTTATTTAAGTTCTGTTTTCTTTTACTTCTCTCAATAAGCATGCTTGTTGATTATCACTTAAGTAACTCAGTAGAAAAATGTTTAACTCCTTCAGTACCACACCTTTGAGCACAGACATAACTAAATGATTACAAATTAGGCACTGTTCCATTCAGGAGCATCTCCGCTATCCAATCATGCTATCTGTTTAAACACTTATAAATGATTTAAATAGACGAAATTAAGAAAAACTCCCTTTTCAGACACTTCAACTTGGCCTATTGAGTACCTTAGTCTGGTGTACACTTGCGGGATCATACACACTACTTTATTTATCGCTTGGTTGCTACAGCCCAAGAGAACCATCTGCTGTACATAGTTCAAGGAAAAGCCAACCGTTCAGCCAAGGAGAAATTAATGTTTCTTCATCTTTTAACAGGAATTTCTCGTTAAAAAGAGAGTAGACTTGAGGCCAAAGTGCATCAGAGTGTTGTGTCTGGATAGTTGAAATTTTCGGCATTAGCTGATTTGACATAAGTGATACTGTACATTCTGGTAGTGCTAACACTGCAGTTACTGAAAGTTTTTTTTGCAATTTTTTCGTCAAAAATCGACTTCTAATTTGTCTAGGGTAAGCACATGCATTTCATAACGCTTATGGTCCTGAAGGAGTTGACCTGGTTGTTCATTGTCTTTACCTGTTTTTACACATACAAAATAATTAACACTCACCGAAGTTGTTTAACATTGAAGCTTCAGTGATTAAGCACCCTAATTTATTTTATAGACCACAATAGCAGAGTGCTTGACCTACCTGGACAATGGTGTAGTCTATGTTGGGTCAAGGTTAGGTGACTCACAGCTGATAAAGGTAATTGCTTGATTTAAAGCAGTACATGTGCTCACTTGCAGTAGTTTTATTTGCTTGTAGTTTGTGCCTTATCTAGTAGAAGGCAACAATGAATAATTGAACATCCTTGATTATAATAATCATTTCTATTTATAGAACAGTCATGATAATTTACTATGAGTTAGGTAATATCTTAATGTTGAGTAGTTATTATAAACATAATGGAAATGCACGATTGTAAAGGTGAAAGTGTGGCTTCACTTAATGACGAAAAAATATGTTTAAAAATGCTGTCATATTCCTGCTTTAAGTAGAATTCTTTACAGCTGAATGTTGAAGCAAATGCTGATGGTTCATATGTCGAAATCATGGAGACATTTACAAACCTCGGCCCGATTTTGGATATGTGCGTTGTTGACTTGGAACGCCAGGGTCAAGGACAGGTATTGCTTGTTTCATATGTTTCTTTGCCAGGTACAATAAATCTGCACAGTCTTTACTCAGGCAAGTGCAAAAACTAATGATTTTTTATTCTGTCGTTTGCACTTACTGAAGGAGTTACAAAATATTTAGTTATATATGCAGTCCATTGATATAAAAATCTACTGTCGATAGAAAACAGGGTGATTGAATTATCTAAATTTTTCTGCGTAAGTTTGCTAGACGTAGTAAACAAAAACGGCTCTTGGTTTGAATGTTTTAAGTTTCACTTTATGGCCTCTAGGACACAGTTTGTCAATGCCTATTACAAAAAATTGTCAGCAAATTTGTATATATTTTTGTATGAAATCCACTAAATTCAATAATAAATTAAACATTTCAAATCAATTTTTAAAATGATTTGGATACTAGTTACTAGGACGGGACCAATAAAATCAGTTATAATCGATTTGGGCCTTTAATTCTGATTATCAATTTTTTCAGCTTCCGTTGCGTATCAGTTGTTTTGTTAATGTCATTTCCAACTTATTTTTATGAAAGCACGACAAATATATATCTACAATAAAATCAAGTAATATGGCACTACCTTTGTCCAGCAACTTAGCTTGCTTGCTGGCGTCGCCGCTTTCTCCTGAAATAACAGTAAACGATTGTAATTGATTGTCGAATTTGTTTCTTCCCTCATAGTCATCACAATGCCTTTCTTTGCGACTACATGGCAGGGCAAGCATAAACTGCTTCACCTTACTGATAAGACGATTTTTTCATTGTATTAATTGTTTTTCAGTTGGTCACTTGTTCTGGTGCATATAAGGAAGGCACATTGCGCATTATCCGCAATGGTATCGGCATTCACGAGCATGCAAGCATTGATTTGCCCGGTATTAAAGGAATATGGCCGCTAAAGGTCAACTCTGATAAAAACATGGACAACATGCTAGTACTTTCATTTGTTGGTCAAACAAGGTTTGTTTTCTATGATTATGTTTGTGTCTTAGTGAGTGTCAATCACCATGTATCTACAGCATTTTGCAGTACTGCAATTTAACATATACAATTTTGTTTGGAATGTGATTTATAAAATATTTGTTTTGTTGATGTTATTTGTAGGTTTAGGAGCTTGTGTGACAACTGCGATTTTTGTACAGATATTTTGCACTTTAAAAAATTATGTAATTGAAAAGCTATGAAAGTGTTTTTCGACTAAGATCTTTCACAATATTTAGAATTAGAAATTGCTTGAAATCTTTGCTGTTAATTTCTTTATAAATTTATTGCAAAGTTTAACCAGTCATTGTCACATAGTTTTACTACAACTTTTAGTTTATCGAATAAAAAAACCAACTATTACTCGCGTGATAGTTCAAGTTTAAGTTTATTGGCAATAGAGCATCCATATATATATATATACAGTATTGAATTTACATTTGTTAAATATAAAATGTAAAAATGGTGCAAATGATAGAAATGGTACATCTATAGATACAATTACATGCAAGTAGCTATGAAATTAAACTAACAGCAAGAGCACAAGAGTAACTTAACAGCTTAACGATTAAAGCACATTTTATTGAAAAAATAACCCAGCATTAGCAAAACAAGTTGCAGGTAGTTGCTTATTAGATGTGCAAAACATTCTAGTATCTGCACCTTGATATGCATGTTTGTTATTACCAAGTAATAGTCATGATGATACTAGATGATAACTGTAGAATATCTTTGTCCACAGCAGTAAAAATTAAATTAGTTAATGATTGGCACAAGTTACAAGAATTTTAGATTTAAGAGGTAAGAACGAGTCCGCGAGAGCTCCATGCAGGGGGTGGCACATGAGGGGTGACGAATTTATATCATTTTTTTCTAACACGAAGGGCGACCCCCCAAAACCATGTAACCAAGATATCAAATCGATCGAGCTACTATTGGCAGAGAAATGACCACATCAAGAAATTGACCCCGAAAGAGGCAAAAAAATCGCTATTTTGGGGGGTTATTTTAACTTTTTCTCCTGTATAAACTATTATAGATGGGTTGATGTAAGTTGGCTGGTACATAGACCCAGACATTGTCTTCTGATATCATAACTTTTTCTGACATACTATTAATAGTATCAGAGAACGGGATTTTTCAAATTCGGCTCTTTGTTAAGAGTCCCGGGAGAAGTTAAGTTGTAAGGCTCATAACTCGCCCACTGCGGGGCTACAGAACTTCCGGTTTTCATGTATGTGTTGACCATCATCCTCACTAATAATATACAAAAGAAAATTCGCTGGAGCCTGTTTGAGTATTTAGTACTGGCACTTTAAAATTTCACAAAAATCAGCAAAATTCGCTTTTTTGTAGTTTTTCAATATTTTTTCTATCTATATGCTGGATTATAAGTGACAAATCTGTATTCTAAATTTAATGAAAATGCACGAGCTGAGATAATATCATGAATGACATTATATAGAGGGGGCACTGTTAGAAAAAATTGCCATATCAACACACTTTTTTACTTTCCTTAGTAATTCCGTCCATGTGTAAAAAGCAGACATACTTGGCTCAGGTCGCATATGACAGTAGACATTTAGCCACGTTTAACCTGCATTTTCTGTGACTAGTGCTCTCATTTCCTAGTAGCAATAGATTCCTTTACCATGGAAATTGCTAGAAATTTGCGAATTTCATCTTAAATTGATTTAGTTGTGTCGGAAATTTCATATGACTACAAATATGAATAATTGCCTCTTCTGATGGATTTCCGGACAGGACATCATGCATGCCCCTAGTACGGAGTCCGACCCCGATTCAGGGCATTCTCTACACACTGAATCGCTAGCGGATACCAGGAAAGACTAACTATTAGAAGTACCGATTGTGAAGATTGAGAGTCATTGCTAGCGAAAGAATCTGACAACACTTGGTATATACATATAAATTAGAAATCCGTTCATTTTTATACATATGTTCATTTTTTATACTTTTTATATGAATAAGCTTCATGGCTATACATAGAAGATTATGAATATCAGTACAAAAATGAAAAACTACAAAACTCAGTCAGAATTAATTTCTCTAAGTCCAAAATACTCTTCCTATTGTAGCAGCATAATCCTATCACTGAAGAGTAGTACATGTAATCAAAACCATAACATCTAAAAATAATAGAGAAAGAATTATCGATGCAGGTAGATTATCACTAGAAGATAGATACAGAAATATAGACAAATATATCATGGGGAAAGTGATAAAGCGAAAATCTTACAGTCTAAACATGAGACAATATAAGCGTATGGGCTGCTTCTAGGGGGATGGCGGTGATATTTAGCTCAGAAAATTTTTCTTCGCACAAAATTTATACTTCTGACAAAAAATATTAATAGTGCGATTGAATGATTGCGCCAATGGCACAAAAATTTCCGATGTTTCACAGTAAAAAAATCACCGGAAAAATGATATTTTGGGGGAAGTCTGTCCCATATTTTTTGGGCATTCGCTCAGATTTAGGGCAATTTTCTTTGTGTCCTGGCTTGTACGCCTATGTAAGACAATGAATAATAACTAGGTAATAACCTGTACATAACATTTACAAAGCATAGAAAATAAACAGTACATAAAACTATTTCCAGTCCTTGCAAGAAGCAATTTCCATTCCGTAGCTATTTCATTTTGAAGATGGAAGCGGTCTAAATGCGGTCCAGTGTCTTTGGTACAGGCTAATAGATTCACAATATTCGTTTCATGCGGATAACTAGTCAGAATACCGCATTTAACGCTGGTAAACAGCCCAGAAAACGAACATTTTAGTTCAGCAGTGGCCGCCATCTTGAATGCTAGAGTCCAGTCCTGTCGGTAGTTTAACCAATGTGCTGTCCAGGCCCGTAGTTGCCAAAGATGAATATTTATGACGTTTTGAAGTATTTTGACAAGATTTGACAACTCATGTTTATCTACACGAAGCTTTTTGATGAAGGTTGTTACCTATATTTGCACCCTGATATATGCCTTTTTCAGAGGTCATTTATAATAGGGTGGAAATTCGCTCCATCGAAATTGTCACTACAGCATAGTGTAATGGGATGCTCTATTCACATACATATCGATATTTTTGTCCCCGCCCCCGCAGTGGGTGAGATATAAGACTTTGAAATGACTGAGTATTTGCATCTTGTGCGTAATGCCAGCTTAAAGACCCCCAGTAGAGCCGAAAGAGGGGGGTTTGGGACAAAAGTTGAAATGTCATTTTGGAGAAGATAACAAGATCCAATACTGTGCAGAGTCAGATCTATTCAAACTCAGTGGTTGCTGCATGGCTAATCCTTCAAATATGAGTAAAAAATATAGAAAAATAGGTATTTTTTCATGAAAATCGGCCTATGCCGTACCTCTGCTACTATGAGGAATTGGACCAAACGGATTCACATAGTGAATGCTAGTGACTAGTGGACCTCATACCCGAACTTTGGTCCGAATCGGTTACCTAGCCTTGTGCCGGAATTTTTCGATTTTGCATGGTCTTCTCGCGGACGCGTTCTTAACTGCTTAAGTCTTTTAATCGTTGCAGTTTTTTGTATGCATCAATTTTATCAAGTTAATGCTGTCGACTTAATTTTTCTTTACAGAGTTCTGATGCTGAGTGGTGAAGAGGTAGAGGAGACAGAAATACCTGGATTTGCCAGTAACCACCAGACCTTCTACTGCGGAAATGTTTCACATAGTCAGTTATTACAGGTATCATCTAAAACTTTTGAACGTTTAGGCTGATAAATAAATACGTGTGTAAATGACTTGTGCTTAAAAATTTTGATAAAAAAGAACTGGCAGCTTCTATTAATGCACTCTGTAGTGTCTGTTGTGTAGTGAATCAGAATTAGTATTTTGACAGATCTTTTCTAATTCTTTAACAAATTCCTTTAATGTCGTTTCATAAAATTTGTTAATTTTTAATGAATTTGTTTAATGTCTATTAATTTGTGCAGCTTAATTTAACAAATATCATCAAATGATGCTTTATAACGAGGCTTTTCGAATTAAGCGACTAAGAAAGAAAAAGACGACCTTGTTGCAAAAATTAAGGTAGTCCAGGAGAATGATTCAAATGAATAATTGCAATTAATTACTAGTCTGTGATTGTGATTAACTGATGTTGATATGTCTGTCAATGCCATTGCTTTAAACTGTGTACCTTTTACTTGATAATTACATTGTTTTTGAAATGACAATTTACCTTTATCCTAAAGTTTGTGCTGCTCATGAAGTTTCTTTGAAACTGATAACCAGTTTTTTGTAGATAACACCAGCATCTGTTCGGTTAGTGAGCTCTGAAACAAAAATGCTGCTAAGCGAGTGGCGGCACCCAGCAGCCAAAAACATAAGTGTTGCTTCATGTAACGCATGCCAAATACTCTGCGCTGTTGGAGGAGAGGTCTTCTACATCGAAATCAACAAAGCTGAATTAAAGCAGATTAGGTCAGTAACATCTTGGATTTGAAAGTTTTGAAAAACTTGCAGTACAGCATTCCTGCAGCGCAACAAAATTTTACACTGTTCCCATTCACGTTTTTAATGCATTAGTTAGGCATTGGCGTCATTGGTAGGTAGTATTATTCTTCTAATGGCAATTCTGACTGAAGATACTGTAAATGTGCATTTGCAAATTTGCCAAAAAAGGCAGGAATTGCAACTGTAGCATTTTGTGTTACTATCCCTACAAATACTTAGTTAACACACATTTCAATAATGCTATTGTGGCTATTATGTTTTTTGTAACTACTAACATGTAGCTAGTAAGCAATAATTGGTAAATAAATCATGAATAAGTATCAAGTTTTTTTTCTTTTTACTAGTGTATGTGTAATGCACAGTGACAAGTATGTTATACTGGACTGGGAGTGATGTTTGAGACCCAGTGATGCTCTTTTAAAGCATTAAAATTTGTTTTCTGTGGAAATGTTTTAGTTCTACGACTATGGAGCACGAAGTGGCTTGTTTAGACATCACTCCACTTTCCGATGGATCTGAGAAGGCTAACATCTGTGCCATGGGTCTGTGGACGGACATTTCCGCACGCGTTTTGAAAATACCCAGCTTTGAAACTATGCATGTGGAAATGTTGGGAGGAGAAATTATTCCTCGTTCCATCTTGATGACTACGTTTGAGGGGATTCAGTACCTCCTTGTTGCCTTGGGCGACGGTTCTGTGTTCTATTTTAATTTACATCCATTGACTGGGTAAGAAAGTCACTTGTTCATAATAAACTATAAAGTTTATGTCTTTGCACGCAAACAGTTTATTTTTTGGCTACCACTTGATGTAAATTTTTTTTGTATAACATTTTTTAATGTCATCGTTGTTTTTAGAAAATATCGGTGCTGGGAAGAGAAACGTGTTAAACCAGTAGTGTAGTGGTTACCAAAAAAGTGCTCTAGATTTTTGTTGTTTGGATTTCTCACATTGCAAGCTTTGAACGAGCATTTAACAACAGTGCCTAATTGTAGTTGTGGTAGGACCAGGATCTAATACATTTGGTTATTAATAATTTATCTCATAAGATGTTCTGCTGAATTAGCAGGTGTGTTTTGACTATGCTCAGAGGAGTACACATCTTCGCATGTAATGAGAAAATAACTGGCAGCTGAAACAGTCCATTGTTTTTGTTTGCAGTAGTCATCCATCAATTTACTAACCATGCTTAGGGTTGCTTATGTTTGCAGTCATATGCATACCGTGACCACTTTCCTAATCCACTACCTCAGAATGGTTAAAGCACAAGAAAAAAATCTTCATAATAAAAACTTAAAAATTCGTGTTGGAAATACATACTGAGCTACGTTAATTTAAACTTCCGTGATGACCATTAGGCACAGTCATTTTGACGGTAGGTTGTTTGAAACTAGTTTGAATAACATTGCGTAAAATTTGAAAAGAATAATCAAAGCATTCTTAGCGCACTCTTCACTAATTAATCAAAAGCATAATTTTTTTATCTTCTCAATAAATTAAAAATATGTTTTTGGCAAGTTAGTGGTGCGCACTAGGAAGATGAGTCAGTGACATTTTACTAGTTGGTTGTGAACACTTTAACTTACTGAGAATTTTCTTTTCTAGTTACATAAACCTTTCAGTCAATTAAGCATTATTCTAAATATAACTATTTGTGGAAAGTCTTTTTGGGAAATATTTTAAAATTCTTTCCCTTTAACTTACTGCTTGTTATACAGAGCTTGCTTGTCTCACCCTTCTTTGCCTTCTCTTACTACTGTGTTCATTTTACCTTTAAGCGTCTGATCATATTTTACTATTTTTTTAGTTTACTTACCGATAAAAAGAAAGTGACACTTGGAACACAGCCAACGATTTTGAAGACGTTCAAGTCTCTGTCTCAGGTGAACGTGTTCGCGTGCTCTGACCGCCCAACTGTGATATATTCTAGCAACCAGAAACTGGTGTTCTCAAATGTCAACTTGAAAGAAGTCAGCTACATGTGTCCACTAAACTCGGAAGGCTACCAGGACAGGTAGGAAAGTGGAATCATTAAATGCAAACAGAAATGAAACAGTTTAGTAATTGGACAGTAACTGTGTCATGCACACTTGTTAGAAAAGGAAATTGAAGCTAAACCAAGTAATAACTAAAACGGCATTCAGTAGAATGCAGACCTTCGCCAAGGTTGCAGAGTATAATTTACTAAATTACATAATCACTTAGGTTAAGGCATTTTTTCTGATGCCATCTTGTTAATGAGTGGACTTTATTGCAATGCTGTGTGATGTCACATAACATATTCCTTTACGAGAATATAACAGTTAATCGATAAAAATTGTTTTTCCCAATCCTTAATCGATCATTGCCAAAACTTAACATCTTCTTCTTTGTCCTATGCCCCATCCCTCCGTGAAGTTTCTTCAGAATTAGTTAAGTAGTTATCTGCTTAACAAATAAACAACAATGAAAACAAAATTGTCCTGAGGGAGCAACTAACTATAATTATTAATGGTGGTATCCTTTGCAAACTAAACATTTTGCAAAGCATTTTTAAGCACAATGTGGTGTGGAAACATTTATTTGCGCAAAGCAAAATCTATGTTATCTACTTTATAATGTTTGGAAGGCACATTGTTTATGCTTTTTCTTGTATTAACGGCAAGACTGCATTGTCTTCTATTGATAATTTCACATTTGAAGCTATTGTCGTTTATTTGTATTTAAAAGATATGTTTAGCTTTAAAGTACAAACAGTATGTGTAAATAGAATGTGAGATGTCAAATGTATATTTAAAGAATATCATGTTTTGCGAACACATACTTTACATCTCCTGTGCCGTTTATAATGATGTTTGCTTGGTTTATCTTATCTTTTTTCTTTTTGCTGCTTTATTTTTTACGAAGATAATATGGTTGTGTGTATTTTTAGTCTTGCTCTAGCCAACGACAGTACACTTACTATCGGCACAATAGATGAAATTCAGAAGCTACACATTCGCACAGTACGACTGGGCGAATCACCACGTAAGATTGCATATCAAGAAGTGTCACAGACGTTTGGAGTCATATCCAGCCGATTAGATGTACAAGAAGGACAGAATTTCCTGCCTAGCCGTTCTAGTGCGAGTACACAAGTATGACATAAGTATCCATGCTCCGTTTCAAAATCATCCATTACAATACACGCAGTATAGTAAAAAAATATGACAGGTTTGGTTCTAAGCAATCTTTGCCCATGATGCTTCATTTCTTAAATTAAGTATTGTGTCGCTTAAATTGTTTAGCTGTTCACACTTGTAAGGATGTGCAAAATATCTCAGATCACTGAACTTTTTTCCCTTAAGTACTCAATATTGAAATTTGGTCCAGCAAACCTCGGGTGTAATCTCCAAAGGGGTTGTTGAACTGTCAGTGAAGTTCAATGCAGTATAATACGATGCAAGTCGTGTCAATGCTCAATAGCCTAGACGTGTTGTATTTGCTTATACACAATGAAATAAATCAGTAAGATTTTCAGCTAGCAAAAAATTTTGCTAATGCAGTTTTGCTTAAGTACTGTTTTTATTAATTGTAAAACAGCTTTTAATATAATTAGGGCTGCTTTTAAAATACTTAATACTTTACCATGTAACCATTAAATAAAAATGCGATTTGGTAACCAGAACAATTTTCACAGTTTACCAATCACCACTAACATAAAATGATTTATACATTTGGAACTTTTAATTCCTTTCATTTAGAATTACAAGGAAATTTGTTTCAGTATTGGTAAAAATTTCGACTCGGCTTTGGTGCAGCATTGTCACCTTGTCCATTCGTTCAGTTGAGTTTTGATTCGGTGGCACCCATGCATAAAAAAATCAGCTTCCGTTGATGAAAATGTACCATCAGTGACACATCCTCACTGAAGAGGTTAAAAGCTGTAGAGTAGTAATGGAGATAAATTGCCCAGAAGTTTTCTTAGCAGATGTTCACCATAACCACTAAGCACATATAGTGATTGCACAGTTTCATCACCCATGATTGAATATTTGGTAGTTGCGGATATCTGGATCTTTTTAATTATGTATCAGCATCATTTTCAATATCAGTAATATCCAGATATCCATTTTCTTTTGAGCAAATTTATTTTCACATCACTTAAATTACACTCAAGTTTGGCATTCGTATAGCTCCAGTAGTAATGCTTTTTGTTTTTTAGGCTTTGAATACAAGTCAGAGTTCACAGACATCTGCAAATAAACCCTCATCGACCAGCGCCGACAATTACGGCGACGAAGTAGAAGTACATAACTTGCTAGTGATCGATCAACATACATTTGAAGGTAGATGACCAATTTAACAGCAATTTTACTGCTTACCGGTAACAAACTTTTACAGTTTAATAAACATTGCAATTATGGCATCATCATTAAGTATCATCATTGAATTAGATCATTTAAATGTCACTTTGTGGCACTTTTTTCCTTAACATTCTTTATAAATTGAGCTTAGCTATATAATTATGTTTACTTTACTTCCAATGAATCAGAATACACATATCTCCAGGTTAGGACAGTTGTTCAACAATGAACCATAACGTAACAGTGCATACATTAGTTGAGGTTTCAACTCCTATTCGTGTCATACAACACACCTAAAAATGGTATCGCTGGTTATTCGACCAAGCATGGAATAAAAAACGGGGGACCACCTTTGAATCACTGGTCTGAGTTATATGAGTTATGAGATATGAGTTACTTATAAATTATTATTATTATCTATTATATTAATATTCTTGGTATGGGCTTAATATATAAGATTCGAGGCTACAGCTTCAACGACGGCACCATTTGCGGCGATCTATACATCAAACGAAAGGTCTCGATCTAGTGTCGTCTCATTGGGGGTTTATTTTTCGAATGGGGCCCACCGTGACGAGCGGGGGGCGAAAAATTACATATGATTATCATAAGAGAAATGGACAAAATGTACACATTATAGTAGAGGCATGTAACAAGCTGTACAGAAAATTTAATAAAAGAAACATTTCACAGTTTTTATAATGAAAAGCTAAACGTTATTTTTGCCTGCTTGCCTTTCTCGCTTTGAAAGAGGATCGTAATTGACTTTAGCAAAAGTTTGTATCTTGACAAAACTTTAATATTTGTGGCTTGAAGGTAAAGCAAAAGCACCTTTCTTTATTGTTTTGATTGTGAACAATGGCAGCTTGTAGCTAAAATTAGTGGGCTGCTTCAGAAAAGTTTCAGCCATTGTTTTAATATTGTGTAAAACGAAACAAACATATAATAAGAAAATTTATACATATATACTTGATAAAATCCTAAACAAAAAAATGTTTTTTATTTACCAATAGCCTAAATTGTTACATTTAAGCACAACATGAGTTAAAAAAGAGCACTACCTTTTACTTGCACAACAAGGTTGGCACTGCGTGAGCGACAGTGCTTTACCTACCTACCATTCAGCATTTTATCTCAGACATGTGGACATTGCCATTATATTGAATGTTATGTATCATATCGAGTGAAACTAGGATATGTGGCAGTTCCACAATGCCTATACACGAACTGCCACTGATTGCATTTTTTTGTTATTATATCTTGCCGTTACCAAACCAGCTGTAAGTATGCCTTCTTTTTAGTTAAATGGGCACACCAGTTATTACCGAACGAGTTCGCCTTAAGCCTGATCTCTGCAAAACTTGGTGATGATCCTAACACTTACTTCATTGTCGGTACGGCCATGGTTTATCCAGACGAATCAGAGCCGAAAGCCGGGCGTATTTTATTCTTTCATTACACTGATGGTGAGTTAGATTAGCCAGATTAAATTAAAACTTTATTAAGTCCTAAAAGTAAATTACATGCCTAAAGTTCTTAACATGTTGTTTTTTCTTTTTCGCATATCACAGAATTTTACACCACTTAACAGTTAATTATTGGGATTCATTGAATAAAAATATGCACTAACTTGATGCTATTATTATATCTGAACTTCCAGTTACTAACAATGTCTCACAAGTATGGTATTACTTGCTTGCAAGTGTTTAGCATTGCTACATGTGTGACTTAATGCTTTTTACTTGTTTTTATTATGAGAAAGTCATTTGTGTCTTCTAAAACATTGCTTGTTCTTATAGAACCATTTGTGTTTCTTTTTCTAGACAAATTGCAGCAAGTAGCTGATAGAGATATAAAAGGTGCACCTTACTCTCTGGTGGAATTCAACGGTAAACTTCTTGTCAGCATAAATAGCACGGTAAGTGTGTGATTTGTTTAAACGGTCTTTGTGTTGATAAGAAAGAGAAATGCTAAAGGAATTTATATAGTTGGGTATATGTTTAATTTTGTGTAAGTTTATTTACGACTTTTTATTCTTTATAGCTTTTGCTCGATGTCTGCTGGTAACTGAGTTGCTGTTTTTAGATTAAATACTAAAATGCTAAAAATAGACTAAATTGTCTATAGCATGTATAGTACTATATAATACTACATGCATTACATGTTGTATAATACTACATTATTATCCATTGTAGTGTAGTATTATTCTATAGTGTAGAGTAGTGTAGATGTTTGTATAACACTAGGTAATATCAATCTTATCAAATTTTGTCACAGTAGCTTAATCAGGTAGTAAACAGAGCCAACAATGGAATTAACTACTACAATGTTATTAGTGTCTAAATTGCAGTTGCCCGTGTATCAGGTACGTCAGTTAAACTCACATTTGGGAAAAATATCGTGTCTTTGCAACTGATTTAAGTTGGATGTTGATCTCGCTATAGCCTGAACATGCATCTGTGGATGTTACTGGAACAGAAGTTACAAACAGAAACCGAAATTTATGAAACATAGGACATACAGATCCTGAAGGGAAACCAAGCTGAAATAATTTTTTGCAAAACCAACTGCTATCAAAACTGAAAAAAACATTCTGAAATAAATGGAATACTTTGTTTTTGTTTGTTTGCTTTTATTTGCTCTGATACATACTTGATGAAGTAGCTAGGCAAAAAAATCTTAATTAAAATAGTAAAACAATGTTGATGATTAAAGATCATGATGCTTCAAGAAAGTTGACAAATTTTATTTTGTAAATATTTTATTGTATAATTTCATAGATTATAAAACTAAATTTGCTTTTGTTAAAATTACACTTTAATGTTTCGGTTGATCGTGCCTGGAGGCCTTAAAGCTTCGCAGTCGTCAGCACTGACGATATGCCACATTGCCGTAAAAAACATGCTACAAATAGTACAAAAAGTTAAATAATTGATATTTTCGCTTTATTGAAAGTATTTTAGGCAAGATTTTTCAGCAATTTTTAACGTCTAAGAGAAAAAAGGGTAAACTGGATAAATACTACTAAAACCTCGATAAAATATTAGCAAAAATTTTGCTGAGAAAATGAATAATTTTCAATGAAAATGAAACTGAACCAAAAGTGCAATTATCAGCAAACCAAAACGAAATTTTCATTTTGGTAACATCCATGCATGTATCAGCAGTACGTTTTATCCATTATGTTTTAATTGCTGTTTTAGCAGTGTCGATGTCTTTGCTGTTTAAGGTTCGTCTGTATGAATGGACAACAGAGCGCGAACTTCGCTGTGAATGCAGTCACTATAACAACATCATTGCCCTGTACTTGAAACGAAAAGGAGATTTCATTCTTGTGGGAGATCTGATGCGTTCAATTACCTTGCTGGCATACAAACCAATGGAAGGGTCTATTGAAGAGGTAAAAAATGTTGTGAAACAATGACAGGCATGTACTATTAGTAAATCTTAGTGTTTGCAGTTCCTTGGACATTTTTGTTCTCTTTGTTTTCTGTAGTAGAAAATTGCCAAGATTTTGTACAGAGCATGGGCTGTCCGCATTCACTCTTCCTAGTAACAAACCAGCAGAGCAAAAACAATGTCAAGTTTTAAAGTTTTATGCAGTATTTGCTCCTATCTGTTGTGAAAAGTAAATAATGTCAAGATTGTTTTCAGTGTTATCGTCTCCATATTACACAGTAGTCCCTCTTTCTTTCTCATTTTTGTTCACAGTTCCTCTTTCCAATCATAATTATTATTATTTTTCAGTTAATTTCAGACAACAAATATTAGATTGCTATGGTAGCAAGTGCATTCCTTCCACTGAATCGTAGGTCGTTGTGTCGCCATGGCAGCACACCACATTGCATTTTAAGTTTTTAAAATGCAGGTCTCATAATAATAATAATAATGAAAATAACCTATATTTAAAGTCATATCTAAATTCAACAGAAAACACAAGGCATGAGGCTTTTATTACCGACTGTAAATAGCAAGCTACATCCACATATAACAAAGATTATTATTACCACACTTATCCTAAATATCGTGTGCCAGGCAAGGCAACAGCAGGTACCATTTTTTTAGACTCTTTGGTATGACCCAACCACGGTATTGAACTAATGACCTTCCAGACAGAAAGCAGATGTGTTATCCATTTTGCCGTTCCATCTGGTTTAGCATGTCTGCAGTCAGATGGACCTGCAGGCCAGAAAAATGGCACTTGCATATGATCTGATATAAAGTGCATTTGATCATTTTGATGTACTTGATTCACATTTTGTGAAATCCTCTATTTTCCATTTTCATCTATTTAGATATCAAGGGATTATAACCCTAACTGGATGACAGCTGTTGAAATTTTGGATGATGACACATTTTTAGGTGCTGAAAATTCCTTTAATTTGTTCACTTGCCAAAAAGACAGGTCAGAAGATATAGTATTTGCAATGTACAATTGTGCTATGATATGCATGTGGTATATGTGTGCTTGCATAGCAAAATTGTTCACGAGTTGGCAATTAAGCTTTTCTAGATATTCACATATCCCGAATCTCCATTTCATGCGGATTTTGATACCAAGCTCATCGCTCTATGTTGTTTCTAATGCTCACTGAAGTTGAGGTGCACTTCGTACTAAAAAACATAATCTTGAGAAATCGCTATTAAAGTTAGTCGTAGCCATAAAAGTAGGTACATAATTAAAAAATTAGATTTTTAGTATGTTTTTTGAACATTTTCTAGATAATATGATGCTAGAATATTAAAGTCCAATCCATTTAGCATTTGGTTTTATAAAAAAAAAGTGACATTTGACCAAATTCTTGCTGCATTCTACTTTGAAGCATCAAAACACAATTTTGACTATGCTGACTTGTGAACGGTTTGGGTTTGCAATCACACATATAAATATTTTATTGTTCAGTAGCTTTCATCTTGCTATCTATTTAATGAAGTAGGAATAAGTAGTAATTTGGGATAACCTGGAATGCTGTGTTAGGACAGAATGATATTTAATAAAAATTGGTAACATTAATTTGTGTTGCTAAAGTTACATATCAACTAAGTGCATGACATCTTATTTTTCTAAATATATTTTAAAATGCATTAATTTCGTTGTTTTTTTTTTGTTGACTACATGAACCGTAGTAAGTGACCGTGGGTGATGACGACTGACGTGTAAATATGTGGAAATTTTTTCGTAGTGAAATTATTGGACATTATTCACTGTACTGTCCACAGTACATTGCTGCTAGGTGTTGTATGATGTTATCAATGTCAAATCTGTTTGTCAATGAAGATCTTGGAAATTACGAAAACTTGAAATGTTAAAATGTTAAAACACACATTTTGCTTAATGGACGCCAGGGCAGTAGTTCCCCAGTAAATTGTTGGATATTTACTGTTGTGCACAATTATATTTAAGAAACTAAACATTTTAACTTAAGCTAAATTCAATATTTTCAGTTTATAATATTATGTGTTATTTATTATACATTCGTTTGCCTCATACTTACTAGACTGCGACTGTCTGTTTTATTAATTAATACGCTTGTTTAACTGTTGCATAGATACTAATTGTACACTTTGTCTTTCATGTATTGTTTTTGTATTATCTCTGTAACCAGAGTACTTTTGTATCAGTTTTACTATAGTGTCCAAAGGTTATAAAATAAATATGTTTAAACTTAATGTGTGAATTAAACGAACTGATGTTTTACAGTGCTGCTACAACCGATGAAGAGAGACAACATCTACAAGAAGTTGGCATGTTTCATCTTGGTGAAATGGTTAATGTGTTCCGACATGGTAAGTCATGTTTTCACATCTGCCTTGTAGATTTTGAAAAATTTATACATTTTAACGAATCTGGTCAGTTTTAATTACTTTTTAACTTTTTTCTAAAAATAAGTTGCATTGACCTTTTTGCATTTGGTGGATTGAGCATGTGTATAATGCAGTGGCTTTTAATAACTGCATATTTAGTTGTTTAATCTGGTAGCTGCTCCTTGTTTTTGTTAAATATTGTTTTTCTTGTATTACTAGCATTTGTGGAACCCAAATAGGTTTTGCATAATTTGGTGCTATTTTCTTGGAATACTGCCCAATTCTGACAAATTCTGCTGAACAGATGTTTTTCTTTATGTATATGGTTTTTTATTGAAAGTCGCTGCAAAACACGACATCATCTCCACTTGTTTATCAACAACTAGGTAGAAAGTTATGGCATGTTTAGCGCAAAAGTTACGAAAAGACTTTTCCACACTTTGCACATCTACACTTAAAACTTGATGCAGCATGTAGTAGTGACGTTAGTTAGTAATGAATAATAAATGTATTTGCTTTACATACATGTAATTATGAACATAATCACTTATACGGCCAAAAAAAATTTTTAAGCAAATGTTTCCAAAAAAGTAGGTGAGGAGACAAATATTTTATTTTGGGAGATGTAACGTGCAGAACGATTAATTTTTACTGGCGCAGCAAATTTTGTACTAATGCATTGTAATACATCTTAACATCGCTTGCAAGGTATAAATGGCTCATTTGTAAAGATACGATAGGATATAATATTTCTATTTTTTTACCAACTAGGTTCATTAGTGATGCAGCATCCAGGAGAAACCTCCACACCGACGCAAGGTTCCGTTTTGTACGGCACAGTTAACGGTGCTATCGGATTGGTCACTCAGTTTCCCAACGAGATGTTTAACTTCTTGTCGGAGGTACAGAACAAATTGGCGAGGGTTATCAAGAGTGTGGGGAAAATTGAGCACGAGTTTTGGCGATCATTTAGCACGGATAAAAAGATAGAGGCTTCTACTGGATTCATTGACGGAGATCTCGTCGAAAGTTTTCTGGACCTTCACAGAGATAAAATGCAGGAGGTTGTTTCCGGATTACAGGTGAGTTTTACTCACTAGTCTGTCTGTCCATTGAACTCCATTTTTTATTTCGTTTTTGTCACCATCTTCATTTTACTTTCTGCACTGTTATTTCTAATTTCAGCTTTGAGCTCAAAACTTAATGCATTTATGCAACTCTTCTATCCTTAAGTACTTAGCCGGTTAAATTAGTTGTCGTTGATAAGTCAGCATATTTCTTCTAAAGTTATTACAGCTGTGCTCTAAACATTAGGAAATATTATTGCTTTCAAAAAATATTAGTGCTTTCAGCAGCCGCATAGTAACAGACTTTAACCCGTAGATAATTGTGGAAAATTTACATGGCTTTGACGTTGAGCTTCTAACTTTTAGAACATTTATTCTTGCTGATTCATAATTGCCAAATTATGCCATTTGTAGAACGAGAAAAGAAAGCAAACACTTCTAAAGTGCATGTCAAAAATGTAGGAACTCTTCTCGGTTTTGCAATACCAATATGAAGCAATGGATTAATACCGATTTGACTAATAAAGAAATGGATAAAATGTTTTTACAGGAGTATTTTCATCGTCGTCTGACTTTCAAGCTATTATTTTGTATTCAAAAAATGTCCGTAACTGATCTTTAAAGTGCTGTGCTACTTCCTGTCCCATTAAACACGAGGAAAACGATGTGTTATTATTACCGGTATCATACAGTGGTAAATATTTACCTAAGTTTGACATTTATTTTTTTTAATATTTTAGATTGATGATGGCAGTGGGATGAAACGAGATGCAAATGTAGACGATTTAATAAAAATGGTTGAGGAGTTGACTCGAATTCACTAGAAAATACAAATGCACAGCAGCGTTAGTGCAAAAAGGCTGCTTTCGTAGCCAGTGAGAAAAAATTGTGCTTTCTGTGACTTAGAAAACGTTATTTTGAAATCTGTATACAGTGTACAGAATGTTTTGGTCATCTTGAATTTCTTGAACATAGTTTGTGCATGGAATACAGCTAAAGTTCATAGGAGATGTGAAAAGTTTTATTATCTGGCTGAACTATGTTCTCGTGACAGGTATCATACTTAGCTCATTCGTTCATACAAACTAATAATGGTACTTGGAAAGCAATGTACAGCTAAATGTGTCCTACAGTTTTCTTTATTATTTAATGGAAATGATGCCAGTGCAAACAAATTTCTTTACTGTATGTTAGCTGTTTTGCCAGTTTATTGCCATTTTTACACTACTTATTAGGCTCAATAACTTAAGTAAAGTATTTAAGGTGATTACCAAAATTGTTGACTAAGATAGCGGTTTGTTTGTCCCATACATATGTACTTTTATAGACTAAATACCAGTGAAGGACTGAAGACAAAAGAATAAAGATAAGATCAAGTAAAAACAGTATGATAGGTCCACCTCTGGCCTTGCAAATAAAGGAAGGTATTTGTAGACAATGGCCAGTTGCTTACTAAACAATAGGCAAAAATTGCTGCAAGGTGACTCAAAATTTCAAGTGTAAAAAATTGCAATGATGATTATGTTACTGTTTTATATTAAATTGTTAGCCTTTTTGTTAGTTGATGTACTTATGGAACTGGGAAATCTTTAAAATCTGTCAAATCTAAATGGTTTCTTTATTGAAATAGATTCTGGTTTGAGCAAACTTTCATGGTTTTGTCTGAGTATTGTGACAGCTGCTGAAGTTTATTAATGTTAGAGAGATCAGATGTTTTATGGAAACAATTTCGTACGAATCGGAATAGCTTTGAGAATCACGCGAAAAACTTTGAAAACTATAGTCTTCTGTTATGACTTGTTGTTTGTTCTTTTTTATACAGTTTTGCTCACTGCTAGCTAAAATCCAGTACTTGCTTGCAGAGTGCTTTTGAATGATTGTGGCAAGACTGGAACGTAGCTCATTATGAAGGATAACATTTTAAGATTAGACCTTAATATTCATTGATTTGGAATGTTACTCAAACCTGTACGTTATTTTTTCATTGTTACAGTTATGAAGGTGCTTTAACTTTCATCGTGTACATGTTAATTTATTATTAATTTTAGTGTTTGGAAGCTTACATTCTTTTTTCATTTCGGTATGACATTGAGCTTGTAAATAAGCCAGACTCTTTCTGTAATACTGTATGCGATTAGTAGAAATTGCAATACAACCTCGCTATGTATTTGTGCTAAATAATTAAGCAGTTATGAAAGTAGTGTATACAGTGTAGCAAGAAAAATCTCACGTTTGTTTCAAACTTACACAATATTTCTGTTTTGTTTGGTCTTTAGATATGCAGTGAAGTCATGTTTAGAAGGAAAATGCTTTCTGCTATTATTATCGTAACAAACAGAAAATAAATTTGTTTACAAATTTGTTATTAGTGGTGTTTTTCAAAACAAAAGTCTGACTTTCGCACCAAGATTTGTATTATAACTAACCACTTCTTTTAGTTGGAATTACCCAGATACAAGTTTTGTTTTTGCACAGATAACACTATCTGGAGGTCACTGGAATTTAGAGTTATTAAAACAAATAAAAATCTAACTTGATTTTTTTTCGAAAAAAATTTTCCTAGAAAAATAAATGGAGCTGTTTTAAACTGTTTTGATCCTAAATGAAATTTTGTAAAATCACAGAATATTCAGCTGCCTATTTCAAACTTTTGCTTTCATAGTTATCATTGTGACTGTGTATATTCAGGTCACTAACATTGGACATTTATACCATTTGTGCTTGTCTCCCAATAAATTAGTTGAGACAGTAATACGCTAATACTTTAAAAAGTTGTCTTACCCTCTCAATGTGTAACAAATGCTCAGTTACAATTCCAATTCATTGTATTTGCACAGTTAGTATAAGGTACATTGACACAACACTCAAAACATGAAATAAGTGAAATAACACATAGACATAAAATTAATTCATAATAAGATTTGTGCAAGAGGTTATTTTTACACACTGGTTGCTTCATTCTTTTCTAACGTACTATAATTGTTCGTAAAAGTATCATTGCATTTAGATATGCACATTGATGATTTTTCAAAATGAATTGTAAAAATTCTCGTGTGATTTAGTTTTAAAAAATTAATGTAAAATTACAGCACGATCACGTTTGGGTAACAGAGAAATTATGAAAACTGGTGCCAGTTTTTTAACTTAAGCATTAAAGCCATAGATAATAATATTTGTACGTTGTGCATATATAGAGCTGCTGTATCATTTACTACAGTAACACTGTAACTGGAATCTGGTATATACATGTACGTCTAATCTAGTATCCGGAGTCATGTATCCTCTGACATGACCCTTGCTATCACTTTAGACCGCACAGCACTGTCACCCGCAATATCCCATGTCTCTGTATTTTTGATATTTAAAGATGTGTTGATAAGATCTTTTTAGATGAAATTGATGTAAGTCAGCAGCTGTCCTCCTTACAGTTTTCTTTTCTTTCTGCAATGCTTCTTAGAAACCTGATTTTAATGGTCTGTCATCTAGTAGTCATAAAACATGTCCTATGATACTCCTATCCATCTTAATCTTCTCCTTTTGATTTTAACTATCTATTCCTCTGCCTTTACTTTATTATACAGATCCTGGTTTGATATTTTCTTTGGCCATTTTATTCCTAGAATGTTCCTATAGTTCCATCTTTGAAATGCATCGATTTCTGATAGGTGATGTGCTTTGATTATCCACAGTTCTGAGTTGTGCACAGTTTCCACAAATATGCTGAATTTTGTTTCTAGACTGATCCTCTCAAAATTTTTTGTTAACTATCATGTGTACATCTACACATATGATTGAAACATTAATAAATGACCGAAAGGTGGAGCCACAAACTCTATATCTTATGAAAATGGCGTTGGTAAGCACGTGAAATTTCATTTGAACAATTAAAATAATTGAATGGGAAACAGTGGGATGCTGTAATAAAGTATAGAGGCTCAGTGCCTACAATAGATGTTTAGAGTAACAGAAGAAGAACAATTAAAATAGTTACGTGACATGTTTTGCGAGAATTTTTGAAAATTATTTCTTTTGCACGTCATACCGGTACTGCAATCACTAATGCGTACGTTCAAGTTACGCATAATTAATCATTGTTATTCTTCTATAACTTGCTACGTTACCATAATCACGCCGTAATGATGAAAACACATTGACTGTTACAATGGGAAAACTCAGAAAAAATGAACTGAAAACTTTGCGTTATATTTGCATAGAAATTGCTTGCAGTTTACGACATTGAAATTTCGTAATTCAGTTAAATTCAATTCAAATTGGTATAGGCAGTGGTATTGTTAATTATTATTGTTTTATCATTCTTGAAACACTGTTCGCTCGAGTATCTTGTGTTATTTGTTTTGGGCTATGGCTATACTGGCCTATTCTTGTCTTGACATTTGTTATAATTAATAATAATCATAAAAATTAATAGCAAGTCATATTAAAATTATTGGTACTTAATATGCCAAATCACAATTGCAAATCTGTCAGGATTCGACAAAGGTGCCTGAAGTTAGGGAAGTCACCCGTATAGAAAGAATTGGTGCTCATTCTCACATTCGCGGCCTGGGATTAGACGATGCACTGGAAGCAAGGCAGGTATCACAGGGGATGGTTGGACAGTGTGAGGCGAGGAGAGCTGTTGGAGTTATTCACGAAATGATAAAAGTAAGTACAGCAATACTTATTTGTGCCAAAGTCGTGGGTTATTTTTGCATTCATTACTGATAAAAACTTGGACGTTTCAACATCATAATACTGATAGGATTATTATAGTAGCCTTTGTTAATTAGGCCAACAATAAAAATAGTTCTGTTTCCATCTAGTTGCCCAGCATCGTTTTTTATAATTGGGAGCTTTATCATTTTTTGTATGTTCGTATACTTGCCTGACACATATGTTCGTTTATTTTAATTTAAAACGTAAAACTTAATAATTATTATAGCACCATTATTTCAGTGAGGGCTCAGCCCTGTTTTTCTTGACTATCTCTTGGCCAGGGTTGGCATTATGCATGGTCCTGATTATCGTATTGGCAGCTAAAAGTATAGTATTTTATACCAAATCAACAAATCGGCCAAGTTTGTGTTGCCGCTTATACTATAGTTATCAGAACATATGTTCATATTGTACAAAAAAGAGACTATACAATAATCGATAATTATACGATAATTTAGTAACTCAAAACAAAAAACTAAAATACAAAGCGTAAAACAATGTGCATTGAAAAAATTTAAAACATTGGAAAACTCTTATTTGTTCAACAAAGCTTCTGATGCATACTCAGATCTCTCAACCTCAAGAAATGGCAAGCAGAAGATCTTTCAGAAAAAGTTAAAATAACAGGCAGTTCCTTAAAAAACTTAAATATTTTTTAATATCCACTTCAAATAATCCTTTATCAAATAACTGAAACTACTGTATCACAGATTAAATTTAAGATCAGTAATAACTTAGCTAATTCAAAATGGCAATGTTTGTCGCCTTACTATTCAGTATTTGTCTGCAATCGACCAAAAATTAATTGATATGACAACACTGTTATGATTTTATAAACAGAATATCAAATGTAGACACAGAAAAAGACATTGATTCCAAACTAATAAAGTTGCAATATATTTTTACGTCAATAATTTTACCATTTTGTCTATGGTTGTGACTATATTGCTAATAACATCATACTTTGACATTGCTGTGTCATAAATTTTTACAGTGGTATCAAACATTGGATGACTTCGAGAATTAATTTTTTTGTCAAAACAATGACAGCAAACGTGAAATACAAAACAGTATGTACTTTCGTCACTTCCCTTCCAGTACACTTTGCCAGAACTGTTTAGTAATGTTACTGTTTTTAGGAAGGGAAGATCGCTGGTCGAGCTGTTCTACTTGCTGGACGACCTGGTACAGGAAAAACAGCAATAGCAATGGGTAAGTTAACTCAAAATTTGATTTTCAGCCTCTTTTTGTGTTATTATTATTATTATTATTATTATTAATCGTTTTTAAACTCTTTTATATCAGTTTTTTATCATACTGATCAGATGTTATGAGTTTTCAAATAAAAAAATAAAGGTATTTGGAAATCTTGATTTTGTAATAGAGTACAGGGTGCAATATTTTACTTATGAATTCCTCTGATACATAATTTTATTTGACAAGCGCCAATGTGATGTAACTTTAATTAAGTACGCTTCATCCATTCGTCTGAGATTGCAGTGTGGCTTTTCCAAAATATGTACTATAAAAGTTATTGTTCATTGTTCTTCTTTTAACCATGTTTCTGTACTGTTGCATTGTTTTATAGGATTAGCTCAGGCGCTAGGACAAGACACACCCTTCACGGCCATGGCAGGTAGCGAGATCTTCTCTTTGGAGATGAGCAAAACAGAGGCACTCTGCCAAGCTTTCCGTAAATCTATTGGTGTTCGAATCAAGTAGGTTTGTTACTAGAACATAAATAGCAGCAGTTGGTTGATTTTTTTTTTATTTGTTAAATATATCCACAATGATCATTACAGCATAGCACATAAAAATATTTAATAGAGTATTTATTATTATGTACACAAGATGCCAAGCTGCAAATGAAGAAGTAATTACTTGTTCAGAGCACACCAAATGAATGTGGATTGAGTGTAGTAGAAAAGAGCAGTAAAGGAGTAGAAAAGAAAAGTTAATAGAGTAGAAAGAAAAAGCAAGATGTGATGGTGTTATCAGCAGTAGTTACAGTCAACCCTCGTCATAATTCTCCCTTTATAATGCTAACCTTGCCTAATAATGCTTATATTGTCTAATGCCTAAATACGTGACAAAACAAAATGCCTATACTATGCGTAGACATGTATGTATTAATGCACCTCGTTATAATACCAAACTTGTTTAATGAATGCCAACTTTTTTGTATCCCCAATGTAGCATAGGAGGCATACAGAAGTTTGACTGTATTGTTTATCCAGGAATGTCACTATTGATGAAATAATAATAATAATAGTGCTACACTGTCTCAGCACTCTTTAGAAGTAAAATCAATTAATATAAAGTAAAAGTAAGACCTGTAATTACTGCACAAAAACACTATGAAATGCATGTTAAGACATTGACAATAAATTTATAAAAGTAAAAAGCGTGAGTTGTCAATATGTGAATAAAATGCAAAACTAAATTTGACAAAGATTGCATTTCTTGCGGAATATTTATATGCTTATGCTTCAGAATTTCGGCTTCCCTGAAACATAGTTCGGTTTTCTTTATCCTTTGGTAAGATGTATTTGTGTGAAATGGAAGTAAAAGCAGAGCTATTACGTATTAAAATTGGGTTAATCTTTATTTCTTGTAATTTATTATCATTCTATAGTTGCTCTTCTACAAATTACATCTCCCTGGTATTGGCATATTTGCAGAGGACTAATTCTCTCACTTGCTAACATTATCATTGGGTACATTGTTTCCTGTCATTGTTTTGTTTTACTGCCACCTCTTACTACGTATTTAAATTTGAATGCGAATTCCTTCTGGATGGCCTTATATAAGCCTCGGCTTGCTTAGGGCTCCCCTAAAACACACATAATAGCATAATAGACATACACATAGTCAAATTGTTGTGATTAGATGGTGTATTATTCGATAAACTGTATAAGTGTATATTTGACTTGAATTGTTGTTTAATTTCATACTTCTACTGACCAAATCATTCATGCTGGTCATCATTAAAAAACAGTGAGATACCATTGAGTTTGAGACTCAAAAAAAGATCTCTTGTTGTGGGCATTTGAAAGCACAATGAGTTCTTTGTTTGATCAAAATGCTTATTTTTGCATAACAAATTCCTGTAAGCCATTAAAATTGCAGAGAAGAGAGTGAGATAATAGAAGGCGAAGTGGTGGAGGTGCAAGTTGATCGACCTGCTACAGGAACAGGCCAGAAAATTGGCAAATTAACTCTAAAAACTACAGATATGGAGACGATCTATGACCTCGGTAACAAAATGATCGAATCTTTGACCAAAGAGAAAGTCCAAGCTGGGTAAAAAAGTCATTATGCTTTTTGTTTGTTATTAATGTGTCACTAAACTCAGTTTGATTGGTGAATCAATCTGATAGTCAACGTTCTAAATGCTGCTTAATTAGTTCATTATTTATTTCATAGAATAGTTTAACCCTTTGATTAGTTTTATACGCTCGATGTAATTGCTAAGGGTGAGCTTTCTCTACCAGAAAGAATCGAAATGAGTTTGTGACTTTCGAACTCGAATCAAACCGAATTTCGAGATTTCGAATATAAATGTAATTCAAATTCAATTGTCAAGATTTTCTTGTAAATTTTCAAGTCATTAATGGAAAGTAACCTGTCAAAGCTCATGCACATTACTTGATTTTTCCTGCAGTAAAACACTTATAACTTGTTTAAAAGTTGTATTCAAGGACCAATAACTTATTTAAAAATTGTATTCAAGAACCACAGCTAAACTGTGCAAATTGCATGCTGTTTCAAACACTACAATTTTAGGTTCAATCAAATTGAGTTGAACAAAAAACTCACTCCTATTACTTGCTGCTGAGTACAATATACAATTACCTTGGTGGCTGTGGCCATAAGTTAACTGATTGATACCAGACTTAGTTTTTCATCCTTAAATTAAGACTAAATTTTAGCAAAAGTGACAATGATTCTAAATTGGAGGCCATGGCAATAGATTCTATTCGTTGTTTAGAACAGGCATATTTATGTTTTACTTTGTCATTTTTTGTGTGTTTTTTTCTAGTGACATCATCACCATTGACAAGGCCACAGGTAAAATAAGCAAGTTAGGACGATCATTTACTAGAGCCAGAGATTATGATGCTATGGGCTCTCAGGTAAATATTAAAGCTTGATTGTTTACCTGTTGATTTGTTGAGTTCTTTATCATTATTTGTTATTTGGTTTTGGATCCGTATTCTGTGCTTTCCTCCTGTAATTATATCTTTTCTCAAGTGTGTCATTTTTATTCGTGTTAATAATATGAAAAATCCAAAAAGTTTTTTAATTACAAATTTTATGTGATTTTTTTTCTTTTTTTAATCTTTCACCTGACTGTTAACCACGGTGGAAAATGTCCTGTGGAAGCAACTCAGTAGAAACTTGTAATGCATTTTCTTGCTCACTTTTTAATGACAATTTGGAAATGTGCTGAATGCAGTAATTGCTTTATTACCTCCTCATGCAAAACGTTTTTCTTTATGAATGGCTAAATTTAGTGTTATGCATTACAGTTTGTAAACTATTATAATAATTGTGAAGTACGTCTAATTTAAATATCACACAAAATATGTGTTTTCCTAGACATAATTTAAAGTATTTTTGTTCATGTTCATGTTTTGTTAAATGTTCATTTTTATGTGGTAGACGAAGTTTGTTCAGTGTCCAGAAGGGGAGCTACAGAAGCGTAAGGAGGTCGTACACACAGTATCTCTGCATGAAATTGATGTAATTAACAGCAGAACGCAAGGCTTTCTTGCTCTCTTCTCAGGTATGTAATAATTGTCTAGAGAGGTTTTGAAACTAGGCACTGATAAAGTAAATTTTATTCGTTTGTTTGCTTGTTTGGTTTATTTGTTTTCTAAATGATTGTGAATACTTCAGAGACAAAAAGTTGTTTTGTATTTAAACAATGGGATGTACTCAGTTTAACAATGGTGTGATGTGTGACGGATACCCATTGACTTTTTCGTACACGCTAGCTACTATATTTGAACTATTATAACAGGCTGTTCTGATCAGAAAATAATAGGGATGTACCGGATTCGAGAAAATAGACCAGCGATGCCACCTCGTAAACAAAATGTTAAACAAATGAAATATCATTTACATTAATTTCTAGATCCCGGAACTGGATCCTGCGCATACAGATCCGGATCCGATCCTGTCCTTTAAACTGGCAAAACTGGATCTAGTCCATCCTTAGAAAATAGCACAAAAGTGCAACACTCAACAGGCAGAAAGTTCATTGTATCTAAAGTTTCAGGAATTTGCCTTGAATTTCTAATAGCTTGCATAATTTTTTAGTTAATAAGACATTTTGCTTTTTACAGTTGAAAATGTTGACATTGCATTTTGCATTTTTTACAGGTGATACGGGTGAAATTAAAGGAGAGGTTCGTGATCAAATCAACATTAAAGTTGCAGAATGGAGAGAAGAAGGCAAGGCAGACATTGTGCCTGGTGTACGTTCATTCATTTTTTACTTATGGCTGTTATGTTTTTGAGCTGTTGTTACTGATGATTACAATAGTGATGGTTGATAGTGTTGCTAGCAATGATGATGACAGTGGCAATGACAGTGATCATGTTTTATGGTGTTGATGTTAATGATCAGAGTGGTCATTGTACAGTAACAACATGAGATGCATGAAATTTCTGCTGTAATTCTAATTTGATATTTTGCTGCTAGTTATGCAGATGAACTAAATAATAATGTATTCAGTTTTAACATGCATGGTTTGTTGCTATTATACAGTGATACCACTGAAATGAGTGTTTTGCTTGAATTTAGATTGTGGTGAATAGTAATAGCATCAGGTTTTTTGCTGTGAACTGTTTCTTGATTGAAATTTTGGAAGTCTATGACAATAGGATAAATGTTGCATTGTAGACCTTGAACACTAGTTGTAATAAATTGTTAAATAGATTTTCATAAAAATTGTTGTCCTAACTGATATCCAGCCTAACCAGTACTAACCGGTACTTATTGACATAAACAGCTCTGTAACACTGTTCCCATTGAACAGTGATCGGTTTATCATTTGGCTCCATTTTTTGATTAGGTTTTATTTATTGATGAAGTTCACATGTTGGACATTGAGTGTTTTTCTTACCTTAATCGAGCACTGGAAAGCGACTTGGCACCGATTCTCATCATGGCTACCAATCGAGGCATTACAAGGTTTACAGGATTCATTACGGTTTTTCGTCTTTTGCTGTATAAGCTGCTTTTGGTTATAATATTGAAGAACGGTGTATACGTTTTGCTGCGTTTAATGAATTACGGGTTGTAAGCTTTTTCTCTTTTTTCCAAAATATTTCATTCATGTTAGTAATTTACATTAAACTATGATTATATCAGTATTCACCTGTAGAAAGTCTCTTTGGAAGCATCTGCCAATTATCGTTTTTAACATTTTTCATTGATAAGTTTCAGTGGACTGTGAATCTCTTAATTTATTTTACACGTAATTTGACGCACTTCTTCCATTTTCAGAATTCGTGGTACCAACTATCAAAGTCCCCATGGTATGCCTATAGATCTCTTAGACAGACTTATTATTGTGCACACTACACCTTACCAAGAAAAAGAAATTAAAAGCATTTTGAAAATCAGGTACATTTTAAATTTTATAAAAGTTTCATATTATTATAATTCCTTTCCGCAGTTTCTAGAGTTATCTAATAATATTTGCCTATCATACATCAAGTTAGTGATTCGTTATCTATGTATCACACTGTTCAGCTAAGTATTTCAACTAATTTAGGTTGATTATAATAATATTTGGAAAAGAGCCTCGTATGGTACAGTGCCTCGGCTGTACGAGAGGGCCAAGTTTTGCATTCACGACCATGTAGCCCGTATAAAACACTTCAAGAATAAAGTCGGATTTTAGATGCGAATTTTTGTTTTAAATTCTTGCTCTTGCACATTTACAAGACTTTTTTTGAAAATGTTCTGATAAGGAACATGTGCATACTTTAATGTGTTGTGCTGTAATTAAAATATAGTGATTTGTTTAACATTTTGAAAGCCTTTTATTGCAAAGAAGTTATATGTGTAAAGCAGGTGAAATAAAAAAAATAAAAAGCTAAGCTGCAGAAGTTCCCACTTAAATTCTAAAGCAGCTGAAATAAAAAAAGCAAAAGCTAAGCTGCAGAAGTTCCCACTTAAATTCTAAAGCAGCTGAAATAAAAAAATCAAAAGCTAAGCTGCAGAAGTTCTCACTTAAATTCTAAAGCAGCTGAAATAAAAAAATCAAAAGCTAAGCTGCAGAAGTTCCCATTTAAATTCTGCACAATGTATTGAAAGTGGTGAGACAGTTTGTTTCTGGTCCAGATGCGAGGAAGAGGATGTAGAAATATCGGATGATGCCCTGTTGGTCCTCACACGAATAGGCCAAGAAACATCTCTGAGATACGCAATTCAGCTCATCACGGCAGCGAATCTGGTCTCACGCAAACGGAAAGGTAACTGTGAACACAATCATGTCGTTCCAAACTGCGGAAGTGGTTTTTATCCTCAGCTGAAAGAAGAATAAAGGGAGAAAATTCTATAAAGAGACACTATTACCTTTACATGTTTTTGTCTCTCTCTCTCTCCCCTTTCTCTCTCTCTGTCTTTCTCTCTCTCTCTCACTCTCTCTCTTTCTCTCTCTCTCTCTCTCTCTCTGTCTTTCTCTCTCTGTCTCTGTCTTTCTCTCTCCATCTCTGTCTTTCTCTCTCTCTCTCTCTCTCTCTCTTTCTCTCTCTCTCTCTCTCTCTCTCTCTCTCTCTCTCTCTTTCTCTCTCTCTCCCCTTTCTCTCTCTCTCTCTCTCTCTCTCTCTCTCTCTCTCTCTCTCTCTCTCTCTTCCTCCCAGTGACTGTGATTGTGACCAACCACTCTTTTTTTTTTTTAATTTTTAATGTATGATTGTATCTTTTTTAAAGTTTTATTTTTATGTGTAATTAATTGAAAGAAAAAACAAACGAACTTTAGTATATTTATGTGATCTTCTCCCCTTTTTTTCTCTTTTTTTCGCATGATAATAAGCCGCAGTTTCAGTTTGGGATGTTGTGCATTTTTATTGTTTAATATTAGGATTTTTTGCTAATAAGTTATAAATGAAAGTTAGAAAGCTAAACTAACACTGTGATTCTCGTGACACGGCTAACTTGCAACTATTTTTCATTGAATAAAATGCCTAAGAAAAAATTATTTTCCTATGCAGTTAACTTCAAAACCCTTTTACAGTTTCACTTACTGCGTGTGCAATTGCAATAGGTCAAAGGTTAATTGTATCTTTGTGCTTGTACATGCCAATCTTTAGAGTGAAGTGGTCGGGTACCCGGCTAACTACAAAAATTATCATGACACTTGGGACATTGTTGAAATCGTAACAATACGTCACATAGCACAAATCTTTCTTATAAATGTCAGATTTTAGATTAGATTTTTGTCTTTTTCTTTGACTTGGCTTTTGCCCTTTTTTTAAATAATCTTAACTGATAACATTTTTTAATCAAATGCTTATGTGAAGCATGTTCGAAATAAAATTATGTTGATAATAATAATGATATTAGTATACATGTAACGTGTAATACAAACAGCACATGTAAGTAGCAAAAGCAGTAACTGGTTATAAATAAACATCCACAAAACGTAAATCACATTTGACCTTTTGACGATCATCAATCACTGGAACTCAAAAACTGCTTATTGTTTTAGAATGGTAAACAGAGCATGTATATATGAGATATTCTAACTGCCACATAGTTTATAACAATAATGATTATAAATCACTGCTTAAAGGCAGTCGGGATGATTTTTCATATCCTACTCCATTTTGAAGTACGATAAAAAGTATGCATTTTAACACTTGTAATAATGCCAAAACGTTTCTGATAATTAAATAGTAGGTTTAAAACTTAATAAGCAGCGGGCGAGCCCAATTAGTGATGACATCACAGCTGAACATAATTTTCAACAGTACAAACATTCCATGACGTATTGCACATGTTCGTGAAAGCAAAAATTGAACTATAGTGCTACTGTACAGCACTGATATACAAAAACTTTTAAGTGTAAATTTTAAGTTTGAAATTCAAATGTTAAGTTTATCGCTGTGCTCAAGCATGAGCTCTCATACGTGTGTCACAAACGAACACACCTGAACTGAGAGATACAGCACCTATTTTTTGTGTAACCTATTTCCGAGTTGCAGGCGCTAGTGCTCATCTATGTAGCAACTGCTGAAATGCATGCAGCAGCAAAGAACTAGTCGACTGAATGTGAAATCACTTTTCTGTGATAATAATTCTTTCATGTAAGTCATTCTTGAAAAAATAGTATGTTCATTTTCAATATTTTGTAAGATAAATTGTTTGAGCTGTAGTATTGGGTCCAGTTTTCTTTTAAGGCATTGGAGCGTTGTGCCACTAAGATATAGTGTCTCTATAAATTCGGAATTTAAAGAAACACAGTTGCAGCAGTAATAATAAAAGTTATTATCCTTTAAATTCAGGAACTGAAGTCAGTATGGATGACATCAAACGGGTGTACTCCCTGTTCCTGGATGAATCCCGGTCATCTCAGTTCCTGCGGGAATACCAACAGGAATTCATGTTCAGCGAAGTTCCAGAAAACGAAACCACAATGGAAACATCGTAGACCAGGTTTTTTTACTATCATCATTGTTTTCGGTTTCTTTGTGATACATGAGATTGACTGTTTTATGTAGCATACTGTTTGATGTGTAGGAAGTGATTGTAAGTTATGGCACACTTGTTGTATTCTATAGTTTTGGTTTTTTACCTGCATAATTTTTCAAAGAACTGCATTTAGTAAACTAAATCCAAGCTTAGAAATGTGATTTTTTGTAAAAGCTAAGCGATACTCAGTTAAGCTTTTATGTATTTGGTGCACATTGCAACAGTTGTAAAATTGGTAGATCTCTCTTGGTATTGACGTGCCAATAGGTTTTTTAAAGTGATTGCAAGGAAACTTGACTTGATGCAGAGTAGCTGACTATCCTCGCACCTTGCAAATTACTTGTGCATGTATTTACTGCCAAACATTCCTAGCATGTATGAAAATGTCAGTTTGTATTGTTTTTGGTGCCAAAGAAGTGTTAATATTAGAGGATTTCTCATGCAATTTTTTGGATTTTAACTTTCCTGTCTGAATTGATATATTTCTTGAAAACTTAATAAATGATCACTGCAGTTCCCCGATATTCTTTAAGGATTTGCAGATTTACCTGTCTGTAGTAGCCAAAAATTCTGGGTGGCACCGGTAACCAGTTCTTTTCACCAAAAACATTTTTGGTTATACTAGGTAGTATTTTCAGTATGTGAGTATCTGCAACTTCTAATAACATGACATTACTGTATAACAGCCATATAAACAGTGTATTTACATATACACAACACTTCATGGTTTAAAGTGTTTAGTATAACTTGCTTGGCATTTAAAGAATTTGAAATACTGATTTGTGATGTAGTAATACATTAAATATGTAAAAATGTTGTGCACTTAGATGTATCGTTATTTTTTATCTACTTCCACTGTTTATTTTAGTGTTAAATTTCATTTATTATATTCACTCCATCTTGTGCTAACTGTAAAGTTATTAAATGAAAAGTCTTACAGTTTTTTGGACTGGAATTTAGTTTTAGCTACCTCCCAATCTTGGTTAGTGTGAACATTATATAGATTATGCAATTTTTCCATCAGGGTTCGAACAAAAATCCTTTACTGGCTCTGTAGTTCTTTGTGCAAACCATTTTCATCTTTTACTTGACACTTACAATTAAACAGGAGATAAAGAACGGTAGCTTAAACTGGCTAAATTCTCCCAAAAAATATTTTCACCTGCAACAGAAATTAAAATGCCGCAATTTAAAATGGCATTGTCAGTTACAATTAGTGTTCCAAAACAGGACAAACTTTGTAAATTCAAATTGTGATTTATAGATTTGAGTCTTCAGCTGAATTTGGGTATCTATAATTATTTTGTTTTGACCAATAGCACCGATTTTGTTGCTGGTTTTCGTACAAGTAACGTTTTGAGTTTTGTATTTCACTCTGTAACTTGTGAAGTGTATGGCAACTTTCTATTCTTAATGCAATAAAATATATTTCTTAAGACTCAAGACAAAAATGTGTTTTGATTACACAAAGTGTATGGCAAACATCTGGGAACGTCTGGGAAACAGGCATGTCAAGAACTGTAAAAGTAGACTTGGGTCGACTTTGCGACGCAACGCAACTGAGAGCAACTGAAGATTCGGCAACCGGCGGCATATGATACGCCGCTAGTTTCAAGTATGTCCAGTCAATATAAGCAAGCTTAAAATGCAACGCAACTCAGTTCCAGCAAGTTGCTCATATTCTACTCGCAGCATATGCTATCCACCCAGTTTTAACCTGAGCATTGTTCAACAGTGACCGTGGGTTTGGTTACATGGTTTCATCAGAGATTTTTTTCCTTCGCATATGCTTGTTCATCGTCGACCTGTTGTAACTCGCAGGAACTTGTGTCTTCCTAGTTGCTGGAAATCAGTCGCAGTCGACCTGAGCAGTATCTATGACAGTTTCCTGTCAGTTGAGACGAGTTGTGTTGCAGCGCAGGTTGATCCAAGCTTGGCTTAAGAAAACGTGCATGTATCAATAAAAATACTAAATGCAGTCAAGTAAGTAAAATGGTCAAATCACCACTCCAAATATATTTAATTCCCCTGGTAGTAAATTATACAGCAGTGAACACGTACTACATTACAGGAAGTACTACTGTTGCACCGGTTGAGCAATAAACGAAGCCAAAACACTAGTGGTTTTAACAACCTAACCAAGTACGCTTTGGTTACTTCACACACCAAAATAGGTAGTAATTATCCGTTTATGTCGCTATTCGTCAATTGGTGCTACAGCAGTACACACACATATTAGATTGCGCAAAGCACATAACAGTAATTTTTCCCGAAGGACAGGCCATAATTATATTATTATAGACAATGAAAAGTCGTGTAATATCGAGTTGATAATGCAAGAGTAGTGCTACGGTGCTTAAAGCTCTACGTTTTAGTATAAGAAAACCTGTGGCTAATCCTGTCCACTATCTAGCCAGTACTAACATTTAGCGTAATCGTGTCTTATACACAGAAACTGTATTTTTGCTCCTGAAATACAGTTTCTGTGACACTATAACATGATTAGATGTACAACTTTGCTACGATGCTAGTAACATGTGATCACGTGCTGTTGCTTCAACACTGTAGTAGCCATTGGCCGAACCACTACAGTGCTGCTAAAACACAGTCTACAGATTTGCCTAGGTTTTAAGCTGTCAGTAAACCCTAGTAGTAATTATCGATATTGATAAATGGCAATGGTAACGTATACAAGGTACAATAATGTATATACACGTCTGCATTTATGATCAATAAAAACATTTCATAATTTGGGCAAGATGCATCGAGGCAAGCAGTATACACATACTATCAAATCAAAAATTAAAAAAGTAATAGAAACTCGTTTTTCAGTTCATTGTTTTGTATGTTTGTTCGTAATAATTAATCACTACAGCATCTTGTAAAGCATAAAAAAATCTAGAAAACAAGTTCATGGCATACGCAACATAGCCGGAAGGTTTAAATTTGACGGGAACTAAAAAGATTGCATGAGCGCATAAGATAAAACATGTTATATTAAAACTGAACAAAATAAAATAAAATTAATTATTTTAAGTTTAATGAGGCCACAATGCGTATCTAGACTACGAAAATAAAATATACAACTTTTAATCTCGAATATCTCATAATCATCATGTACATTACAATAATTATAATAATATGCATATATACGAGTTGCTTCATGATTTTTCGTCTTGATTTGGGTATGGCTTCATGATTTGTTACTTGACACCGAATGCTTCCAAAAATTACAAAGCTAGCATCCCAAATCATGAGGTGTGTAAATAAACTAAAGCTGAATTGGTTTTCATGTACGTGCGGTAATAACATGCAAAGCTTGCATAATCAACCATCGTGTAATACAAGATCAAATACCTTTGACAGCAATAATAACACCCAACTAACTATTAGATTGCCTTCAAAGTGCTATTCTGATAAAATATGAGAAAGTGGCAGTGAATACAATACCCTGTAAACCCACAAGCACAATTAGTTACTACCCGAACGAAATTACGATGAATACCTTACTAAGAGGTGGGACAGATTGTGAATATAAACATCTTAAAAACCTAACAAATTCACCATTAACAGGAACTCGACGTACAAATGTGTAGTAAAAAACATATAAAAAGTTAAAAATGAAATGCTAAAAAATCTGAAGCATTAGGCCTATGCTAGACTTAATTATAGATTAAATTTGAAGATGTACAGATGTCAGACAGCTATCAATGCAAGGTTCTACTAGTTTCTCAGTCAAATTATTGACAAGGTTTTCCAAAACATTCTTTTGAATTGGCAATGTTGTGAAGTTCCCCCACTTTAAACCTTTGGCAACTACAAGTTTGTACCATGAAAGTTGTAAACAAACTTATGTAGAAAAAAGCTAGCTTTATACATGCTATTGCAAAGTTTATTAAGAAATTGAGGAGTAGAGCACATAACCTACCTAATAGCACAGTGCAGTCAGGTGGTACAAAAAGTTAATGTAAAACTTAATACTGATGTTATGTGTTGACAACAGTGACGGCAATGACAGCAATAAAGGACAACCGATAAAGGTGATTCATGTTCAAATCAGTGTCAGTGTTACAAATGAAACACCTTACTGCTTTTCTGCATAGATTTTAAACACTTGTAATCTCTCGACATCGTACGAAACGCAAATCACAAGAATTCATCGTGGTAATGACAAAATAACATTATTATACACATGTATGAGGATGGTAGTGATGGCAAATATAGTCAACTTGAGCAAAAACAAGAATAAATTGGTAAATGAGCGATGATGTGGTAACAAAGGAACCGAGTTGTGAAAAAATGTAATCCCACTCGAGCCATTAACCGAATGGCAAATATCTGGCAGTGTAGAATAGGACAAACACGTTCAGTTGCAAACATTTAAATAGTGTGAAAGAATGAGCTACAGGATGAGCTTAACATGTTTATATAATTATAAGATAATGTTGCAGTTTCCAGATGATACCGAGTCATGAAAACGCAATAAAAAATGAGTAACATAAAAATAAAGAAAACGTCTTAGAGGATTTAGGACCATAGTGTTGTCACTAAGATCAAAGGCACGATGTTAAAAAACTAATGCATTTAAAGGAAGAGCAAAAGTATGGCCTTTGACGGCAAAACAATTAAACCTGAGAGAATTATTCACACCACAAAGTCAAGCCATTAGGTCAAGAAATGTGCTCTACTCCTTATAAGGCAAGATCCAGGTAGACGTATAAGTAGAAAAGATTGTGAGGTAGGTAGAAGTTGGCCCACTCTTTCAAAATCCTGAAAATGTTAGAAAAATAACGTAAATTCTTTTACAAATAGAAAGAAACCAATAGGAAAGTGGAAGACTACAAGTCACCAGAAAATCTAAATACTAAAACAATATTCAAATTTCCCCCTGCTGCTATCATCAAAACTAGAAGAGAGACAATTATGTGCGCTTGCATAGCAAAATCATCCGTAACTCGGCAATTAAGTTTTTCTAGTTATTCACGTATCCTGAATCTCCATTTCAATAGGATCATTTGGATATCAAACTTATTGCTCTATGTTATTTCTAAGCTGAGATAATCCTCGTTGAAGCTGAGGTGCGGGCTATGCATTGAAAAACGTAATATTGAGAAAATCGCTGTTAAAGTTAGCCATCGTTTTTTTGTCATGCTTCTACAAAACGCTTAGCAAACGTACAAATGTTGGTTCCTTTGCAAGAACACGTTGAAGTTGTGTTTAAATCTTATAGATGGCTTTTCCTGATGAAGAACTGAGCTTAGCAACAGCAAAATGACTGGTTCCATGAGCTAATAATGGAGTTTGAAAATACGAGTTTTTGACAATTGCAGTGCTAGTTTCTAGCCAGAGACGAGTGTATGTGGTTAAAAATTAAATTTTTAGTATTTGTTTAACATTTATTAGATAATTTGATGCTAGAATATAAAACAAAAAAATTGACATTTGACCAAATTTTTGGAACATCCTACTTTGAACATCATAACGCAGTTTTAACTATGCCAACTTAAGGATGGTTTTGGTTTGCAGGCACACATATATCTGATTAATGACAGGTCCTACTCAAATGCATTGCTTATACGAGTCTTAACTAGAAATGTCTTAGTCAATCTTCTCAATTGTCCAAAATATCGACTTTATGTTGATAATCACCGCAGTAACTTGACACAGTTAAACAGGATTAAACAAGTAAAAGCGTATCTGGTTAGCATTTACATGTACAAGAGATTAAAAAACTTCCCCCAGACAAAAATACACATTGGTCCCAGGTCCATTGTATGTTGAGTGAATTAAAACTAGTCTGCAGCTTAAGTGATACAAGTATGAACATAGAATGCGAAATGTGAAGTACAATTACAGGTACACAACTCAAAAACACAAAAGCAGAATCTGTGTGGAACGGACACGAAAGTTGCAATGAATGAAAAATATAAAATATCCGGAAAACTGCATGTGATACAATACTCAATTGCAAAACAATTGATGAAGAAAGATTTCTCAAACTGTCAAAAACAATGGCAAACAGCAGCGTAATGAAAGATGACGTGGAGCGTCAGTCATTAGTTTGAGTATTTTACAATGATTTATATATTAAGTTGTCTTTGAACAGAGCACAGACACAACCACTGATGAGTTTAAACATGAAAAAGAAATTACCGCACAAATAACTAGCCCTATTACATATATATGGGTATGTTACGCTAGTACGTTTTTACATAAAAATAGCAAGTGGAGCTGTGTTCCACAGAGCCACGGTAAGCAAACACAATACTAGGCAAGTAACGAAAAAGTATTAGTCACTGATGTTCCTTTACCATGGCAACCATTTTAATTATACTCAAGTTTGAGTTGAAACATTGGAAAGTCAAAAGCTGTTCTAATAAAGTTCAACATTCTACTAAAACAAGCCAAAATGTTGGGCCTGTTCCTGTATGATGCAGTCTACGTATAGATATGGTCCACGAGCTCCTAGCAGGTCAGTAATAACACACACAGACTTAAACAGCCGTCGATACAGCAACAACATGTCGGCAGTGTTTCCATGATAACGGTGAAGAAAGAAACATAACAATGATGATTGTGCGGAAACTTGTCTGAGAAAGGCCTGGAATTATAAATTGTAACCAGTTAGTCATATTGCAAATTTTAAGTAGTTTTGATAAGGACATGACGATAAGCAATTCAACTGTATATGCAGTTTCACATAAAGTGAGTGAACACTAATAAAGTTTGCAAAAAGCTGCGTCTAAATATAACACATCAACTATTAATTATCATACAGCTGACAACACTAATGTATGACAAACTTCGTGGCAAAATCAAACTATAAATTTCTGCTCAGTTCTACAAAAATTAACATTTTAATCCAAAAGTATTTAAAGATCTGCACTTTATATGTAAATGCATGTAAAAACTTTAAATACAGCAGGCCTTATAGAACTTTTGCATTCTTTTTAGTAGATGGCACAGGCATCCTGTTCATGTTAACCAGGTACAAGTTCTGTAAGGTTGCAAGTTTGGTGATGTCATCTGCCACACTTTTTACCGCTACAGAAAAGAGAAATACTGAAGCTTAAATAAAAATGGTGAGAAAAGACAGAGCAAGTTATTTTTACCTTATCTATGGTAAGAGGTCATCTTCGCATCGGGGAATGTCGTAGATTTCGGCAAAAAGTGGCGGAAGCTGTAGATTCATCCACTGCATTCGAAACCAATGCAGATACTATAATATACAACAAACCAAATCAAACAAGCTGTTTTCTTTTAAAAAACTGCTTCTGAAATGTTGATAACATGCAAAAGTTATTTATAACGGTTTTTAGTATTTTATTTTTCTGCTTGAAGAGATTGCAAGTTGAAACAGCATGGATTCACTGTTGGCAAAGTTATTGATTTTTGGTAACTCCGTTGGAAACTACCATTTCAGATTTTCTGTTATAATTCAACTCTGTTGTACCATCAAACTGTGGATAAAGGTGTGCATATGTGCTGCAAGGTATATGGATGGTCAACCAAAAGCAAATTTCTTTTACTGAATTACAGAATTTTGTACTGAAAAAAATTTGATTTTGTTTTAGTTAAGTATTAGTAAGAATTCTGTAGACTACTGTTCTATATACTAAACACCAATAAACACTCAGACTTAAAACACAAGAAAACACTCTTCGTAAATAAAGCTTGAAAATTACTCTTGAAGTAATACATCACTTACGTGCTGTCTTATTGCATACAGAGCTTACATTAACAGTAATGCTGTATAAGATTTGTAAAATAAGCTCCCGCGATGACCGATAGACACAGCCTTTTTAACTGCAAGTCGTTTGAAACAAGTTTAGATAAAACTGTGTACAGTTTTAAAAAAATAATCAAAGCACTCGTAATACATTCTTTGAAAACTACGCAAAAGTTTAAATTACTTTATTTTGGGAATAACATCTGGTGTCTTCTGGTGAATCGGTGGTGCACGTTGAGAAGGTGATGAAGTGCATTTTACCAGGTGGCGCAAATATTTTAAATTATTAAGACTTACTTTTCCAATTGCATAAGTCTTTTAAACTAGTAATCACAATTAATGCTAAGTAATGTAACATTGTATGGAGACTTCGTTGGGCTATACTTTTCCTTTTCTACCCTTTAAGGGAGGCACGTTAACAGCAGAAACTTAACTACCTCGTTGTGTTTGTTTCCAAGTGTCCGCAACTCCGGCAACCTCATTAGTAACGTTGGAAAAAGATGGGGTTCACTGGAATGATTTCGAGTGATCTGCAACGAGCAAATAACAGACATTATTATTAATACGTAAAAACAAAATCGTGGCTAAATGCAGACATAGTACTTTCTAAATGACCATATATCTTGTAATTCAGTAACAGCAATCAGAATTGTACAAAATTTTGCCTCGAATGCATTAATACGATAGTCACTATTTGATGTTTTAGCGCGAGTAAAATTAAGCCGACAATGTTATGAAGAAATGAGTTAATAATTTTACAAAATTTCACGTTGTATTTGCAAGTGTGGTATGATTCTCCAGGCCTCAGCTACATCTGTTAAAAGACTTTAAAGATTGCACATTCGATTGATCCTGAAAATGCTTGTAGGGATGAACCATGCAAACAAATAAAACAGAGCATTCTAAATGTGGTAAAGGAACACTTCACCATTGCTGAAGGACCACATCAACTTTCCAATGACGTGCCCCAGTCCTGCCACACGAAACATCTTGGAAATTGAACTGATTAAACAAACTAAATATAAATATAACTTCTTTTATCCACGCTTCCAAATAAATACATTTTATAACAATAAAAAATGGTAAATGATTAGAAAAAACATTTGGCAAAATAAAACCTTAAGAATAACTAACAAACAATGACTGAAGAATTGTATGATTCATATTTTACCTGTAACTTGAGAGCTTCAATTAGTTTATCTTGCTGCTGACCGACTGTTCGAATGTCTGTTACATTAGGTCGATCTGGAAACAGCAAATATAATTATAATTGCAAGTGTAAAAACATGATAATTTGCAAGGCTCAGAACAGGTCTTGACAGTGACAGTTCATGTTTACATTAACGATAATGCACATTAAAAACAGAAAAAAGAAATCACAGTTCTGCCGTGGAGAAGAAAACTATAAATTAATTAGTTGTTGATTAGTTTTAATGGAGTTCTCAACTCCACAAGTTAAACATGCACACATCTCACAAACAGACTCCATTATTCTGCTGAACAATCATAAAAATTATTTTAAAATCAGCATATTTACCAGCAGTAAGCAACACAACTGCACAGAAAAGGCCAATCTCAGTGTCATTTAGATTCAAATTGTTAAAACCAAAGGCAAAACTAAACAGCGCACTTGCAATCTCGATCTGGAAATAAAAATCATGTAAAAAACGAGCAATAGAGGGTGCCACAAAAGCATCACCTAATAGAGAGGTTCACAAATCTTTTTACAACGTTTGCAGAATTTTACTTTGAAATTAGCAAACATACGTGGGTATTTGTCAGTTGAATTCAGTCAGTCATCACCTTACCTCTGCTTGGTTGGTTGACTTTACTGCTTTCAACACATGGCAAAGAATAGAAATAATTCGGATTTTTTTAACAAGTGAAAGCCTGCCTAACACCAACCCTCTTAAAAGCAAATAATTACATTCCTCTTAAACTAATTTCTACTTTTTTGTGCATCTGATTAGTCTTAATTAATCTGTTGTGATAAAGACACATTTGACTGATAACAGCTTGATGGCAGTGAAAGTTAAAAGTTGATACGTTTGCATATTATCTTTCATTAATTGTTTTGATAAACTTACATTAGTTTATTTATCATCATTACAAACAAAAAGTTGAATTTACAGCACAGCATAAAATTACAAAATATAATTTTTTTAAAAGAATAAGCAAGATAGAATATACAGCGACAAGTACTATTACACTGTTACAAGAACAAGAATGAAATAAATTAAAAAGAATCTAAACTTATATTTGGAAATTACATATAAACCATATGAAATGAAACTGTTCTTGAATCCCTCTGTTCTAGCAATATCACTAAAATACAAGAAAAAACATAGTTTTATAAAAACTTGTAGATACATAATGTTATAAACTTGTGTTTTAAATATTAATCACAGATTATTTCGTGTCTTTCAGTTGTGTTTAGTGGAAAGTGGCTTTCAAAATACAAATTAACAGATACTAGTGTTTGAAGCACTTTTGTGTCCACAGGCAATATTTTTGAAAAAAGGGTGTGTACCATCTTGCCACTAAAACACTTTTTGCAGCAGCGCTTGGAAAATCTATAGAGCTGTCACCTCAGCTAGACTATTTTTACTCACCCCGGTCATCATTTCTAACTGCTTCTTCGTAATATAACTACCGTCACCGAATGTCACCGTATCGTCGATGGGAGAGAACATGCGTGCTATCCGCACTAACCAGATCTCAAAGAACCCTGATTTGATCAGGATCAGTTGATCGTCCTGTGCCAGATCACCAAATCCTGAAACGTTTAACATGGTTAAAAAAACAGATCACAAAATTTGTTATAAAGAGATTTTGTGCAACTTGGAGAGCACCTCTAACAAAAATGAATGTACAAAGTTTATATCCAACATAACTGTTATTGCACATGAATACGATAAATCAACATCAATCATACATCATTTATCTGACTTATGTACTGCCAACATTATTATAACCTTTTTTAAGGTTATAAACATAAACTTCTTCTGATCATACAACTGACATGTTCACAAAGTTACAAGAAATACACGTCAACCTACAGCCTAATCTGTGTCAAACTCTTTACAGTAAAGAGTAAAGAGTCTACATTCAAAGTCAATAGCCATTAGTACAATACAACATAAGTCATACTTTTTTTGGCAGAAAACCATTCTTGTGGCAAAATTTGCTGCTCAGAAATATAATTAAAATTAAACAGAATAGGTACTGATTATTTTAATGAAAGTGCATTATGTTCAGGCATATTGAAATCACATTGAAGAGAAGGCAAAACTGCTAGTTCTTGATAAAAAAGTTGTAGTTCAGAAATAAATAATATACGTTTATAAGCAAATTTTACGGAAGGTCTGGCGTGGTACGTGTGTACTGTAGAAAAATGTAACAATGACTACGTATATGCACAAATATAAATGCCAAATGATATTAAGGTATTAAACCATAGGGCAGTAAAAAACAACACTACATATTCTTATTTGTCAAACTTCTCAGACAATTTTAATTTAACTGCTTCGTTACCTGGCACTCTTTTGGAGAATTCTACAACTCGAGATATCGACGGTGTAATGAGATGTGCTAGTTGTTGCCACATGTACAGACTTTGCTGATCAATGGCATCTTGGGTACTCAGTAAGGAGTCGCCTTCAAATTTCATATTCTGCAAAGTGTACACAAATAGTGCATAAAAAGTGAATTAAAATTTAAAAAGCACACAAACAAAAATACGACCACAGCCAGTGTAAGTTACGGGCTCTTATAACGGATGTACACATCTGTCCATCCCGTGTCCAGAATCATTTTATGCTCACATTTGTGCAATGAATGATTAGCTGTGAATAACTTCAGAATCTTAGGCTTTTGAAAATTAATTACCTCCTATTAAACTTACACTCATTACACCAGGTGGACTGATAGAATGACACGGATGCCCATTTTAATTGTCAGTTTAGGAAAAAGCAAAAGCAACATATCACAGCAATGTTGTTGGTGATCTGTTTCGATAAATCATGTTTTCTAAAGAAGCCTTTCAAAGTGCAAGAAATATTTTACACTCAAAGAGGAAAATGTGTCTTTTACAGCTTATATATAAATGCCTCGACCTTACTTACAAATAAAATGTCCATTTTATATTTAGCTCATAAAAATGTGATTGTTTAATAAGTTTGAAACTCCACCTAGCTAACAACTTAAATGTGTTTGGCTAATTCGTGTCCAACTTATGACTTGCAGAGTGTTGACATTATAAAACACATCCCCAAACAATAGCCTATATAACAATAACCTTAGAATGCTCAAAGTTTGACAAAAATTGTAACCATGATTTCTAGACCTTGTAGTTCAGCAAGAGAAAGATTTTCATGAAGTGGTTTCAAAACTGCAGGTACTAGAGATGGTATCAATCATACTGGTAACATTATTTTCAACCACCCTGTATATTAGTACTTACGAACTGTGCGGGTTTGCGTGTCATGCTTTTGATCTTGTCCTCTGTAAACGCGCAGTTACCGTGATGTGACTGTGATATGGTTAGTATAATGTCGTAGATGGCTAGTTGCTTGCTCTCGAGGTCCGTCATCTGCATGGGGTCGCCAGTTGTAGAGACCCTCCTCTCTTGCTCCTCCTTCTCCTTGGACCGCTTGGGCACGCGACCGTATCGGACAGCTAAACGAAACGAAAACGGCAAAGGCAAAATCACGTTCCAATCTCTACATCAGTTAGCACAGCTTAAACCTTAGGTATAGTAAACCTTTTGCTTCCAAAAATATGAAAGTAGGTTAAAGGATTAATACAATGGAAGAAATTCCATATGAAAATAGGATTAAAATAAAATGGAAAACAGAATTCCATAAGATCAAAAAGAAAGACAATGAGTGTCTTGATTACAGCAAAAATTATACTTGAAACAAAACAGCCCGCTAATATTTTTCTTTCATTTCTTTCTTTCATTCAATTTAAAATAAAAATTACAAATTTTCCAAATTTCAGTACATGCCTTTCAATATGTTTTACAGTATATACTTTATACACATTTCTGTATAAGCAATGATAATGGTATAGCTCACTTCTCCCCAGTTAGAACAAGCATTTGAAAAAAAGTACAGATAACTATTATTATTTTATTTCTGAAATACGTGTAAGCTGAAACATGCCTTTATAATAGACCTAGATGCAACTTATACTTCGTATTGCCTTATAAAAATTATACTGAATTATTTACTATAGAGTTAAGCATCAAATATGAATGATTTTAGAAAGCTTCCATGGCAAATTTCCAAGAGCATTGCTTCAGTGCCTTTTTTACTATACACAGTGCAAATAATGTATTTAGTATAACTAATGCACACTTTTAAATCTTTTTGCTTTTGATGATTTAAACTTAAATTGTAAACTTATAATGGGCTAACAACTTTACTATTGTATTACTTATGTATTTGAGTTTTTATGGACTAGATTCCGAAATAAATAAATAATTCAATTAAATCAAATGTTACCTTACTTTGAGCTGAAACTGCATAACTTTTATTATTGTTTTTTGTTCTTACGTTGTACTTTCACTAAAATAGCCATAAGCAACAGAGAAGAGAAACTTTTTCTACGAAAGAAAACAAAGACACGTGCACTTTGTGCATTGAAAAATGGCACTTGCTAGGGTCAGTAGGGTATGGCCAGGCCGTGTACTTACAATCACGTGACATCCCAACAGCCAGGCATTTTTTAAAGCGGCAGTATTGGCAGCGGTTTCGGTTGAGTCGAATCACTAGGCACTTGCCATCGCGCAGACACCGGTACTCGATTTGTTTCTGAATGCTTCGACGAAAGAAACCCTACATAAATATAAATAAACATAGACACTCATTATTTCAGTTGGGAAACACCAAGAACGAACTTTAAACGTTTGCGGCGCACAAGCTAACAAAGTCAGTTCTTGGAATAAATGGCACCTCTTTGGTAAGGATAATCGTCTGTCCAATGAAAAAGCTATAGATAATCAGTATTTACAAAATAATTACTCGAGGGATACTATCTGGCTGTCATAAATTACTGAAATAGCACAGCTCATCGCATCACAGCTACACTAACTCAAGGAATGTGTAATTAAACCCCGTTTATTGCACAAAAGATTTTAGATAACAATTAACACATTACTATGAAAAATTACACAGCTGTTGCAGCGCGCATTACAAAAGCAACGCGAAGAGATCCAGGCTCATTCACTTTTGTTAATATTCAAAATTTATTTATCCGTAATAAAAATCCATTTACGAAGCTTCAAATCAGTATTATGACCAGGGACGGATTATCCTAACTTCAACTTTAAAAAAACGAGGCCCGGGAGTCTGAAAACCCAATTTCAACTTTATTTGAGATAAAGGTCCTTTGTTTAAGGCGTTTTATTTGAGATAAAGGTCCCTTGTTTGAGGCCATTTATTTGAGATGAACGGCCCCAGTTTGAAGCCCTTTATTAGATGGTTTGAAGCCCCTTGATTGAATGTCATTAAAATATATCACGAGTAAAAAACATTCAAGAGGAGTGCCGGCAAGTTAGAAGGTGGCTCCGTCTAAGAGGACCCCATAATTTCATTAGGCTAGGAGCGAGCCCCAAAAGATCATAATCAGGCACTGATTATGCCTAAGTACTTCAATCACGTTAAAAGTTGGCAAAGTGCTCACAGTAATAAAAGTTAACAAGTGGCAACATTGACCAGTTTCATCACTATAAGCGATAAACAATATTGTCTTCAACTTCATAGGAGCACATCAGTATACATCAACCAATTTAACATGAGCAAAAAGCGTCGTGTATTGACTCTGTTAGAATATGGAACCTAAAAATAAGTAAAGCACTAAACAGTTATATAATTGAAGGAAAAACCACCTAAGCGTCAGCTTCCAAGAAAATAAATCATCAGTATTCCCAGCCAGATAAGTGAACCCTTTCAGTGTCGGCCTGTAAAACGTAGCAACTCGGCAAAGGACATGACAAAGAAAACCTGATAAGAAACGTCGTTTAAATAAAAAGCTGAACTTCAACAAAAACAACAAACATACCTATGTGTACCAACACTTTTCTCATAATCTGATTAATTTGTGATATTTCTGGGCAATTGCTCCGTTTTTTGTTACTCCCTTTACTTTGACTGTAAGTGATCAACTAAAAATACTTTTCATTTTACGTGATTTACATCAGCCGGTATAATCAGTGGCAACACCCGCTTTCTCTCTGGGAGGTCGTCAGTTTGATACTACCAAAGATCTTAAAAATGGTACCTGTTGTCCCCCTGCCTAGCGCGTTGTATTTAATGTAAAACGGGGGTAATGATAATGTCTGTTACGTACGTGCAGTTTGTTATTTACAGTCGGCGGTCTCATGGCAGGCTTAATTATGCTGTATGTTGAATTGAATGTAAAGCCGAATTTAAACAAAGGTTATTGTTGTTGTTGTTGTTGTTGTTGTCATTATTATTATTATTATTATTATTATTATTATTATTATTATTATTATTATTATTATTATTATTATTATTATTATTATTATTATTATTATTATTATTATTATATTATCGTCAACAAACGATCTGTATAAGTGAACTGTTTATTATGCGAGTAAATAGTTCCAGCGTGAATAGAACAGTAAGCAATTAAAATACTTAGTGCTCAGCAGAAGGAAGCAACTGGAATTTGAGTGAATCACTGCATTATGGAATAAACCACATCTGATTAACGAAACTTAAGCAGTGTGAACAAACTGGCTCATTCTGCGAACCATTCCGGGGTAAATTAATTGGTTCAGCTAAAAAAATCTCAGAGCAGGCAGATCGTACAAACTTTATTTCATGGTATAAACAATGTACATGTTATGCTTTACCCCATGAGAAACTATATTGTAGGAAGTCAATAAATTTTTGTGTGTGTGTGTATATATATATATATATATATAGTGGCGCCAGTGCATTTGTGTGCTTGTCCGTTTGCCATCCACACAAAATAAAAACAGATGTAGTCATTAAGTTAGGTACAGGGGCAAGACTGGGAAGCCCATTGTTTTTTGATTCAAGAGATGAAAGGTCAAGGTTACAAAGTTTAAATGTCAAAATAAATTTTTATTGATAGTGACTTTGCGTGAGGGTATAGGTCTGTACTTACAATGACAATGTGTGCCCATTAGTTAAAGTTTCAATTCTTTCCCAACTCTTCTGGCATGTAAAACATGACAGTGACGTAGCAGCGTCCCCGTGCCCTACATTGGTTAAACTTACATCAGTAAGCAAACAGCGGGAAAAATTTTTGCAAACACGACAATCTGATCGATTTTCAATCAATTCAAGCGAGTAAAAATGACAAAAGAGCATTTTAGCCGCCACTAAACAGTTTACTTTGAAACCGAGACAGCCATATCGGTTTGTATAATAGGCGCCAAACCGTTTTTAAAACTGACAAGACCGGAAATTTTTTAAATGCTCGACGGAAATTACTCGCTGAAATAACGGAAGTGTATATATAATTTAACATGGCCTGTTTGACGGGAGTTCAACACCTGAAATTTTTACATTAGAATGCGGGCTATATAAACAATGTAATTAGTTAAATTTTCTGCATAATATCTATCATATATACCAAACCTCTATTAAACAAAAATTAACGTATTGCCAGGTACGCAAATGATAAGATGGCACGGTGGCATGTCAAAAACAGACTAAATTAGCACCTAGTTAAGTTATAGTTTTAGTTGAGTTAGAATACTAGTTAAGATATTTTGCAATAAAAAGAACAGGAATTTTTTCTAAAGCTATTGTCAAAACTTTAAATCAAACGAAGTTTGCCGCAGATTTTCTTATAGCTAAACAATGTAGACAATAAGGTGACCACGACACATACTTGTTAGGGACAAAACGGTTCCACAAACTTTCTGCGCTCCTATTTGCACGAAGGTGAAACGAAAAATATGGAACAGGAAGACGGAATAATCGTGTAATGAGAAAGTACCAGCGGTTCATCTACAACAAGCTACTTCTAAGTTTTTAATACACTGATAAAAATTTCGTTAACTATTTGTGGCGTGTTAGTTTCATATTAAAGCAGGTTGTTGTACTATAAACCGGCGGTCTACCCACTGCCACTTACATAGTAGACTGGCGGATAAGAACGAATTTTTGACGCTAAGTAAAACTGGATCTGTCTAGTAGTTTGACAGGTGACAAGATACGAAGACTGCTGTGAGTCGATCGCAGAAAGTAAGCTTGAGAGAGGTCAGTGCAAGTTAATTAATTAAATTTGTTAAGCGCATAAACTTAAATGTCGAAAAATGTTCGATACACGAAATTTGAGATATTGACGTATGGCACTAACGAGGCTTTACATTTGTATGGCCTAACATACTAACATTTGTATGCAGCGTACAAATATGATGCTAACAGAACTTGAAAAAAAACACATAATTTATCAAGAAATACTTGTTCAAAAATTTGACAGTGAAGTTTAACAAAGCATGATAGGTAATATCATATACCATAGAAATAATATTTTCACTGGCAATGTTACTACACGTGAATTTTGAAATTTACTAATTTGTAACGTTCATATGGGATTGTAATAATTAAAGCTTTAGCTTATTGTAATGTTGTGCTATAATTAGTAAGAGGACAGAAAGCGGGAAACAGGGTGTGTGTGTGTGTGTGTGTGTGTGTGTGTGTGTGTGTGTGTGTGTGTGTGTGTGTGTGTGTGTGTGTGTGTGTGTGTGTGTGTGTGTGTGTGTGTGTGTGTGTGTGTGTGTGTGTGTGTGCGTGTGTGTGTGTGTGTGTGTGAGAGAGAGAGAGAGAGAGAGAGAGAGAGAGAGAGAGAGAACGACAGCATAGACAACCATGGCAACAAAAACAAGCAGAAGCAGCTGCTTTAACACCAACAGCCCCACGGGTTAGTCTTCAAAATTTTTCTAGTCCAGAAGATTTATGGCCACTTTAATGGTTCCTTATAATAGTGTCCGTTTCATCCCGATGCCATGAGTTATCTTTACTCTTTCATATCTGCATTGCAGAAGCCAAGGAATTACACAGCACAGCTAATGAATGGGCTTCCCTTATTCAGTCTCTCACTACTCTACATGCAAATCAATACAAAAGTATGGCTCAAAGAAATGTACATTGATTTTTGTAAGCACATGGAGTTCCTTGATTCCTTTTCTCAAGTTTAATAATTAACACAAATTGTAAAGGAAAAACAAAAAGGCAAATAATATGTCATGTCGATTATGGTCCCTGTTGGTATAGTAATTACCTCCGTCTGCGTTTGTTTGTCTGTGGAGAGAAGAGGTGTAGGACAAGAAAGTACCCATTAAATTTTGGTGCGGGTCCAAGGCGATCATAGTGAGGCGCGTGGTTTCGTTAATGACAAGAGCTAAAACGTATGACATTGTGGTCCAACTTTGGTGAGATTTTACCAATTTCAAAGAAGCCACAATTGATACTTTGAAATGAGTAATTAATATCTTTACTAAAAGTTCAAGGCCACTACTTAGTGTTTTGGAATTCGATTAGTTGAAAAATATACAACAGTGCCATTCAAACTGAGAAGAATAATTCAGAATTAGAAGTCAAAGGTCAAACAGTGCTGAACAAACTGACAAAAATAAAACTCAAAATCAAAAGTCAAAAGTCAAACAGTGCTGCTCAAACTGACAAAAATAAACCTCATAGTCAAAGGTCATAATCGTCACCATTCTTCTTGTTGTTGTTGTCGTTCTTATTGTTATTACTGTTGCTGTTGTTCTTGTTGTTACTGCCTACATTGTTTTCATTCACACAGTCATTGCCACTGTGATCGCCAATATTGCTGTTGTTGGCGGAAGTGGTGCTACTAGCTTTACCATTGTCTCTGCTAACCCTGCCAGTAAGCTGGATTTCACTCTGTTGTGCCTATTTGTCTCTTTTTCCTCCTTTTCTTCACTTGCCATTTTATTCTTAGCCTTCTCCATCTTGTTACTTACTATTTTCCTCAGCTCCATTTTCTTCTTTTCTTTTCTCATATTTTTACTGTTTACTGATTACAAATTCTACTGTTCGTCACCACATTCATCTAACGACTGATTAGTAATTATATATATATATATATATATGTATATGCATTTTATTTGCATATCTTATAACACGCAATCAAAGTTATCAACAAAATAAATAAGAGAAAACAAGAACATACAATTTGCGATTACGCATGATTTAAATACTTTCTATACGCACCTTACAGCCCTCACAGGACGTTACTCCGTAGTGGTATCCCGAAGCTTTATCTCCGCAAACTTTACAAGGGGTAAATGTTGTTTTGCTAGAAGTATTGGAATCGGCTACTGCATAACTTGCATCTGAAACAGAAGAAGACAATTATAACTTAAAATGCTGTCACTTCGCCATCTACTGCCTTGAAAAGTAAATTATCACACAGACACACTTTATTATTGTACTCGAATACAATTGCATATTTCGGAGACACATTTTTCATGATTAGTGCAGGACGAAAAACAAGTTCTGTATGACTTTATAGTGCAGTGAGCAACAGACAAAAGCGTACTCTTCAGCTGGACAAACAACGGACCGATATATACATGCAGTTACGTCACCCGGGGTACAAATACACAACCGTGTCTTTTTGCTTGCTTAGTGACGGCGTTAACATGATTTATGGACAAGTGTGGATTACCATCATTTCTAAATAAAAAACGGTGTATTTTGAATGGCGAAAAAGTCACTGACATTTTCATTCCTAATATATTACGACGTAACACATCGTATCTGTGGAAGCCAGTAAACGCTGCTGAGTAATTCACAGCAACCGGTGACGTCATAGCTTCAGCCATATAACACGTTTTTATCACGCTATTCTTTTCTTATTACTTCAATTTCCCCGGAGACAGAAAAGAGAGAAATCTTCTCTACGTGACCTACTTCCGCGAGCGGCCATTACTTCGTAACCATGGCAACAAAAAGTCAATTAAATTTCTAAAATATTAATACTCGGGAGGACGGGAAAACTGTGACAGTGTTCGTAGATTCTGGACAGGGTATAGATGTCACTATATGCTCACTGATATCATCGACTGTATTCAGGTTTACTTTTAGTTTTGGTCGTTGTACCACACACGCATATTGTGAATGATTAATTTTGCTGTACCAAAAATAATGAAAAAAAGCACTACAACGGGAGCAAAGCTTTGTTTGAAAGTCCATAAGTCAGGACTTTGCTCGCCTTTTCTTGAGTTACTTACGCAGAAATGCATTTTCCAAGGGCATTTTGACTTGATCTGAATGAAAATTATAGCATTGGCTCATTGCAATGGCTCCATCACGGTAGCTTTGCGTTAGTGACGCATTGGTTTTTTGGGATTGACTGTGTAAAAAATAATTAATAAATAAAATGCACGCTGGATAGATCAACAACCTATTAAGTTTCCGAAAAGACAGAAACGTGAACGTGAGAAAATCGGAAATGAAACAGGAACCTTTGTGTTTTAACTGAAAGTGTTGGAGAATAGACCACTCAGTCCCTCGTGGCATGTTCTGATTGAATCCTAACAGCTTATCAATGTTCAAATGTTAGAGTCTAATCACACCAGAGCAACTACTAATTAATTGCAAGCAGCAGTTATTTTGAGCTTGATTTTTCATCACTATCATCGTTGTCATCATGGTCATTATCGTTGTATCATCACGCATTACTTTTTTAAATGGCTTGGCGTTTTGCAAGCTGGAATCCAGCACTTCCAGGAACTACATACTGTGATCAGCAGCACAGCTATGGCAGGACTGGCATCTAGCTAACTATAAAATATAACTATCCACTCCGAAGGTGCGGAAGTGCCTCAGTCACGACTACATTCTTCCTTTACGAAGCAAACAGCTCTTATGGTAAATGAAATCACACAGTATGAATATTGTACCCAAGCAGCTACCAACCATTTACTGAGCAGTGACCGGCCTCGACGTTCATTAGGTTTGGTCGCGAAGCATACCCCACAACCACTCGGTTATGTGTTTCGCCCCTGTTGTTGCTGTTGTTTATAGAACTTGCGAGCACGCGCAATATTTCCTGTTTTCATTGTTTAAAAAAATTACCCTTGTCTTAAATTGGCCATTATTTGAATTCACTACTAATTCCTTACTATCTTTCATTTAGCTATTAATAATTAATTAGCTTTTATTATTTGTCTATCTTTCATTCTGTCTGTCACTGGTATTAAATAGTAATATCTTCAGCCTCCTTGCTCTTCTGTTTGTCTGTCGGTCTGCCTGTCAGTCTGTCTGTTAGCGCAATCTAATTTGGTAATGGTCAGTGCCAGCAGAGACATCCGCATTTTGTGATAAGCCAAGCAAAATCCAAAAATAACTGACGATGATAAAAAAATATTGCTGAAATCACAACCACAATAATCACAGTACATGCTTTTTTCAATAAGCGATTTAGGCTTAAAAAATTATTTCTTCATCTGCCATTGGATCGGGTCGAAACCATATACCCTCGAGGGCGCTACAGGCTGCAATAATTGGAAAAACACACTAACACTGCTTCTTAAAACATCAACCCGCGAAAATTTCTTTTATATGAAAATTAAATGCAATCACAAAGGAAAACGAGTTTTTGTTACGAGCATATAAATTTCTCATAACAAGTTCTCTGAATCTGAGAATCAGACCCGAGTCCATGATTTCTCTATAAAAATTCCGTGATAAACGTTGAAAAGATGATTCCAGTATACCCTTGTTCACTATCATTGGGTGGAAAGAAAAAGAAGCAGGAGATCAGTTTTCCTTTTCTCTCAGACTCTCGCCAACAGTTATTTCCATGTCTCTCATTATATTGGTGGATTATGAAAAAAAATGAATATTAATTTTGAAACTTTCTGTACAGCCGTTCAAGAACATTACTTGTCCTTCGAACATTACTGAAATTTATGGTATCAATATTCCTTTTTCTGACGTCACTCTCATATCATAAATCGAGATGTGATACAGAAATTGTTTACAAAAGACCTTGCTAGACTACTATATAAACGTGCTTTCCGTTTGTACTATTTAAACAGACGCTCCTCTTGCTACTAATATTAATCTTATTCACTCTTACTGACTTTTCTGATCATTTTATTGCAGCTATACTAGCCGAAGACACTCACGTTAAGCTACAAAAGGTAGTGGAGGGTATCCGCTAATGGGTATATCAATTGTTTTTCAGAAAACAGTCTTGCACTATCTTATATTCTCATTTAATAACGCTGAATAAGTCCATAATGTCTAAAATAAAAATTCATATAGATACGAGTCTTAAAAATACTAAATATAGGGCACGACAACTATGAACGAGTTATTCGATGCAGTAGCGCGTGAAATTCGTCAATCAGCGCGGTGCGTCGCGTGCGTTTGAAATTCGTCGTGCAAAACTTTTACAACTGGCGAGTGAATGAACTCAGAAATTTTCAACGAGAAAACAGATCGATGGCTTGTAGTACTACGAACCGTTTTTTGCTCTATTAACCCATTTAGTACGGGAAATTTTCCACGAAAGTTAAAGTCGTTCAAGTGAGCACAGGGAAGACGAGTAGGCTGCGGAACGATCCACACAGGATTGTGGATATTAACTATTAATGCTTGAAACAGATAGAGATAGCTATAAATTCTTTTTAATATAAAGCTATATTAGTATATAGAAAGCATATAAATTATATGCAGACCAATGCAGCAATGACAAAGGTTCGTTTGACTGAAGACTAGGGACTACAGATACTGCTCTACGTGTGTTTTAAAGGAAAGAACAAGTCACTCAGTATGCTGGGTATATTTTACCGTTATCACTTAAACTTATCTATCTATCTATCTATCTATCTATTGTAACGGATCCGCGTCCTTTCCAGGCGCCGATCCGTCTCAGGATGTACAGAGCTGCATACAAGTTATGAAATATTTTACAGCAGACAAGAAAAGTAAAAAGAATACGAATGTAAAATAAACTTTAATGCACAACCAGTAGCTCCATGACATGTGAACAGACTTTTGTATAAAAATCAGCAAACCTCCAGCATTTACCCTTACAGACAGAAAGGCCAGTTTGGAATCGTCAAATTACGGCATGCATTCTGTTTTATACAGGTACATTTGCATTACTGGGCTTCTCAGCCATACCCATTACTAACATTAGGGAGTTGGTCATAATCTGCCTTCGTAACAATATATATATATATATATAAGAAAAGATATAAGAAATTTGCAAAAAACTGCCTATAAAGCATAAATTTGAAATATACTACCTCTGAATAGAAAATTTCAGGCGTGGTGGTTACGCCTTTTATTTATAAAATTATGACGTAACTGGCAGACTTTGTGACTTTTCGTAACAGCTCGCTATTTAAACTAATTCAAACTTCTGCAGCTTACCTAAGGTTCACGCAAAAATATTACAAAATTAGCTATCTAATTAATAATAAAAACTTATTATACGTTGACGAACACTGACAGTCGCTACTTTTTTTCAGGACGAATGACGTCATTGGAAGAGAAATGAGCATTCAAAATGGGAGCATGATCGCCCAAGCACGAAGTGATCGCGACTTTAAAGAGATTTTACTAATTACATAGGCGCTTATCACACTTTTATTACTAAATCCTTCTAACATTTTTCGTGAACTATTCAGATATACTTAACTTCCCAGAAGACTTGGTCTTTCCTTTAATTACAATATTTTTGTACGTTTTGTTTTAGATCTTGAAAATGTTTTTATTAATTATTATGCTGAATAGTACAGTTAATTATTTTTAGGTGCGCTTGATTTGTATGAGCTTATGTCTAGTCATAGTTTTGTTGCTTCAAATGGTGTACTATGCTGTTATAAGCATAGTTTTGTTGCTTCAAATGGTGTACTATGCTGTTATAAGCATCGTTTTCGAAATCATTTTTAGTTGAATTGAAGCGGGTAGTAATTTACACGCGACTTTGCACCGAAAGGGGAAATTTACCTTGTTCAGAGTGCTGAAATGTCGTCTAAAGTGATTCAACTCAAGAACACGTAATTCACACGTACGCCACCAAAATTAGTCTTAACACAATTATAATATTTTAATCCAAAGGTCCCTAGTTCAAAACCCAAGCTTCCCGACCTTTGTATTGGGTCTGCTTTGGTCTAGTTTGATTTTAATGTTTAAAAAATGTGGGTTCATGACATTATGCACTGCCACAATGTAAGCAATATAAATTGAACTTCGGTATAACAAACTCAGCGACTTTCTATTGAGGATTAAAAATGTCTTCGCCGCACAAAACGGGTTGCTGAGTTGTTACGCGTTTTCCAAACACGAATCAATTTTTTACAGGCAGCCATTTTGAAGCTTGAAAAAAATCAATGCAGGCAGAAAGAGTCTGCTAGCCTAGATATGCTCTACAGAGAGTGTAAGAGAGAATATGGAACCTTACTAGGCAAATTTCTTAAACGGATTATGATTGTACTGGTAGCACCTGAAAAAAAGCCACTTAGCAACAAACAAAAAATATATAAACAACTTAATTCTAAATAAATGCGTAAAACGAAGATAACCAATCAGTAAAAACTAACAAACAAACAAACAAACAAACAAACAGACAGACAGACATGGAAACTAACAAACGACCAGACAAACAAACTACGAACAAGTCCATAATACCGACAGGCAAAAAACAACAAAGAATACGATGCACTTACTTAAAAGTTAAACTTTGTACTAAGCCACCAAATCAACACAAAAAACTATAAAAGCAACACAAACCGCTCATGTTGAAAATGATGAATTGATATGGGCCTTTAATAGTTTAATTGGTTCTCATTAGAGTAGCAATTAATAGGCTTAGGGGGGGGGGAGTTGCCAATAACAAGGAAAATCCTATACGCCCTTCCTGACTCAAATGAAAATTTCCAAGAATGTGTGCAGAAATTTCAGAGCCTCGTTTGTAATGGAGTGTGAGTCACAAACACTGAGACGACGTTTACATAAAAATTCTCAACAAGCACTGAATTACGGGCTAAAAAACCCATTTCATTATGCCTATAACTTACATTAAAACTCTGACGGACGAGTTATTAGCTTTATGAGTAATTACAATGCAGTTACATTGAGCGAGGGGGGATAGATAGGAGAAAGGTTAGGGAAGTAAGGAGGGGCAGCTACGTTTTCGTGGAACTAACGGCAAAGCACTTTTTACCTCCTAATTAGAGCAAAATTAGTTTCCAAATTTTTAGATCGCAAATAAGAACTACAAATCATGATTCCAAGTGATGACCAGGGCTGGACTAGTCTGTAGGCTAGTAATAGCTGTAGACAGGGTCCCCTCAAGACAGGAAGGACCTTCAAGCCTTGGGGACATTTGGAAAAAAATCGTTTTTTCGTGTTGAAATATGTGCTAACTGGATTTGCAATAAACAGTAAAATAGTGATATTTCTTAGAGAATATTTTTAGTGACAATCAAAAGATAGCTGTTCTAGCTTATTTAAAGAATTTGCAATAAGTTTACTTCAAGCTAAGTAAATGTTGCCAAAATATTCAAGGCTGGTGCGGGTGAGTTAGAGGGCGGCTCCGCCTGAGGGGACCTCTTAATTTCATTAGCCTACAGGTCCAAAAAGGTCATATAATCTGGTCCTGGTGATGACCCTGCATTTATATTAAATTTTTAATCTTCTAATTTTTTCACTGTATTTCTTTTCATTTTAGTATTGTATATATATTTTGTATGGTTAACGGGATGGATAAAAATTTAAATTTGAATTTAAGTTCATACTGCAATTGAGTAGTGAGTGATTTTGCAAATAAGAATATGTATTTCAGAAAACTATTGCTTGGTGTGGATACTTGCTAAATTGTTAATATGAGAGGGGGGCACAAATGGAATTCGCATTCCGTCGTAGCATAAATTCTTACTTTGTTTAGAGAACCGAAAAGTCTTGACGCCGCCTGTATATGTTTTAAGTGCTGCCACAATGGCAACTTCATGGCGCATACAAGGTACCTCCTTGCCCCCTGCACATCAATAAGAAAACGTTTTCGTGCAGTCTAATTACAATCATCAACACCTGCCGTTACTTTTGTTTAACCAGAAATCAACTCTCTTTGCATTTTAACTAAATGACCACTGCGAGTGAAGTGGCCAATTACGTCTCTGGACAGTGCAAGGCCGTGCCACCGGGCACTGACCAGTCACGGAAATGATTCTGAACGGATATCGTTGATTGGTCAGCAAATCGTTGGACGAATGAGTTACACTTACACGGGGTCTACGGAAGAGAGGCGATTGTTCGTGCTGACCAACAGTGACCAGTTACCACTGGCACGATTTGAATGTAATTGCGTTAAAATGAATGTCATTGTTTTTCACGCACTGCGGCATTTTGTAAGCCGTAATTTAGAAGTTATCGAAAAGACAAACTTAAGGTAGGTGGTTATGGCGGGGCTGGCATCTATGTCATTATCAAGGATAATCCTCTAAAATGAGCTCCTGAACCAAAAGAGATGCCTTTGTCATCCTGTCTCAATGCACACCCTACGCCTATGCCTTTTGTTAAAAAAAAATCTACAACTAGTAAAAAACCAAAGCTATTTTATAAGCAAGAAACAACGGGCAAAATAAACAGGCTAAAATTAAAGCAGTTCGACACATTCTGCTATTTCCTATTGACAGGGCTTTATGTACGAAATTAAGAAAATGATAATCACTCTGCAAATAATTTTTGTCTGTGAAGTTGACTTCACTGCAAGACGCAAGTAGAAAACAATTTTCCAGTTACTAAGTCTAAAAGTGTCTTTTTTAAAGAAAAAACAGTCTAAATGATGTTTATTTTCAATACTGTCACTTACAACCTTTCCTGTCTCTCCTTGTAAATGTCTTCGCTATTCTCCTTTTGCAATACAAAACTACGTTATAATGAGAAAACGAAAATCTTGTTAGACTCTCGGGATTTTCCCACAGACATTGACGGTAATTATTATTACGGTAACCAGGAATGTATAATGCAGAGAATCCATCAGTAATGCATCCCCCTCTACACAAAATGTAAAATTCCTAATCAATATCCCATTCTGCTTGTGCTAGGACTCGGCTTGTTAAATTTGCAGAAAAAAATCAATAGACAACCCAGATAGTTTCTTATACTACAGAAGCCAAGCACGCTTGCTGGGTGTTTTTTACACGGCCGGGCGAAAAAGAAGCCATGGGATTTTGGAGATTTTACGTGAAACCACGAACGAAACGCATAACCCTATATCACCAGCTGTTGGTAGGTAAAAATAGAAGGCATTCCTCGACTGAGGCCGGTGCTGAATTCAAAACAAAATCATCCAAAATAAGGCACATGCTGGAAAGAGTAATAGTTAAACTCAGCCAGAAAGGCAGTAGAGATGCAGGGTGGACTTTACGTCTATAAAAAGTTATAACACCTGTAATGATATCAAATAGTTCAATGCATTTAGGTGATTTTGACAATGATCAGTGCTGCTCATTAAAGCTTTGGGCCTTTCTGCCCCAGGTACATAGCATTTTAACTGTCGCTCAGACCAAAGAACTTGGAACTTGGTCAAGTTTCAGGCATTTGTTCATTTTCATTGCTTAGTATTAATTTCAGTTTGTCTCTAAATTTCTATGAAGTTTATCTTATCATCTGAACCAAAAATGTAGTGCAGATGAAACGTTAAAATTTCATTAGATTTCAATCATTTCCTTTTAATGTCTTACAGACTGGGAGGCTGACAAATAAACAAGCACCCTGAAGACAGAAACGATACAATTGTGCTTGCAGCATGTGTAATAATAATACGATGGGTTAGTGTCTCATGTATCTGAAACACTCGAACGCGAGTCAGAGAAATTCTTCTAACGAGAATACCGGCTTAAACCGACAAGGGTCTAGAAAGTAAGTGCGATTAGTACATGGCGGGTTCAGCCAATCGATATAGGACAGGTGCGCGAGTTCGAGGTTGTGCTTGGTGATTTTTGAAAACTATCCAACTAAACCTGCTTACAAATGACATAACAAGTCTGGTCGCAAGTGGTCTACATGAAACGAGTGGTAGCTTAGTAAAATGATCGGGCGTTTCAGCTTGTAAAGCCTGTGAACCACTTTAGTTAAAAAACGACAATTTTAGGCGAATACAATGGTCAAATAAATATTGCATAAATTGTGGAACATAACGGTAAAACAGCAGCAGCAGATGCATGATGGGATACTAAAATGCACAGGGAATTTTCCTAGCCAATGAAGCCAGCGAAATAATTAGCTTGTTGCTCAGAATGAATGTGATTGCTCACAATCACAAACGACAATGAAAAAGACGAATAATTTTGAAACTATATTATTTAGAAACCGCCTGATGACAGGCGAATGCAGCAAAGCTACACTTCTTATGTTACAGAGCAGCTGCATAACATTATTTTAGAATAGTTTCCGTGAAGACATACGAACGGTTGTAATCAAGCCATGCACCGGAAATAGAAAGCGATTATAGGATATCAGGATGCATGTTCACGTGGTTTTCCCTAGCGTCTCCAGGTGTTCCGAAGAGTATCTTTTATCCAAAAATCTATCATTTCGTTTCTGAAACCACGCTTGCTTGAAGCCCAGTTCGTTTAATTCTTTAACAACGCGTCAGTGCATGAAAGGCAAGTGAACTTTACAAGATGGGTTCCCAAACTGATGTGAAGACACAAGTTTGCAGCATTTCTCACGAATTGTATATTCAGGGCACTGCTTCAAATGATTCATACCTTTACAAAATCAATTCAAATAAATCATCCAGTTGCAAAAATACATAACCAAAAACTGTCTAGTGGGCTCAACAGACAAAGACCAAACGACAGCATTAACAGAAATGAAGAATCTGTGTCTTAACAGAGAGATTGGTCATAAACAGCATATCTTCTTGATTTGATCAAACTCAGATGGAGAAAATAAATGCCCGAGGAAACAATACAATAAAAGGAAGTACTACCCTAGAGCTAAAGCCTTGGCATGCCGTGACGTTACTCTATGTTATGCATTAATACATAAGATTAATTAACGTAGCTCTCTACGCGATGAACAAAAACGCCAACTGACAATCTTTGCAGAGGTGATCTTTACGGTGTGTTGGAGTATGATTGATTGAAACGTGACCCACTAAATTTGGCACGCAATAGTAGCACAGCAAAGCTATGAAGACGTATGCTTCATAGCTGATAACAACTCCCATGACGCAATAATCACTAACTTCAAAACTCATGATAATAATGAACATTTCTAGGATGTTGATAATTTGAAGTAAAAGCATTTACAGTGGCTTGTAAAAGTAGCGAAATTGGCATATAGGAGTTATGTAGGGCTGTACGCCAAATGTCATGGCAACTTTGGGGAAAGTGATATAAAGTGGGTCAGTAGATGAATGAAAGGGCCAGTGAGTCTCTCAGTTAGTCAGTCAGTCTCCCAGACAGTATGCCAGTCAGTCAGTTCCTTATAAGTAATTGCTTATAATTTTAAATTCGAGATTATTGATTAATGATGGAATAACCTCGACTGTTGAATTTTTATATACAAGTTTGACTGAAACAAAGGAAATGTGAAATAAACAGCAAGCAATACAGTAGTGCACTAAGTCTATGAGTAGTCAATCAACTAGTCGGACAATAAGTGTAATCTAACAAGTTCGGAGCATTTGTTCTAAATATCCAAAAGAGAATGAACGCGCAAATAAAATACGTAGACATGGGTAAATTTTTGAATGGTTAAAGGGTCAAAACGTAAAATTTTAACCACGTCTACGCGTTTTATGTGGGTGTTTGCCCTACTTTAGACAATTAAATTGCGATTCCCCCGCAACAGTCAGTTTGTTCTTATTTCCTTATTCATATTTCCCGTGTATAATAACCAAAAAGCCAAGAGCTGATATGGCGATGTTCTGGCATCTTAAGTTACAAGCAGCATCATGTTCTGTGTTAAAGTTAATGAACTGAGACATAAATCACTGACTGACTAGCAAAGATGACATGCATCGTCCGGTCAGCAGCGACTGATTAGCGCATTTTACACACGCACACACACACACACACACACACACACACACACACACACACACACACACACACACACACACACACACACACACACACACACACACACACACACACACACACACACACACACACACACACACACACACACACACACACACACACACACACACACACACACACACACACACACACACACACACACACACACACACACACACACACACACACACACACACACACACACACACACACACACACACACACACACACACACACACACACACACACACACACACACACACACACACACACACACACACACACACACACACACACACACACACACACACACACACACACACACACACACACACACACACACACACACACACACACACACACACACACACACACACACACACACACACACACACACACACACACACACACACACACACACACACACACACACACACACACACACACACACACACACACACACACACACACACACACACACACATACAGACATACAGACACTGCTATTCAATGACAAAAAGAATAGCGGACATACGCCTCTTGGCAAACTAGTTATTTCCAAATTAGGCAAGACAAACTTACGCTTTGCAGCCAAGGAACAAGTGTCCGAGTACGGTGGGACGTTGCTGCTTCGATGGCCATTCATAGCCATCATGTACCTATCATAGTTGCCGACATCTGTCCTGTATTTTGACATTGGCACAGTTTTACTGCGTCTGTCTGTCTTTGTGGTAAGTCCACCACCACCACAGTGCTTATAGCACTGCGTGGAAGAAATAGCTGTGGAAGTCGGCGACAGTTTTTCAACTTTACACGGCATAGACGTGTACTGTTCCTCCTCTACCTTAATTTTATTAAGTCCTGTCATTGTACTGACTGCTTTGCTAAGCCTTGAACTAATCTCCTTTTCTTGATCTAGTTTATTACATGCCGTCGAAGATGGACTAGGGCCTTGGCTTTGCCAATGCACCGTGTGGTGTACCTCTTCGCTAGCACACTGGTTTTGCAATGGACTCATTGGTTCAATTTTACAGTTGCTGTGCATTTGAACTGTTGAGTCCATCATCCTACGGTCTGCTAAGCCACTAGTGTACAACATTATTCCGTTACTTCTCTTTCGATTTAAAGCAGGGAAACTTCAAAGTGCGCTTGCACTCTTTCTCAAAGATCGAGTTATCCACAAAGTTTGTACACCCGCTTTTTCCGAAAACGTTTATCGAGCAACATTTGTAAGTCATTAGCTTATTTTATGTCTCATTTGAATTCGTTTCATTCTCAATATTTGTTTGTGTCGGTCGCGAGCGGAAAAGAAATGTTTGTGTTCAAAAACTTGTTAAACGTGAGACGAATTCTTGTTCACCAGACTGGGGCTGTTGAAGCGAAGGAATTTCCTGGCATATGTTGCTCCTTAGCGAGTATAATATACAAGATCTCATGCTGTACATCATATGCCGTTGGTTTTGGAAACTAAGAAGAGGTAATAAGGAAACTAAGCGTGAGGTAGAACCAGTATAGATGAGGTACTGAGGTTCAACATGAGGTAGAATTGGTAGCCGGTGGTCAATTGCTTGCCTCACATCCACCAGATCTCAGCCGGCATCTCAGAAAATCGTCCAAAGCACTTAACGGTAATATCAATAGATGTCTATCAACACAGCCAGTCTGTATATACAGCACGTGAAACACTGTATGGCGAGAATAAGTCGACAAACACATATAACGCTGCACACAGAGTTATTTAAAATAAGCACCGCGCTTAAATTCCACAACCGTATTCGTACGAGAAGAGTGCAAGATCCATAGTTCACTCAGGTCATCGGTTGGTCAACAGACGTAATATTTATAGCCGGGCTGCAGGAGCAATGCATGCTGCACGGTGGTCAAAACGCCTCCTCTGCACAGTGGAGAATCAGACAGTCACATCGGGGGATTCCCGTGCATGGGAGCGAAACTGGGAGTGGTTTGGTGCCTTTTTTATGAACAGCGGGTTAAAAATAACACTAGTTACACGTACATACAGCGTGAAAAAAACTAGCAAGCCAGCGGAAGCAAGAGTACAGCAAACGTTTCCGCAGTGCGGTGTGGCGGCGTGGAAGGCGATGTGTCTTCTCCTGCTACATGCTTCACTCAGTTCTCTTAACCGCTCTCCCTCGCTAGAGGAAAAAAAACGCCAACTTCATTAATACCGCAGCTGCTCAGGGTGAAGCCATTTCAGAGCGGGGAGTTAAGGGCTGAAAATCGATGGAGATGAAGCCACGCTGCAGCAAGCGAACAATTGAACAGTGATAACTTCACATGGTGAAGGCTGTGTGCTGCGGGTAGAAAAATGAAATGGAAGGAGTCATTATGCATGGGGGGAGGAAGCAAATGTACAACGTATGTCAAGAAACTGCAATAAAAGATCAAATTTAGCGTTTCACTCAACAGTCTAGGTATTAACTCATGATATCAACTGAGTGACAACTAATTTTCTTATTCAATTATTGATAATATTATTTAAAAGTTTAATTAAATTAATCAAGCAGCAAATACCTGCTGTTTTCTAATTTGTTTTCCTTTTTTCAAACAATTTTTTTATTCAATTATTGATAATATTAGTTAACTGTTTAGTTAACAGCAAATACCGCTGATTAGTTTTCTTTTTTCATTTGTGCACGTCTTCGTTCGTTTGTGCATTTTATTTATTACCAGTTCTTCAGTTCAAGCGAGTTTATTTCTGTTTCTCCAGAACAATTTTAGTACCGAATGAGTTTCACTTTCGAATCTGGATTTCCAAATCAGGGTTTCTTGCCTACGTTAAAACTGAAGAAAGGAGCTGAACCAATCAGCGTTCAGTGGGTTTAGTTAGATTTACCACACAGGCATTAACCGATTGACAGCTTTCTTGATAACTAAGGGCTGGTCCATGGCGGGAGCGTAGCAGAATCGACTATTTTGTATTTTATTTCTTTTATCAATTAATAATTTTATTAGCTGTTTACTTTAGTTTAATGTTTATCTGTCTGTCTGCCTATCTATCTCCATCCGTCTGTCCGTCCTTCCCTCCCTCCCTCCATCTATTATTTAGAAACACTGACAGACGAGAAAGAAAGGGAGGCAGAGAGAGAGAGAGGGAAAGAGATGGAGAGAGAGAGAGAGAGAATAAAAAAAACTAAGGGACGTTTTTGGCAATTCTCAGCTCCCCTGCCACTAAAATAAGAAGCGACACACAAATCAATAACCCCTGATCGAGCTACTTACTATATTGCAATAAAAAATTTACTTCTTGTGCACGTAACATACTAGCCATCTAACGCAGGTATCTAGGCCTGCCAGTTCAATCTTAAAGTTGTTGCTAAGCAACGCATCACGATTCGAGGAGCCGCTTGCATAACAATTAGCAGGTTATTAATTAGCGGCACTTATGAAGCAGGTATTCCTATAATTAGAATGGCTGCGTTATTCTCTGCTGCGTGCAATTCAATTTTGACTGCAGCATTAAGAGGTACTCCAGCTGGCACTGCTGATGATGATTTTGCAGAAAATGACTGGTCCAGCATTCAATGACAGGGTGTATCAAAATCACAAGGTTGCGACGGCAGTAACATAGCTGATTATCAAGGCAAATCCTCTAAGATGAGGTACCGAACAGATACCTGATGATAACGACGACGATGGTGGTGGTAGTGATGATGAAATGATGATGATGACGACCAATCAGTTCCGATGTGTAACTCACAATTCGCAGAAATAAATCTTCGCTGATTGTGTAACGCGTTAATCAACGCAGAAAGTGGCAAAAATTCATAATGGTTAGCAAATGCTATTGGTAACAGTTAGCTATTTTTAACCAGGTAATGGCGAGATAATGTAGTTTGCAATATTAACGCCACAGAAGCCATTGGGTGATGCGATAATCCGCTTATCCAAAATTGCTGAAACCCGAGGATGAACTACGTCCAACACGCATCATTAATGTGGGTCTATGGTAACGACAGCGATAATGATTTAACTTGATGAAAACTATTTACTTTGCATGGATTCGGTTTTCATAGTTTCTTTTCCGAAGTAATTGCTCTTGGCTCAGTTAAGTTGTCTATAGGCACTTCCGTATTGTTATGGATTTTAGGACCTATTACAGATCCACCAGATCCAGGTTAAGTTCGTGAAAGACGAGCACAGTAATTAAAAAAAGTACGAAGTGTAATGCATTTTCCTTGGTTAAATCCGACAATCGTATTGCCCTTGATGACTTACAGATATTAGAGAGGTAGACACTAGAAACAATATCATTTTAACGTTTAAATGACATCTGACTCAATTTACTACATTTTTGCAACATAATGTTCCACTTCTAGGCCCCATCAAGCTGAAAAACACCACTTATATTTTCCCTTTCCTACATTAGTTAATTTTATGGTTGAAATGATAATAAAGCAGCGTCTTCAGCACGTGGCAGCAATAGTGCGAGAAAACTAATCACGTCCGCTGCTAGATGGCGCCAAGCGAAGCAGCCACTACGAAACAGTTTACTTTCGCATAAGCCACTAAAAAGTTGCGATATAATAGCTTATATTTTATGTAAATACGGGTATATTACAGGGCCTGTAAGGATGCTTTAAAGCACCCATGGTCTTGGCGTCGCCCTCACAGTTATCTCATTATTGAAGCTGTTATAGGAAAATTGCCACGAATAACGCACAAGCGCTTTTTCATCGATTATTTTTTCTGGGATGCACCGGGAAAGAGGAGAAATTTTTACAGTGAGTCATCCCGGATTACCGGCACAGCCTACTGAAGTGACATCACGAGAAATGCTACAGAGATTAAGAAGATGCAGATTAAAGTTGCGGACAATATTTTTTATTTTTTGCACCTTTGGCCCAGCCTGGTGGATTTTTTGAGTATTTAGCCCAAACAATACGACAAAATATTAAAACTTATATTATTAACTATTAAAAGTTTGTAACCCATGTAGTAAGTGCGGCTTATCAAGTGTTCTTAAACTCCATGAACATTTGCCAACTATGGCATAGCCAGTGCAAAGTATATACTAATAATCTAATAACTTTATTAATAATTATTATTAATTAATTAATTAATTCCAATATTAATACAACCGTCGTTAATTCTTAATAACAAATGCACATTCTGTTTACTGTTTTACTGTTGCAACGTTAATAAACAAAAGTTTAGATTATGATAGTACATCAAAGTTGTATGTGAAAAAAGTGTGACAGCAACGTTAACATTAACAACTAATTTTGTAAAACCAGATGATTGCCAAGCATTTCAATGTAGTTACCTATGTTGATTCAAGAAATGAATGATTTGTGTGAAAATATACCACACTGTAATGTGCTTGAGTCACATAGCGTTAACTGCATTATTAACGAAATATGTTTTAATAAGTATGTGATTTCAACAGGCGTCTTCTTAGATATTTTCTTACCTTTTCTATTGACTGTGCACATCTTTATTGTAAATATTTTTTGTAGTATGAGTTTTAATTATTTATGTGTGCCATGTAATTCTAAATTCGTCTGTGAATAAAGATGATATGATATGATACATGCATTATGCTTCATGTCAAAATATCATATTAGAAAAACTTATGAATTTATGAGAATGGGAACACATGTACGACAGCCTGACAATATTGGCTGTTCGATCTATACAACTCTTCCATCCCACCCTCATATCAATGCTACTAACCATTTTTCATTTGCATAAAAAAGCAAAATGCGTATGGAAGAATATGGCGAACAAATCTACATACATTAGAAAGCGTTTACTCTCGCTTTCACGGGATAAAAATCAATGTCGTGTAAAAACATTCAACTCAAGCTAATGAAACACATTTGAAAGGTCTTCAGCGAAACGTGTTATGATCAGCTGCAGTCCATGCATTGAGTATGACACTTGTATTACTCACCAGGGACTCCCGAGTCAAGAGTAAAGCAAAAAGCACTTAACTTCCATCTTTTTGGGCGCGTGGCTGTATTAAAAATGGCAAAGTGATTATCTAGTTCATCCGACAATATCTGGAAATAAGTGTCGTGAAACAATGACACATTCATTATTATGCAACCAAAACTCCTGAACCAAAAGCAATGCCAAAACTACTTAACTTTTATTTTTTGGACGGTGTCCACATCTGATAATGGCAATGTGATTATCCGGTTCATCCGACAACGTTTTCATGTTAACTTTATAAAACACAACAGTATACTAAGCTGAGCAGGCATATATAACTATTTGACGATTCGTTTGATAATAATATTGTGACTATCCGGGTCATCCGACAATGTTTTCATATTAATTTTGTAAACCAACGCTGTATACTAAACACAACAGACATATATACCTATTTGCTGACTCGTTTGACAACGCTGAGAATGCAACCAGAGAACTAATCTGCAGGTAAGTCACGGGTGCAATGGGTGACTTAGCAGGGTCCTCCTGCTGAGTCCTGGACCCAGACTTTTAGAGCGCCAAAATATATATAAGAAAACAATAAGGCGAATATAAATTGGGCCACAATCTAGTCATAAATTAACTGTTGTTATTATGGCAAAGTTTTACGTTGAAATGCGCTTAATAGGTGGGTAAACTGAACTTGATGTCGAAGTATCACACAATAGCAAGGCCAAATAAATGAGTAACAACAGAATCGCTAATTGCCCTTTTAGCAGCACTCACTCGTATTTCTCGTTGAGAAGCTGGTCAAAGAGAAGCCAGTGATCAGTGTGTGCTGCCATCTACCGGGCCTTTTGTTTACAACGCACAGGACTAGACCGCTTTTCGACAGCGAGCTATTACGATAGTTCTGCGAAAACTATTACAATGACCGGCGCACCAGGGCAGACGTCGAACGAATGTTTATAGTACTCGCTATCCATACCTGAGGGCTCAGCCAGGTATTACAGACGAACCGGTCCGAAACTATAACAGTGAACTCAGATGACATAGTCCCGGTATCAATAACAGTGTGTTAGTATCACAATGCAGGCTGTAGCAATTCAAGTGCAGTTGAATGAACCGGATTAGTTTATATGTTGGAATGTTTCGGCAGTCACTTCGCGGTTTTGACGCAATTGCGTCGAAATTCGTGGCCAGGCGAGGAACTTTCAAATATGGGATAGGCTTCGGAACTTGAAAGTGATAGGTCTAACCTACATTTCTGACCAGTCAACTTCCAAATAATAGCTGACACCTTTGAAATGAATTTGAACCGTAGATATTAGGTCGCTTAATTGCAAGAATATGTCAGCAAACAAAGTTTTTTGTGTTTTTAGTGGTACTACTAAGTTCTCAAACAGCAATGGAAACATTTACAGCTTTAACTATACCAGCCATCCAACCGAGCACACTTCAGAGGCAGCACTGCTTGAGCTTCAGTTGTAAAACAGCACTGGTAGCTGCTTCAGTGAATGTCACAACGCTACGCACCATGGAGTTGGTAGGTGCTAGTGTTACCCAATCCTGAATTTATTATTGAATTAACATAATGATTCCTTAACCGCCAATAAAATCACAGGAAAAAGTCACAATTAATTTTGGCTAGGGTTAGGGTTAGGTTTATTTCTTTTTTCCGGTGCCTTTTTTGTGTGACTTTTTCTGTGACTATTTTACCTGTGACTTTTATCTACCCTCTTTTGAGACACCTACCCTCTTCTGAGACAATATCCCACTTCAAGGAAATACAACGCTATTAAAGTGCGGAAAATTGGAAGAATGGGGGAAATACGATATTCCCATCATGAAAATTGCAACCAAGAACTGAGGAAATTCATAATAAGAAACATCCAGTAAATTACCAGTACGTCATAGCTCATGTTCAAGGGTGTAAAGAAGCAAAAGAAAGAAAGAAGTTAAAAGTTAAATGAAGCAATGTATCAGAAAAGGATCACAAATTTGTGCACAAATTCCAAAATAATCGCATTATGATCTTGTTGTCCAGTTTGGGTTTGAGGGTTTACATTTTAGTTCGAAAGTGACAAAGGCAGTGATAAAGACATACACCTGGAATTCACAAGTTAATTACAAAACGACGTAGATGTATAAGCAATCTTCAGAACGCCTTGCATTTTAAACCAGAAGTATCTCACAGCCCTAAAAAAAGATATAAAATACAAGCTCGCTTGAAGCAATGCTATATAATAAATTCGTTCTACGTTAATAGAACGCATCAGTTGCATATCTACTTGTGTAGCTTATTCGTGATTACCTTCACGACCACTATCATTGATTCATTATTAACGCCCAACCTAAAAGTGGAATAGAAAATGTAGGTCTGTAAGTCACACAGGTCTGTAACACAGGTTATTGTAACAGATTTTTCACGTACAAAGTCGCCGGCTACAGCGTAGGTATATTATTGCTGTGAGTACTACAGGTGTAAGCTACTCACCTGTGAAAAAGTATTTAGAATGGTTTTGATTTAGCCCATTTATAAATAAAACGTTCAAGTTCGATAAATGATAGCGAGTTTGAGTTTCCGACAAGAAACTGAATGTATTAATCTCGTAACTGCCTGAGGTCCAATTTTAAGATACGATTAATCATATTTAACATGGATAAAAATGATATCAGTTCAATAGGTACAAAGTGCACCACGTTCGAGTCAACGAGTTTTATTAACATAAAGCCAATCATTAGTGTAGTTTGCAATAATCGATATCTTGAGGTGGCTCTAAAGTAGTTGAATGAGTTGCATACCTTTTCTAAACGGTAACTAGAGATCCAAAAGGATACTTTAAATAGGTACCTTTGCCATAGACTACACGGTATGCTTGATAATAGTTTCAAAAAAGACGTTGAAATAACGAAAAAGTGCCAAGCGCAAAAATAGGCGCTATACCTATTAGTAAAATACACAATCGTAATTCTAAATCGTGTAAACTTAAAAATTGCTGAACACCATCGTATTTGAAATTCTGAATTCTCGCTTTTGCACACATGTGCGAAACGTTCAGTTAAAAATCTTTCCCGACAGTGACGTCATTGCGTGACGTCATGACGTTTCTAAGCTAATATTTATTTATCAAAAACTTCTTGATAATCATTGAATGTAATACAATGCATGTCTTAGACCACAGACCAAAATAAACTATGGTCCTATGTTTTTCTTTTGTCAAAAAAGAAATACCCAAATACGGGGGAGGGGGCGACCGAAAAACGGTAACACTTTTTGCGACTAACTTGCTTGCCAAATAATAAGAGCTAATTTCTTTTAAACGTTGAACGTACAAAGCAACTGGCAAGCGAACAAGGTCACTGTCCATAAATATTTAATTTGTAACCTCGCCTCTAAAAAGGTGGACAACACAGATACTTGCCGCCCGATCTGTTCAGACTATTAATTGCTCGGTGATCTTTGACCCCTGTAATTTGTTTGAAAATGTATCACCGTCAATGTATGAAGTTTGTATCACCGTCAAAGTTTTATCTCAACATATGTTCGTAATTCACATCCTGTCATTATGTAATAAGTAACACACGATAACATTAAATAATTAATATACTGTATTCTTTTCAATGCGTAGTTACAAAAACTCCTAATTTAAAAGGTGGTACACAAACCTAGATTATCCTTTCTACGCTTCTTATATATGTGAAACTCCTGGCCCCCTCTCTTTCTCTCCTCTATCTCTTCCCCCCCTCCCTTCTCTACATCCCGCTTTCCAATTTACTATATTCGGCAACAACATGTTATTCAGCTGAAGACAAACTACCCACTTTTGCTACATCACAATCTTACATTTTAGTAGTAAGAAAAAACAAGCGCTGGAAAAGAAAAACAATTATTTCCTAATTCCTACAACCACGTCAAATTCCTGTGGCCATCTCATAACTAGTTTGGTCACGAACAATAACTTCTTATTAAGGAAACGGTTGATTTTTCATAGTTCGTCACCCGCAATTAGAAACAATACCAAGACTAAAAACTCCGAAACACCGGACGATTATATAGAACAAAATTCCGCCAGGAAAACTAAAACTTAATCTACTTAAGCTAATTAGTTGTATGCAAAACGCCTGGCGAAGAAGACGCATGGTTTACTATGCAGCTGGTATATTTAGTTCGTGGCACTAGATGGTACAGCTAGGGTTAACTCTTTGAACTACTTCCTTGTCATATGAGCCGCCGCACCCGCACAGTGCGACTTATACAGGTAAAACGCAATTGTAATCAACAGGTGTTCCGTATTGTATTATTTGAACATTAAATGCAAATGTGGTATATAAAAAGAGCGATAGTTCTAAATTAGTTAATTAAGAAATTCCGCAATTAAGAAATCCAGGAAAAAGTCTTTCAACCTAGCCGGGTCGCTTATTTCGGGCGAAAAAAGGAAAAAAGATCACACTAGCTAACTAGAATTACGTTTAAAGAAAGTTTTTACGTTCGAGATTTTACAACTATTTCATTATTTATTTATTATTAATGTCAAAAAATACATACAATACAAATAAACAAGATATACATACAATTTCAATTTTGAAATATAGTGACACTGCCGACAAATAATTATTCATAAAACAATGTAATATTATAAAATCGCTCCTGTTAATTATTTAAATGAAGAGTTAAGACTCATCTGGCCTCATTTCCAATGACATGATCGTTACATAGTATATTGTTCATCATGTCTTAAAAACGCTTTTGCAACATAATCAATAGATGCCTTCATTATTTTGTAATATTTTGAATAACACGAAATAACAAATTAATTTTGGTTACTTTATTTGATTTTTTTCCTTTGGCCTGAAGAAACTATAGCGCTAGTTCGAAATGTTGTGTTTTTTTCCTAGTTTCTTAATTGCCGTTATTTTTAAAATAACTGTCGGCATTCTTGTCAATTAGAATCAAATTTGAGTTTAAAATCAGTTTTTAAACGCTGCAATTAAAGTATACTGTAATTAGTCACTGTTTTTTCTATAATCTACGCACAGCAATGGCGATGACGACGACAATTTGATGTTGATGATAATTACTTAGTGCTTGTCTCTTTCAGGGTCTGTCGCAGCTACAGATTATATCTAATAATTCTAATCTATCAATTACAACTTGGAGAACTTAAGATGCGTGTCAGTATTAAAAATCATAAAATGCAATTAATATGAAACACGGCACACCTGTCGAAATTAACAGAGCAATTAACAAATGCCGACAAAGCCCTTTGAAGAAATTAAGCCGATTACATGCAGGTACGCAGGTATATTATTGGCTTATCAGCAATTCAAAGGTAGATTAACCTTAATTACCCAAACACTTGTATATCATTAAAGAACGAAAAATGAATGTGATTGTTATGAAAAAAGTCATAGTAATAGTTATCGTAAAGTAGATAGAGTTTCTGGACAAAGTTAAATTTTAAGAGCCATTTCGAGCTACACGGCACTAACAGGTAAACGTGGAATTGGAAACGAAAGCAATGTGTTTTCGCCAGCCAAAAATGACGTTTTATTTTGATTTTCTTAATTTATCAAATACAGCTATCTATTTAAATTGATAAACGTGAGTGAGAAAAAAGTATGGGATTAACTGGACATTACAGAAACCTCTCTCATGCAAGAAAAGCAATTAAATTAGAGCGTCATTTCGCCACAAAACAAAAAAACGGTTAAAAAAAGAAATTGCATCTTTTAGTTTTAAACCTTCAGTAGCCTGTGACAGACTACAATGAACTTTTTATATATTACAACTATAAGTTGATAAAGGTGTATTTTAATACAACTTTTTTAATTACCCAATGTTTCTTTTAAAAAATGATAATTTTCAACACAACGATGTAATTTGCAAAGAAAATGGGTTTGAATTACTAAGCTTCTTAATTGGTTGAAATTCAGACTCAGTCACCTTTTTACAGATTTTCATAAATATGATACTTACAGTACATTACAGTATAAAAAAATCTACATATTTTATAGAATAATAAAAAGCTGCAAACAAGTTTTCCTTAATTTCACAATCAGCCTCTGTGCTTTTCTCACAAATATATTAATTTTGAAGTTCATGAAGTAACAACCTGCATGGCAATTATTGATAAATTCTTCCATTCAAACTAGCTCAAACTTAACAATTAAGAAACTTTAAGCTCTTCCAGTTTTCACTATCATTGCAATTCTGTAAATTTGTAAAATTCTAAGAAACCTTTAATAATTATACTGCGCATTTGCGATCACCGGACGTGATGACGTCATCAGTGACATATTTTCCTAAGCTCTGCGCATCAGCATCTCAATAATAGATTTCGAACAAACTGTCCTGAATGCATGACCTAAAATTTCTATCTGTATCCGCCTCTGCATGCTTTCTTTGTGCATTGTTCTTATGTAGAACAGGATGGGTTTGTAACTCCTCAATAATTAAGATGCCTTGCATTTCAGCCAACAGCCTTGTTTCTAATTACTAAAAGCACAAGCATGTGGCTAATAAGCTTCTAAGTGGAGGAACTACATATTTTTTATGATAGTTGAGTGTATTCATAGCAAAATCATGTTCTGAAAAAGATATTTTGCGTTTTGAAATGTCTGATATGATATATGATATAATGTGATATATGATAAATCTTTATTTAAAGTTGGTATGCATGCACAAATAGAAAATACAAGCTCCTAAGAACTATCGACCAGTCTCTTAGATCTTAGATAGTGGATCTTACTGGCGCCCTGTGATCGCAGTTTATAAAACAAGAGTTTTTTTGTAAAATAGTGTAACGTGAGTCATGAATATGCATCTTTATTGCAAAAAATTTCTGATGTACAACAGAAAAAATTTCCAGCTTTGTGGTGTTAAAGTGAATAAACACTGTCTATTAAAGAATTCAGATAGCTCGTCTGAACATGTAATACATACAGAATAATTTTACAGGCTATGCAAAAGAAAATAGTGGATTTGCATTACAGGAAAAATGCCCTGACTGTGAATAGCACAGCAAACACATCGGGAAAAATTACCTAAAAATCTACAAATTGCAGTTTACATGTCTGAACTGTAGCTTGTAACGTACAAAATTCTCAATAAGTTGAATTAAACAATACCAAAAAACAACAATAAAACGAGCGTTTGTTCTACAATATATCTGTTAGCGATAAAAGTTCGATGCAAAGACGTAAAGACAAATCTGTAATCATATTATAGCAGTTTTACTTGGTGCTTGTTGCTGCTGCTTGTAAGATTTAAGTACCTGAATTGCAATAATTATTTGTGGTGTGTCGGAAAAAATTTCACGGCAGTTTTTGTGAAATCTTGAGTCGACTAATTCCGTTTTATAGGAGCCTTAATCTTTTGCTAAGTTGATATATCTATACATATATCATCAATACAGTAAAATAGAAAGCCCACAAAACATTTTCTATTTTCATTTCAGTTCTATACATCAAGACTTATCGCCGTGTTAATATTTAATATTTATTGGGCATTTACTATTCACACAATCCATACACCGTTTACAAAATATAAATACATAACACAATACAACATATACTCTGTTAGTAACAACATAATAACACAAGTTAAACACGACAGTTTAAACTAAAAATAAAACATCAAACTTTGACGTATAGACCCAGTGGTGTAACATATACATTCATATACGTATATGTTCAAGGTACTTACATGCACATATAGTATTTAATTTACATAAACGATCTTAGTTACATATTATTTATTTTTAAGCTTATAATAATTACATCCTGTAACTGAAACGCTTTCAAACGAATTTGTGGATCGTTACATACAACTTTTATAAATTATTTTGCAGATTGTACAAAAGAACATGGCGTTTTTGTACTCTGTCAGTGAACAACAGGCCATGGCATGGCGAAAAAATACCTAAAAACCTAGATACTGCAGGAAACACGTCACATCTCTAGGAGAGAAAACCCTATATATCTTTAATTTTAAACAGGTAGAACAAGGGCCTAGCTACAACAAAGACAGACCTTTACCTGATCACCATGACAACAAATATGCACTTGTTGCATCAGCTTCCAACGCCTAGCCTTGGTAACCAATTAACCGACAGTTTACATTTTTGAATGAACAAATATTTGAACTTGTACTACAAGCTGACTATATTCGAATCCTTAATTTGGAAAAACCAACTCTAAAGCAAAACATTGTTTCTGTGTGTTTGTTATAGACAAATATAGAGATGATATCACTGAGTTTTTGACGATTTCTGATTTCTTTATGTTGTGAAATCAGATTGAACGCAAAAATGTAATTTGGTAGTTTAAGGTTTATTTTTGCTGCAACCAATTTTTATACCATAACCACTTTGTAACAAAAGTGTCAACTTGTCATTTTAACATTTCATCAAATAGTTGCGTTTAATGACCGTCTCTTATTCGACAAATACTGATTGACAATGGCCACTTAACCCAATGTTCCCGGTTCAAATCCACACTCAATTATAAACCACAAAATTTTAATTCTTTCAGTCTAATAAGCACCTGATTTTAATTTAACGATTTTGAATTTATGTTACGTTACAGTCAGACGTTTTTTCAATTTTTTCAGCTTGATCTCACTTCTGACTATTACATTCATGGCGCTATACCTATGTTCAGAAAAAACCGTTCTTCCAAATCAACCTTCATCCTGGGATTCCTGGTAGAGACATTTGTGAAAAAGACTCACATCGTCGTATACCCTGGTTTCTCCTCTTTTCAAAGAGCTATAAATTTCCCTCCAAGACCCTTACCAAGTTTCTAGTTTTTTTATGGTGTTCCGGCAATGACCAAAAAACGGCCTTTTCGGAGATTTTTTAACCCTCCATTCCTAGAGAAACAATGTTATCAAGTAGAAAAAAGGTCTAATAGCGGGACATTGCAGAAAAATTTATAGTTGTATGGAAAGCGGAGAAACCGGGCTACATGATGGTGTGGGTCTCTTTTACAAAGGCCTCAACCAAAATGAAGAAATACGGGTTGATTTAGAGGAGCCGTTTTTCTAGACCACCCTGTGTATATAGCGGCACAGGCTGTATCTGTAAATGTTAGTATATATCATATACCCGTTTAGGGTGCGTTAAATTTGTGTGCCAACTAAAATTCTCACTGCTATACGTAATTAACACAAAGATGAGAATTTCAAGGTTGGAACAGGTAGGTTATATGGTTTACCAAAACGAGAGAGCTGTATTGGACACCCCTTTCCATTCACAAACATTGTACTTAAACACAATCAATGTATATAGGCCGCCATCAAATGTTAATCAGTTTAATTAATTTCTAACGTCGTAACAGAGATGAGATGTTCGGTGTGTATCAACGAAGGAGGATCCCAAACGCGCTCATCTTAATGAGAGTTTTAGTCATGACCTCGATGCTCCAAGCGATTACGACATTTAGACCTTTTTAGCTCTTTTCAAGGTAGAGGTACAGCGCGCGGTTATACTAACGGTTTGTGTTTACCACGAGATGGCAATCACAAGAAAACGACGAAGCTAGATATGAAGTGAAACATTTTTATGTCACAGATAATGTCAAACTTGAAGTTTCTTTTTATTGTTTTTATAAATTATTTTATTTCTAGTATATTTACATTTGCGCTGATTCCTTTTATTTTTTGATATAAATATTAATCTAGTACTTAATTGAAGCGTACTAACGCCTGGCATCGTCAAATTAGGTTCTTGTTAGCAGTATGCGTTATAAAAATGCCAATTCAATTCAATTTCTTTTATTTGTCTCGTTCGTGATAGTTATATTAACATATGTACAGTATAGTTTAATAAAGAGTTATAGAGCGGGATGGTGGCGAACAACCCATATGGTCATTTAATCTAGCCACTACTATGATTTAAATACTTACACATTAATAATATTAGCAAAACAGCAAGCGTTATAATAATTAAAAAATATACTTAAATTGAAAATAACAAAAATTCAAAAATTTAAAGGACATAGGAAAAGACAGTAGTATATTTGGCCACATAATAACAACAACTGACCAACAGTAAAAGATTAACTTAGTGTACCACAAACACTTTACTGCTATTGCCTGAGACATATTAATACACCACAAGCAGTATGAGCATGGTCTCTTACACTGTTTAACATACAACACAGAGTTTGTTTTAAGTGTGCTGTCACGGCTCGGGAAAAACCTGGTTGCAAGCAGTCCTACCTCCCACTAAAAACCAGCCCACTAGCAGTTAAATCTGGCATTTCACTACGTACTTCAAACCAGCCTTCAGTAAATTTTACGTCTTTTATAACAACAGCCCAAAATTATTATTGCTATTGTTTCGAAATAAAGAACTCAAAACAAATTTTATAAGAGTTAGTTACTGAGCATGGGAGTTAGCGTGCATCTTCTTTCTGTAAAAGACCTATTGCAAAAATGTCAAAGTCAAAATAAAAAAAAAAACGACAGCAAAACAAATAGTTTAAATGCTGCAATTTAATGTAATTGAAGAGCAACACAAAACTGGTCCATACAAGATGATTTCCTTGAAAATTATGTCACAGCAAATAACAGAGGCTCTTAGGTCTTTAGAAGTAATTATAATGGCAACTAAAATGCAATTGCATTACAAGACCTGAACGAATATAGCAGTGAAGCCAGCTAAACCTATTTTGATTAAAAGAATTCATACTTCTTTAAAGCTATTTTTAGCAAGAAGCAAATTCAGAGCATGTTAAACTCATCATATAGTAGTTAATCATTTTATTGTATAAATTATACAATGATTAAAGAGAATGCTGAAACCCAAACCATGTGCCCTAAAGGAAAGAGTTAATTTCATTCGTCCTCTTCTAGCTAGGATGAGACGTAACATACAAAGCAAAAAGGAATGCAATCACTACCTTCATTATATTCAAAATCTTAAGTATCAATTCGTTTGCATAAGTTTTGGTACACAGGCTATGCAGACGGTAGAAATAAGTTAAAAAAATCCAGTTTGTTTTAGTTTATTTGTTACACACTTGCCATACATCATTTAAGATTATTACTATATTTGCTAATCATGATTATAGGATGCGCATCAAGGGGATGTTCTGGGACCACGCTTGTAAAATTTCAGTACATTTAATTTAATTATAAACATACTATTCATGTATGTCACATGTCACACTAAAATGTTTCATTGTTTAAAATAACAAGATTAAAAGGTGTGATAAGCTAATGTGACACCATAAATAAGCAGGGTTTCAGATTTCAGTCTTAATTGTAGTTGTCTAATTGCTATAAAGCTTTATAAAACTTACCGGAACTGGTAGGTGAAGTAATATGTGTGATGCTGACGTTACTCATATACGAATTACTTGGCATAAGTGGCATGGACGCACTGCTATCCACCAAGCCATTAGGTACAGGGGGTGACACCAGCATGGGCGGAGACGCCTCGATCGGCTCATACTTGGGAAACTTGATCCCGAATAAATCTTCAAAGCTAATAGTGTCTGTTGTTACCTCCAGGTTGGCGGCTGCTTATCGCGCCCACAAGGGGGCGCATGCAAAATATGATGTTAGCCAGTGTGTCGGGAGAATGTCTAGATGATGCTACACACAAAAAACACTTGGTGACAACACACCACTACAGACAAAAGTTCAAATGTGTTCCACACGTCAGCAACTAAAAAAGCATCCGATAGTGTCTTCCGAATATCAAAGTAAGAATTTTTTAATCACAGCCAGAAAAATCAAGTCAATGACCTTGCTGCCAAAACTCCGGGATTGATCCCAGTCGTTCCAGTACCAAAAACCAGAAAGAGGAGCAATTACCAGACAGTGACTGCCTCCTTGCCACAAGGAGGGAAACACTATGACGTACAATTCACAACACAAGTACAGTGAGTATTGGTACCAGTAGAGCAACAAACCTGTAAGCCCTGCACAGTCGGTCATTGACACACTTCTGCCACCCCCAGGTAGAACACACCCCACTGACAAGGTAGGAGGAGCTTGAGATTAAACTCAAATTATGCAATGCAAATCTTCGATATATCCCCAGGTGCAAACACCGAAACAATGTGTGTTTCTCAGTGAGTTGCGTGCATGCCAGTGCTTATGTCACGCTCGAGAGAAGTAAGAGAGGCAGTGGCTTGGCGATGGTCCCTCGCACGCTCTGGTCTATTTACTTCCTGGTTGTTATAATTCAGTTTGAAGTTAGCAGGTTTAGGCCAGTAGGAGGAGAGGTGAATCCATCGAGCGGAAAACTTGAAAAAAAACAATTACTCAGCCAAAGATCAGTGATGCACACAGTAGAACGCAGACAGTGTTTTTTCAAGGTTAAAAATGTTGTTATCACATGAGGCCATTTTTCAAGAACTCAGACAGAATCAGGTGCCATTATTAGGGACTTGTCTAAATGAAATGTAAATTGTTTAGAGCATATTAACACTCACACAGTTTTTGACATTGTGATGTACATATATTTCAGATGTAATTACATAATTATATTTATATAATTTTGAGCATCATCTTCTAGGTTTTAATGATTAATGAGTTCAAAAAATTAATTTTATCTAAACTGTCATCCTGTTATCATAAAAATACATAGTGAGTGAGCAAGTAAATGAGTGAGTGGGAGAGAGAGGGAGAGAGAAAGAGAGAGAGAGAGAATAGAATGTACGAGAGAAACTGATATAAAAGAGTGGAAGAAAACACGAACATAAAGAAAGAAAAAGAAAGAAGGAAAGATAAATAAGAACTAAGAGGCATTATTGCACATAATAATGATAAACTATCAAGTTTTTTTCAACTAAGTATTTAAAAATAAATACAGGCTATGTTTCCATTGTGCACATTTTTTTGACTAAAAATATCTCCATTAAGATTAATCATCACGTGTGGCTAAAGTTTTGTGTCAATAACATAATCAAAGAGACCTTTAGCCATTACTCAAATAGTTGACAATGCCAAGGTATTGACACTGAACCTGAACAAGTAGGTGGAATGCCTACTGATCAAGGACAATAGAACAGTGTCAGCTTAGTTCTGGTCACGGCTACCAGGGGGAAGGCAACTACTTTCAGCAAAGCTACTGCTGTCACTGCCTCACTGACTATTGCAGCTTAGCAACTGGACCTCTAGGTACAATAATGTTCATGATTTTCATGATTTACAAGGAACGCGTAAATTGAACATCAACAAATGCGCACATAACTTACTAAAATCTCTTATAAAATTGCCTACAATTGAAAAATCTGTTATTTAGATTTGGTTAATTTTCAGTAATGCAGGTTCTGTTTGAGCTGGGCATTTCATAGCTTTTTAATTCAAATTGGATTTCCAGTGGCCTATGGTCTGAGTACGGAATATGGGCTTCAACGTTAGGAATCATTGTCTTAGGTAGGGAATGGCAGTATTTTAGTTTCAAAACCCATTATAATCTGTAGTTATTATAAGTTTATGAAATTTCATAGGCTTACTGCTAATCTTATGAACCATTTTTAAGTCTGTATGATGATTTTAGATATTTTTGTTAATTAGTCTTTGAATATTGCCACTCATGCTGTCTACAGATTTAGATGTTATACAAAATAAATAATAATAATATTATTATTATTATTATTATAATGAAATCCCGGATGTTAAGGAGCAGATGACGTTTATGGATATTGCCCAGGTCGAATGGCCATATGACCCCTTATCAATTGTTTGGTTTTCCTTTCTGCATACAAGTATATTTGTGTTATGCCGCATAGTGAATACTCAACAAAACTGATATCCTCAACACTCAAAAAAGTGATTCCCTCAACACTCAACAAAAAGTTATACCCTCAACACTCAACACAAACTGATACCTCAACACTCAACAAAAACCGATACCCTAATTCTTTATAAACATTGTGCAGGTTAGAGAGATAACCAAACCTGTCACAAAATATTTACTACACAAATTACTACATTTGGTTGGCAGCGAAATGTGTAAAATGTGTAACGACTAACATTACAGACGATTTCTTCTCACATAAACATAAAATCTCGATTAACTGAGAAAATTATCATTGCAAAGTGACCTTGATAAAACAATAAATTGACCACTGGTGTATATAACAATGGTCAATCTAAACACATCATAAATAACTAAATTGTTAAGCAGCTGCATTAAATCATCAAAATAATCACCACTTTTCAATGCCAACACAGCCAACACAGCCTTTTTCAGCCAATTGCCAGTTTTACCAGGCACTTGAAAGGTCATAAGTCAAAACTAAATGAAAATAAACAATTTTGGCAGGAAAGTCAATTCTGCTGCTGTCTGTGAATAATCTTGTGACTGATGAAAAGCCCAGTTATAGTAACATCACACACTTCAAGAAATCATGCCATTCTTCAGGACAAGACATGGGCAATAATTTGAAGAAAAAACCAATCTATACAATGTCGAGAGCAGACAGTATATACGACTTTGGTGTTACAGGGGACAAAGGTCAAGCTTGCCAAATCATCTTCATGATTGATATACATTGCCAGGGCCAGATTATGACCTTTTGGGGCTCTTAGGCTAACGAAATTATGGGCCCCCCTTAGAAACAGCCACCCTCTAACGCGCCCACACCCATTTTCAATATTTTTTTTACTCATGATGTGTTTTAGCGGTATTTACATAGCTTGAAGTGAACTTATTGCAAATTCTTTAAATAAACTAGAATAATTATCTTTTGTTTGTCAATAAAAATATGCTTTAAGAAATGCTACTATTTTACTATTTATTGCAAAACAAATTATCACATATTTCAACACAACGGTAGCAAAAAAACAGATTTTTCGCCAAATGTTACCAAATCTTGATGACCCCCTAAACTTGCGGGCCCTAGGCTACGTCTAACTAGCTTATAAGGTAAGCAGGCCCTGATCACCGCCTTCTAGGTGTCTGTAGTTGTGTCAGATTCATACCATAAGAGGAACACTCAGATTTTTGAAAATTAAACTAGAACTATGTTCATTATTTATGCCTAACAGAACAGCAGGAAATCAAGCTGCTTATAATAATGATTGTCACGTACTAGTACTCAGGCATCAACTTAGTTGCAATGGTAATATCAGTTATTACAATTATTCACAGAGGTTTAGGTCAGCGACAACAGATGGCAGCAGCAGTATAAATATCAATGTAAAACGGTTGTTAACTTACCAAGTTACCCACAAAACCAAAAAGTGAAGATATTGTACTTACTTAAGATGTAAAATGGATTGCATAATATAATAGGAAAATATTAATATTCAATTATTTAAAAAGATAGCTCATCATAATTTTTCATAAAACATGCTATGTATGTACTAAAGGAGAATATAATTTCTCAAGAACTTAAAGAGGAAGAAAAAGCAATCTTAAGGTAAGTCCCAACAACTTTCCACACAAAGTTATATTATTTAGCATTATGTTTACCTGCTTGAAAGACTTGTGATGTAACTAGAAAAGTAAATTACTTACTAATTTAAAATGTTCGCACCAACTAATAAAATGTCATTGAGTCACCTTTCCAGTGTGCACCACTGACACACCAAAAAACGTATTTTTAATCTTACCGACACAAAAAAATAATTTATACGTTTGTTTTTCTTAGTGAAGTATGCACTACGAATGCACAAATTATTTTTTAAAATTTTAAGCAAAGTTATCTATACTTGTTTTTTAAAACTACTTATCATCAAAATGGCTGTGCCCAAAGGTTTAAATTTCAAATTTTATACAGCTCTATTGCTAATAAAAGATTTGTGCGCATAATACAGGACATAGGTGTCATAAAATTTCAATATACACGTTTGTAGCTTTATAAATGAAGACTGCTTTTCTAGTCCCTAACAATCTACCAGGCTACCAGCTAGCCAATTCCATTAATATTTTCTTGTCCAGTTTAACAACTATACAAGCTTGCTGGGTTGTAAAGGCTAGTCACCTATCTACTTACCATTTCCCAGTGGCAGCAAATATAAACTCTATACAGTGTTCCCTCACTTATCGCGGGCGTTCCGTTCCAGGCCCACCCGTGATAAGTGAATTTCCGCGAAGTAGGAACGCTATACTTATTTTAGTAGTATACATTATTTTAAGTCTTTATAAACCCTCCCCACACTCTTATACATAACCCTTTCCCTTAATAACTTTTCCCATACTGTACATGTAGCTTTTAAAAAACTTTACTTAAATTCAGTCTTTAACGAAAATTTCACAAATAGCATACACAACACCGCAGATGAAAACTACGCACACGCGACAGTCGGATGCTAACTTGAAAAGGAAGAGCTGAGAGGGGGTAGCTGCGCACAGCGAAAGAAAACAAATTGCACGGTGCCTGAGCCAATCAGTGACTGGGATACAATGCAACATTCTCTGGTTGGATGCTTTCTACCAATCAACCAATCGTGTGTTGTGTACAATCTCACGTCGGCAAGTAGCATCTCAAGCGGGCGCAAGTACTACATTTCGTTTTTGGTATGTATTCATCTGCCGAATAAATACATTATTTACTGTAAATGGTAATTTGTATGATTTATAATATTCTTTTAATGTTAGAATTAACATTTTTAACATATTTTTACACATTTTGTGATTTTTTATGCAAAATTCACCAAATCTATACATTACTGTACAATACGTACTGCGCATGTGCAAAAATACTTTAGACGGAGTACCGCAAAAACCCGCGAAGCAGCGAAAATACTGCGATAAATATTTTACATTGAAAATCCGCGAAACAGCGAGTCTGCGATAAACGAACCGCGAAGTAGCAAGGGAACCCTGTACATAATTTTCTCTGCAGCCCATTATCTAAGAAGAAATATAGAATGACAGAAAATATAAAAATACTTCTCTTTTAGGCCTATATTTTCATATGAACCTAGTCTTCACTTTCACCATCATTCCATTCACTTGTCATTGTCACTAGTCTTATCAACGCTCTGCTAATTAATTTAGCACCTTCTGCTTCTTTCCATTTTGCCTTCTGCTCAGGCCTATATGAATCTATCTTCTTGGCATGTGGCGATTCTCAGTATCTGGTGAAACTTTAGTTTTTGTTCTGTTTTGTAGTAGTAATGTAACAATGTATTATTTATGACATTTTGGAAACAAACTAAACTAAACTAAAATAAAACTGGTAAATGTTTCATGAAGGAAGCACTTAGGATAAACAAAAAATAAGCAAATCACATACCAACAGCAACAAAGGACTTGATGGCAAAAAATGTCAAGGCCTGGCCAGGAGGAAAATAAAATTAATAAGTTATTCGCATCTGAAACAGCAAAAAGATATCACTTCTAGCAAACATGGAAATGACTATGTGTACATGCAACCCGTAACTAGTAAACTGAGTTATCAAGTTTAGATTGTTCTTGTTCATATTTGAACATTTATACTGACTGCTATAAGCTCAGTTAAACTAATAAAGAATTTTACACTTAGATTACCAAAACTGGTTTCAAAATTAAAAAATACCGTATGTTTTATTATTACAAGATATATACAAAAATAAACAATGCAAGTTGGACCTTTTCATCAACATTTTTACATTTCCATTTTTTCTTACTATATTATTAACTCAATTTGTTAAAATACAGGCAAAAACTAGTTATATATGTAAAAACTTTGGCTGAAAAAGACAAATTTCCAAAATACCTGATGAATAAACAAAGGTATTTTAGTGAGGTAATCAGACTGTAGTGCAACAACATGAGTGGATTTAACCAATGTTTAGGTGCTAAATCTCACCAACTATCAGCACACACTGCTTTACACGGGGAAAAAGCATGAATGGTCGAACTTCTGCGTGCACAATGCTTGGATACTAGATGCTTGCAAGCTGAAGATCTACATGTGAAATGTCACCGCATACTTGGATGTTGGCCATACAGGCACCACTTGTACAACTGTTTTAACTCAGTTAAGCTTGACTCTGCAAGTAACAAAAACTGCAGTTATAAAAACACAAATATGAACCCAATTGTTCAACATCAAAAAGAATCGTGGACCTTTTTTCACTTTACGAAACACTGTCGCGTTTCCTTTTGCTTATCACTTATGCATTTCTTATTTTTGCTGTGCTCTAAGTGTGCCAGGTTTGTCAGAGTCACAGATCCGTAAGCTAAAAGTACAGACCCTGCCGCCTAGAGAAAAAGCAATGTCCTGTCGGGTCACACATTTAGTTTTCTCACTATTTAATCAGCTCTATAGGGCTATCCGCAACACATGCTAGTAACACAATTTGCGTCTTTTAGACAGCAAAACTGAGCTATAGATGAAAGCAATGGGCGTAAGTAGTTTGTTGTACTGTTATACCCCTTCGTGATAACATGCTGCAACTCGTTTTTCTTGCAACTTTTCAGGAAAACGGAAAAACGTTTCTCGAGAAGTTGTACATATACTTTGCTTTATACTTGAAAAGTCAGGTGCAACAAAATTTAGCTGTGATCAGTTGGCATGATTGTCTAGGGCAGTATGTCAACATGGATGTAAATTGAAGCTATTGTACCTTGCTGGACTTCGTCTTCTCAGTGATTCCTCATGATTAAGCAGTTTGAATAGGCCAAGACTTATACTGGGTAACGTGTAAAAGTTAGCTGATGAAAACTAATTAATTCACTGATAACAAGCAATAGTTATTTTTGAATTAAGGCCTAATTTTGTATCACAAATGACGAAAAACATTTGAAAAACTACTTACTGAACTGCCCTTTTTCGACCACTAACGGTCTCAAATGCCTCAAATCGAGAAAAATGCATTGTTTTTTTTCCCATAGCCTTGGACTCCACTGCGGAGCTTCTTGCTCTGTTTGCCATGAGACCCCCTTACTTAAATATATACACTTTAAGCACTAGTTGAAATGGTTGTTGAGACAATGATGCACATTGGTGTACAATGGTGCACAATGGTTGCTCCCCACTTGCAAGAGAATAAATTGGATTTAATCAGACTTTTAGTACTCGAGGTGGATGTTCAGATCCTATGGAAGAACACCCAAAAAACTAACTATTATTAATGTAAACTTGTACAATAATTTGAAAATGCCAAATGTTCCTCCACAGTGAACAGATCTCCTACCTCTAAGTACCTCTACTCATGATTACACTATAATAATGACCATAAACTACGATAAACATAACCTCATCTAAGTCGGAGTCAGCTGTAATTAAACAGAGAAGTAAAAAATGTATTAAGTGATGCAAATAATGAAATTTAAATGGTAAATGGTAATCAAAGATGTCAGTCTGTCCAGAGGGCTTAAAACAGGCGAGTCCTTCTGTCCAAATGGACTATTTTGCTTTCCTTCTTTTGCAAATGTGAGATGTAACAATGTAAATCTTTTTTTTTTGATTAAAATAAATACATGTTTAAATCAAATCGGTGGTTTAAAGCCATAGCAAGTCACATTTAAAGGAAAAGACAAGTTATTTAGCATAATGGGTCTATTTTACTGCTATCACTTAAACTTAGAAAAACATAACAAAAAAAATTTGCAAAAGAAACTGTCTACAGCAATTGCGACTTTTCATAAGCACATCGTGGCTGTTCGAAAGCGCGCGCTGTTTAAAATAATTCAAATTCCTGCACATAACCTAGTATTCACACAGCAATATCATAAAATTTGCTGTCTAATTTTTTGTAAAAACTTCTTTGACACAAATTGGCAGTGCGCTGCTTTTTTTGAGTCAACGAATGACATCACTGCTGGAAAAATGGCAGTCAAACTGGGAGGGCCAAAGTACAAAAAAGATCGTGACTTTAAACTGATTTTACTAATTAAACAACTTGTCGCACTTTTATTACCAAATCTTTCTGATATTTTTCGCGGAATTGAAATAAGCCTAGCTTCCCAGAAAGCTTAGCCTTTCCTTTAAATTCAAATATAGGAAGTACTATGAATAAGAAAGATTATGAAGGTTCCTCAATGTGACTGTTTGAATAATCGATGTACAACTAATTCAATTTTATAAGACCTATGGTATCTAGAACAAAAACAAAAATTTCTATATTCCAAAAATAATAAAAAATGATTTTTTTTTACTTTTCTGCCCCAAAAACCGAAACATTAACAGCATAACAGCGCCAAGTAAACATACCATCAACTTGTAAAGCAGCCAAAAGGTCCCGAATTCCTTCTTCTTTCTCCATGATCTCAATAAGATTATTGCAATGTATCTGAGGCACCAACACATTGTAATAAACGTGGATTTTGTTGTCAAATGTACAAAATACAAGGCAAGGGGCACTCGCCTGCGGAATGACGGAAAAATTTCCTGAAAAAGTGAACATTGTACGATTTGCATAGTTGCACTGATTCAATTCTTAGTTCTACAATGCTATGAACACAGTGCAAGTTGGTGGTTTAGCTCAAAAGATGTGATTAAGCATCACCTAACTACCTTCTCGATTAGATGAGAGCAATAGAATAATAAAAAACAAAATGCATCTCTCAGGAAATGTCTTTTAGTTACTTCTTTAATTTAAATTAATCTTTATAATAAACAGAATAATGCTAGTTAGCTGCCATGAAACACTAGTTACACTATGAAAGCGCAAACATTTTATCCAAACTCTGTGATCGTAATCAACTTTGTATGTCTGACCACCCCATGAACACACAACAACAGGAATGACACTAGTTACCTGCTATGAAAGCACAAACATTTTTTCCGAAGTGAAAGCGCAAGACTCTGCGATCGTAATCGACTATGTATGTCTGGCCATCCCATGAACACACAACCACCTCTTCATTATCGTCGCCCTAAAATAACAAAACCGACAGTAAAACGAAAGTTCAGGCTGAGGGTATAATTTCCTTGTCTGTTACTGCATTGTCACAAAATAATGAATAATTATAACAATAGCAATGCAGGCAGTTTACAAGCCAATTACAAGCAACAGAAAATAATGAAAATGTTGTTTTAAATTACAATCAAACAGCCATTTTATTTTGTTCAACAATGGCTTTCTGCTCCTATGATTTATAACCAACTTATCTGCTTTCAATCTTAACATGCAGTTCTATATATAAACATATATATATATATATATACATACAATGTACAATTTGGTAATAACTGATTTAATCACTTGTCTAATTCCTTGTGCCTAAAATATTGAGCATTTCATCTTCCAGCTATAGATTGACTAACGAATCTTCTAGTCTTGCTACAGTCATCCACAGTGAATTTGTCCTGTCAGTGAATGTTTGGCCTGTACTGTTCCGTATCGTATAAAATTAAAACATGTTCAACACAATAGGGCACTGGCTTGGAGTCAGATACAAAGAAAAATATCAAGTCGGAGAGTGTGAGGAGAGATACAGGGCGAGAGGGAGGAAGAGAGGGGCAGAGAGAGAGAGAGAGAGAGAGAGAGAGAGAGAGAGAGAGAGAGAGAGAGAGAGAGAGAGAGAGAGAGAGAGAGAGAGAGAGAGAGAGAGAGAGAGAGAGAGAGAGAGAGAGAGAGAGAGAGGGAGAGAGAGAAAGAAAGAGAAGGAGAGAGTTAATGCTCATCACATAGCTTTTTAAGAGGCCTCTATACTTACAGTCATATCCATCTTAGTGAGACCGATCAGCTGATGATCCACCATGAGTGACCACTGAATCTTATCTTCCTCTAATAATGCCAAAGTGCCTGAACAAAAGAAATTCAAAGTGAGGTAGTACTAGTTTCTGTTATGTAGTTTAGAATAGTTATTCACAGTCGGCAAAAAGCTCTTTGAACTTATTTAATTGTTCATCCAAAAGTTGACTTTAAAACAGGAAGTAAAACAACAAGATATTGTTTTTGGTATTTGGTTTCATGTGTGATAGCAGAGTCTTGAATATCTTTTAATATGCAGCATGAATTCTTGAACAAGCACAAGCAATACCAGCAAATTTACGATATTTGAAGACATCAATGAAAAAAATGGCCAGAATCACAAAATGATTACACTTGAGAAGAAGAAATAAAGTTTGATAGTTTTGCTCTCAGTTAATTAACAAACACCCTATTTTTTATGTGTATTAACAGTATTATACTCATTCCCCAATGGGAAACTTAAAATGTAAAATTCACTTTTATTACACAAGCTACTGAAAAACTTTTTAAAATTCATCTAACAACTGACTTCACTGTACAGTACTGCTGGCGAGGATTGAGTCCAAAATGCCCATGTGACCCTGAGGGAAAAGAAGACTTTGGAGGTTCAGAACCCTTCTCTATTTAGGTCTCAAGGAAAAATTATGCAGTATTCTTTTCCCTATACTGATGACAGTAACACACGTTACTTCATGCGGAATGTAACATATTTTTTATATTCATATATAGAATAATGCATAAACGTGATTTTTTCCCAAAAAATAAAATAAAACATGTGCATTATCTGTTTTAAATCATTTCTAACATAAAAATCCAATGCTACTATGTCTCAGATGTACAAAAACTTTACGTTGCTCACAGACCTTTATTCTTAAAACTTTTACACGTACAGAATGATCTAAATCACTAAACACAAACACTTATTAAAAAGCTCCTGCCAGTAATTGAAATTATAGATCACCGATAGATCATAGATACCTCAGCATCATAGATAACATGCTTAAATATGTTAAGTTTTTTTTTATTTTGCAACCATTGAAAAAGGGTGACCTGTGACAAAGACCCAAAGGTTCCAAACCTTCAAAGACCCAAGCATTCTGTTTAACGACCGGTCCAAGTCTGTCACGGCACCGTATTATACTACATCACATTAATTTATGCTGCACAACATTGCACTATATTACACGTGGTGTTACCATGAAACAAAGAAATACAGTCAATACACTGCTCAAATTTTAATAGGCTAACAGAAATCACATGACAGGGTAGAGTTTGATCATTTTTGCATAGTGTGGGTTGAACTGTGCTTATTCTAACATTGACAACAAAAAGGTATTTTAACATGAAATACACTTAGTGAAATACACTAATTCTCATTTCAGAAATATTTTAATGATAAACTATACATACTGTTTTAGCAAATGGTTCACTATTTGAATTTGACAACAACATGACAACAATGTTTTATATTGACATCTTTATTAGTTCAAAAATTACCGTCCAGCAATGCAATTGCATATCGCGTAGCTACTGGCATGACACCACTCTCATTTTTATGATGGATGTTACCAACAATCTCTGTAGCTATCCCAGAGTTCCTTGCTCTTGACGAACCCAAAGGATGAAATTCTAGTGCAAAATCCGACTCCAAACCACTAAGATGCATATTTAAAAAAATAATCATTATAATAAATAACGTACTATAAAAGATGTAAGTACTACCAAAAAAATTAAAAGCACTTATACAGCAAAACCTTTCCAAATATTGAGCATCGCTTACACTGATTAGTAACTGGGTGGTGGTTCCAGATGAGAACCACCGCATCAGAAAAAGTACGTTAATTTCAAGCATATGACTGCTCAAAGTTGTGTTAAAAGGTAAAAAAGCCAATCCAATTCAATTAACTTCTTTAAATAAATAATTCATCTCTCATTGTGTAACTTGGCAAGTCATACTCTCTACAATAAAAATAATTGCTTGTGTAAAGTGTTAGACAGCTCAATTGGAGCAAAACAGTGAAAAAATATATACATGTACTATGTCCTGTTTTCACAGTAAATTTCTTTCAGAAATGTTTCAAGAAAATAATTAAAACTTGAATTTTAGTTGTTGAAGAAAACTAAAAAGTTTACGTAAGCAGTGCAGGTAAACTTTTAAACTAACATTGTAATAATTGCTAAAATGACATTATAACATTGTAATGATATTATAATTCCATTGCAACTGAAAATACAAGATGTACCATTGACTTTCCGTAGTGCTTTGCTCCGCCCAGGACTCTGCGTCAGAGTCCGTTTCAGTGTCTCTTGCCTTTCCCGGACTGCAGCTGTCTGTCGGATCTACAACATCCTTATGAAAGGTGTCTTCCCACTGTTTACATTTCTACAAGAAAAATGGAGTTTCGACATCGAGGGGATGGAATTTTTCATTTATTTTACTTAGACACAAAATTTAAGAAAGAAATACAGAATGTGGTGAAATTGCATTTGAACCAAAAACCTTAAAGTGACAAACGTTTTAAAAACATTTAAGGCCAATACCTATAGAGCTCCTATCAAAAAAAACTATGCAGTGGCAATTTGATTATCATAGCTGTCACTATATCCTCTTGTCACTCGTTCCTCCAATTTTAAGAACGACAAGCAATCTATGGCCCAACATCAAAATCTCAAAGGGCAAATGTCATTCTGCAGCTGCCATTTAAGCATTTAACAAAAGAAATTAAAAATTACATAGCAAGTAAATCAATGGCTAATAAATGTTATGCAATTATCTCGATGCTCTAACTAAGATTTGATTAACCGCGAGTATCTACTATCCATTGCAGAAAAAACTTGTAAGTACAAGTCTAAGCAATTGTGTTTTGGAGCCTTCACAAAGAATGATAATGTGACAGAGAAATAAGTTAAAATGACAGGCGCATCTATGCAAAAAGGATGCAGAGACCAGCAGATCATTGCGTTCCGGCAAAAGCTCTTGTTCCACATTTTATGAAAGCTCAGCAACTAACAATTCAGTACAGTTTGAACTAGTTAATACAGTAACTTATGGCAAATCATACCAAGCTCACGTAAGTGCCACCAGGTTGAGAAACTAGTAAATATTCTCTTCCAGAATCATCTACATTTGTACTAATTGTACCAATCTGACTGTACATTTCCCACTTGTTCTGTGCCACAAATAAACCAGCCGGATGTTCTGCATTGATCAAGGAAGCAGCAGCAGCATCACCATCGGGTGAGATGTTTTGCCATTTGTATGAGCGAACCACCCTGTCAGTCATGGCAACAACTATTTCTTTTAGTCCATCTCCATCTATATAATGGTCAAACTTACATAAGAAAGATCAGTTTTGTTATTACCAATGTTGTAGTACTCAGGTTTCAGACTCAGACTCGAGTCTGGTGAGTCGCAATTTGCTTTAAACTCGGACACAACTTGGATTTGAGTGTCACTGGAAATGACTCGCTATTTGAACTGGACTCACGTTAACGCAACACTGACTTGACTAGTGACTCGGACAGTAAATGATCAAGACTTTAAAGTGATTTTAGTAATTACACCAGGCAATTATCAGGCTTTTATTACCAAATCCTCCTAACATTTTTAATGAACGTTGAAAGAAGCCTAACTTCCTAGAAGGCATGACTTTTACCTTAATGAGTGAAGGTTTCCAAAAATCAGTAGCATGATTATGTAGCTTGTAACAGATTATTTGGCAAAATAAATTAGCTTAATCTTGTTACCACAAAAAGATTAAATAAAAAATTTTAGACTTATAATAAGGACAAATAATTTGCAGTGATCTTCTTTTGAGAAACAAATACGATTTCAGTCAATGTAACAATTTCTGCTGTAAAAATTTCGACTAGCAAATTTCACTAGCCATAAAATGAATAATTTTACTAAATTAACCATCATTGGCACCAAATAAAGCAAATACATAATAATAATTTAAATGATAATACACTCATATCTCAGTTTGCCGGACCTTGCTTTTACGGATATCGAAAGAATCGGACAAAATCTAGACTCTTAAAAAGTTCCACATACTACGGACACAGTCCGTTATTTCACAAGCTGGCAGTCACATGGTTGTTTCACAATTTGGCGGGTAGTCACTTCATTCACATCATTACATCAGTGTAACCAAGCAGCATGTAACAACACGTGTGTAGCTTGTATGGCAGCGTGCTTAAGTGATTTAGTCAGCATGTGTAATTATAAAGTTCTTATACACTTTTGCACAGGAGCGGCATACTAGACGTTTAAGACAATTAGGCGAATGATTCTACATTACCGTGAGTCTAATACACGGCGCCTACTGTATTAGCTTAGTATTGGTAAATACGGATAGTCGGCAAATTCAAGGTTTTAAGACAATTAGGCGAATGATTCTACATTACCATGACTCTAATACACGGTGTCTACTGTACTAGCTTAGTATCCCCACTCTTGTCCGGCAAACCGTGATATGAATGTATGTTTTTGTAACAAACACACTTCATTGTATTACCTATGTCCGCAACTAAAACACAATGAACATTTGCTGGAAGCTTCTGCATATAACAAGGCTGAATGGCACCTGTAGAAGACTCCTCTTTTTTCTCACTGCGCTCGCTCTTGCCTTCCATTTTCTACAAACAAAATTCGCTTAGAATAAAATGTTTCAATGTCTAAATAACAGGTGGCAGAATTTTCTTATTTAAAAATGGTCAGGGCATATGCTTAGTAAATGAAGTTAACCCATAATGAACCAGTATGTGAATGAGTGACCTAAAAAAAGCAACTGTTTGCTAGTTTCACCCATCCTGCCCTGAATGTGTTTACCTTGATGAGGGAAATGCATATATACGTATACCTGAATAAGACACCATTGCTAATTTATTACAACCAACTAGATACAGGTCTTGCCACAAACATTTTACACTAGGAGGCACTGTTTTTATATTCTAGATCCCAGGTTGGAGCATGCTCAAATGTATAAACAATATGGTAACATTTTCTTCAAATTAAATAATACTTTCACAACCGAGCCTAAAAATTTTGCAAAAATATACCAGTTTGGTAAAAGCATTTACCATTTGTATCATCAGTTTATCTTAGTAACACATGCAATCTCGGTTGTAACAAAAATAATTTCTGTATAAAAAATATCAAAAAATCTCGTTTTTCATATTTTCACATATACCCCACACACCAAATGAAAAAAATAGTTATTTTGACAGTTACAGGTAACTACAGCGTATTTAAAAATCATAAATGTTGCTATCTGCATTACAGTGGCAAAAATAAAGCATAAGAAAATTTGGCACCTTTCCAGCTTCTTTTCCTTCTGAAGCTGTTCCAACATTAAAAAGATGCAGGCATCCATCACCACTGACAACCAGCAAGTAATTAGTGCCAATGTTACAAACGTCCGCCACTAAAACCACTATGATCTGAAGGTAGAAAAACAAATTACACATATTCGCGAATAAATTTATAACATTGTTTTCAATTGTTTACAGTCGTACTAATTAAAATTTCACTGGCTAAAGTTTACAATTCCCACACACAAGAAATTAGTTAGGGAAGCGGATTAGGGTTAGGGCTAAGGTCAAGGTTGGGGTTGGGGCTGGGGTTAAGGTTAGGGTTGGGATTGGGATTGAGGTTGGGGTTGGTGTTGAGGCTAGGGTTAGCATTAGGGTTAAGTGTAGGATATTTAAAATTTAAATTGCGTGGGGAATTGTGAACTCCTTCCACTACACCTCGCAGAAGGTATATATGCACAAGCCCTGCTTTTAAATATCTACAACACTTTTGCATTAAACATAGTCCTCAAGCTGGAACTAATATCATAAATCTGTGTAAACTTCCATGTAAACTGCACAAGATGTAACACTTAGTAATGCAACATACATGTCTTGTGAAATAAATGGCAATCTTGAAGGTTGAATCTTGAATGATATCCTACTTGGTTACACAGGAGTTTAAGAAAGCTCTCCAAGGCTGTAACTTAATGACATGTCTTACAAAAGGTTTCCAATCATCATAGAAGCATGGTGGCGAACAGAAAAATGTTGCTGTTTCTAAATGAATGAAGTATATTACAGTAGTGTCATATCTACTAAGTCAGCTGCACAGGCAAGTACAGAATCATCTAGAAAAATTTTTATGTATAAAAAAGCACGATTTAACAATAATACAACTTGCCATTCCCAAGCCAGATGCACGTTTCCATGCTACGGTATTACTCCCTTTGAAAATAAATAAGTCGCCATTAAGACAACCCACAACTAGCTCTGAATCCTGTAAAAAACGAAATTTATCTAAATATTAATCAAATGAGGCAAATTTGATTTCGAATAACAGTTACCTGGGAGAAAAAAATCAAACTTTGTAATAATACTGTAGCTTGTTATAATTTTTGTTAATTCATTAGCATATTACCCACATACAGTAATATCCAAATATGCTAATTCAATTACCCAAAAATAAAATAGGCGTGACTCTTGCATTAATGTACATTTATGTATGAATAAATAAGAAATAAAAAATTAATTATACATAGTCACTACTGCTATGTTCACTATATATGTGGCCTACCTCAAGTCTTCGGCATTACACATACGCAATGACAATAGCGCACTGACAGCAGCAAATTCAAGATCCAGCAGCATCAGGGTTCATTTATTGGAGACAGTTGTAGTGGAACAGGAACCTAGTTATTATCAAAGATATCATGCCTACCAGTGTCTTAACTACATTCAGATGTATGTATAGTTTATCTTAGTAAAGAAAATAGCTGTGGGTAGACGAAAATATGCTACAGCAGTTCTCATGGCAACCAGCTGTCCATTTACACTAGCAGGGCCACTGTTGCTTAACTTTTGGTCAGTAAGCACACCACGTGCTACTCAACCATTTCTTTCATCCCCAAAACTGTATACCCTAGTCCACTTACATACTATCTTGAAGTATTAGGGACAAAAAGTACTAAAATTATGAAAAAAAAACATTTCATTTTTACTACACACCATTTTCTTTTATTTGTCTTACAGAAAAAATAAAAAATATGGGCTTGCACATGTTATCTTTTTCCTCATAGCTGTTTGTCATTGGGATGTTACTAAAGTAACAAAACTTAATGAACTGTAAACTGGTAAAATCTGGAAAAACGAACCAGCACACTGAGAAAATAATGGTTTATGCTTTATCTTAAAGGAAGAAATAAAAACTAAAGAAACATGATACAAACAGGCATAATGTTAGTACAAACATAACACATTATTAAAAAGGGAGCTCACTTCTTCCATTATTTTATAAAAAGTCTGTGAGTTTTGAAATAATAAACACTGCAGGAGATAACCACAGATTAAGAAGAGCTATGGTTCTGTCATTCAATTTGGGAAACATTTCTTTACTTTCTTATTAGGTTTCACTACTTTCTGCTTTTTTATTGGGTAAATAAAATTATAACTGTAGGTGGTGATTACGCATCTAAATGTAATTCTATATGAAGTATGAACTAGCGATACAAGGTAGTGAAAATTGACAAATTGACTGACTTAGGTTTTATACAATATTTATGCCGGTTAAGTAGAATTGGATAATTGAGGAAATCTTACAAAGAGTTATAATAGCCTTGGGCAGAAAAGCACATGCACAGAATTTTGTGTGCAGGTTTAAGTGCTTTAAGGCAAATGTGACTCTACCACTTGAGTTCAGTGGTTCAGTGGCAGCACTGTCAATGATTTTATCTCTTTTACCATTATTCAGGAATTTCATACATCAGTGGTGCATTGAGAAAAATGAAGCTTTCTTTCTTCAAGTTTGCTGATTACATGAAAGAAATTAGACAAGAGATTATAGAAATGTAGCAAAATCTGGTACAATATTTACATCAAAAAGGCAATGAGATTGATGAAGTTTATACTCAGCACAGAAAATGTAAGTGATCCATGTAGAAAACCAGAGTGATTATACATGATACCAATTTATCTGTCAGGAATGTAGATTTGTCTAAAGTCATTGAGGAATTTGAACGGCGGTGGTCAGCATAAGCTAAATTTCTAAAGTTATTTCATACAAGATCAAGAAGTGCAGTTTAACTGTGTTCCTTGGTGTTACCGGCAAAACCATCATGTACAAGAAAAAATTTTAGTTCTTCTGTTCTACAAAACACTGATGAAGATGTCAGGCAAGTCAGGACTTCTTATCATTGTAAAAACACTTGTACATTGTAACAAATACAGGAACAAGCTGTTTACATCATACCTGAACAAGATTTTTTGCAACTGAAAAGCTAGAATGTCTTTATAAAAATCGGCCCGCTGTTAGACTCGAAGAGATGGACTTACTGAAACATTGGCAGTACTGAATCGCTGTAACAAATTAAAACTGTTTTTCGAATGGAACCACAGGTTGACTGTTTTCGCTTTAACTGGAGAGGCATATGGTGATCGTTACGAAAGTGATAACATGGTTTTGATGATGAGAACTTATTGGTGCAGAATTTGGTTTACCTGCGCATTATATATGATTCCTGTTCAAGGCGCTCAACACTTACCCACTGTACTTTTACCAATTCTGGCAAGGAACAAGGCACACTTTGTTCATCAGTATTTGATGTATCCTGGTTTAGCAAAGTTAATAGGCTACTTTGCTCAGTCGCAAGAGTGTTGCAAATAGTGAAACAGTGTGGTGATGGGAAACGCCATTTTTCCAGTGGATCAGTAATGGTAACAGCTGAGATGTTGGAAAAGGCCAGGAGACGTGTTATCAAAGAAGTTCAGGATACAATTGAGGGAGAGTTAGAAAAATCGACACCAGATAAAGATGATAAACCCACTGGTAGATTTATGATGGATTTTGGGTGGTTGGCAGTGGATGCAGTGTCATGTCATTTTCACGTGGGACAACCAGCTACCCATTATTTTACCGTATGGACATCCATTGACATGGCTTTTCATGGAAGAAGTTCATGCTCCAGGGCATCTTGGGGTTGCGGCAACTCTGGAAAAGTACTGGGTTCCTCGTGGAACACAATTGGCCAAAAGTGTCAAGCACAGGTGTACAATTGTAGACGTGTTGATGTCAGAGCAACGAAACAGGTAATGGGCCCTCTTCCAGAAGAAAAACTTAAGCCAGCTCCACCTTGGACAAATACAGGAGTTGATTTGTTTGGTCCATTTAGGGTATCATTTGGGAAGGCATATAGAATTCTGTTTGTGTGTTTAATAACAACGGCTGTCCACATAGAACTTGCAAACAGTTACTCCACTGGCAGCTTTCTTTCATGTCTTCCTCGGTTTGGTGCAATCAGAGGCTGGCCAACAAAGATGTTCAGTGATGGTGGGTAACGTCTGAGAGCAGCAGGCAAAGGATTGTTGGAAATGCATCAGCAGCTAGCAGGAAAAGATGTATCCAAATTCAGTGCTTCAAATAGATTTGCTTGGGAGTTTAGCTCCGCACATGCTCCATGGTGGCAGGGGACAACAGACAAGTTGATTCATACATCAAAAAGGGCAATTTCAATGAGAGTTGGATGTGCGCTCATGAGCTATTCCGAGTTACAAACTGTTCTTTACGAGGTGATGCAGCTGATAAACCAGCGACCTCTTCATGTAGATATTTCAGAGGAGAAGCATTTCAAAGCTTTGACACCGAATGATATGTTGCTTAGTTGCAGCTCTTTGAATGTACCTCCACGTCTGTGGAACTACAAGGCATCATACAGAGATCGCTTTAGAGTGATTCAGACAATTGTCGACATGTTTTGGCGCAAGTGGAGCAGAGACTGTGTGCAAGCCATGGTAGTTCGTCAGAAGTAGCATCATAGAGAGCGGAACATTCAAGCAGGAGATGTTGTGTTTGTTGCTGACACTAACACACTGCGAGGAGGGTATCAGTTGGCAATAGTCGATGAGGTGTTTCCTGGATCAGACGGAAATGTTCGTCATTGCATCGTCAAATACAAAAATATCAAACCAGATGAGGATGCTAGGAAGTATGGTGGTGCAACATATACAAGAGTGAGATGGCCAGTTCAGTGGTTGGTTATCTTGTTCCTGCAGATAGTTGGGAGATTTAAAATAGCACCGCATCTTTGTCATCTTGGGGGTGTTTTGTTAAGGAAACAATTTGATAATGTGCATTTTGTTACGCGGTGGAGCCATAATTAGTGTTTTTTAGACTTAGACTTAACAGAAAGTGGTAGTATCTTAGGGAGGTGCTACCCTCCTTTGGTAATTTGCCTGTAAAAATAATTTACCTATTGCTTAAGCTGTTTACTGTACTATCTATTTACATACCATTGACTGGGTTTCAGCTAGAGTTAATGAGGTGTAACAGGAGTCCTGCCTATTGTATGTTGGGCAGTAGTAGTTCAGGCTTCATAGTCTGCTGGTAAAGTTCAGATTTCAAATGTCATAATGTAGTTTGTTAAGGTACGTTTGCTTCAAATTATATTTTGTGGTTTTTGATTTACTTAAACTGAGGTTAGTGCTTTAAATTTAATTTTTGTTGTAGTGTGTTAAACCTAGAAAAAAATATTAAGTTCCAAATGTTGCTTTTTATTTTCATTATTTCAGACTGCAATTTATGTTGAAACCCCCCCTCTCCACCACCTTCTCTTCTTTTTTGAGCACAGTAATAAAGGAAATCAACCTGTACCAAATTGTTCCTCATTTTTTGTTGAGGTTATGGGTTACCACATGTTGACAGATAGACAAACACAACAAAACACTCCAGATTTTAGAAACAGCAGAGAACGTATTGTGTAACAACCAGCTAGGCTAGAATACTACTAATCAATAAGTAATAACATACATTATCATTATCCACGTCCCCAAGTATGATGCCTTTCATGCATACATTTCCTGATACGCTGAACTCAAGTTTGTCAACAAACGACACAGCCCTCATATTTTTATTATTTGATATATATACAGTTAAAATGATGAATACGCACTTTATACCTAATTGCACTCTGCATACTTATTAATCAACGTGTGCTTCAGTGTACTCGGCGTGCTGTACAAGTACCAGACGCAGTACATTCATAGCAAATGACGTCACGTTCAGGGAAAACAATGAATACAACTCTTAGTCACCAATTAAAAATCATTTTAGCATTTTTGTAAATACAATAGAATGGCTGGAGTGGATTCAAGAAGAAGTGCCTGCGAGCGTCGCAAAATGGGTCAATATTATAAAAATTAATCTAGTGATCGGGTGTATTTGTCTGGCTAGGAGGAGAGGTCCGAGCTGAGGATGATGATAATAGACTTCGCGTGGTGGTGTGTGTGGTATTGAATAATTACTTCTATTAATATAGATTTAAAGCTTCGTGTCTGATATTCAGTTTTGAGATCCAACTTGCTAAATAATTTTTAGATTTACAAGGCGTACCTAATGCAGACTGGGTGCTATTCGGGTCTTTTCAGGTACCTGTTTGGGCTGTGCCAGTTCATTTCGCTCTGTTTTATTTTCTGAACGTCATTTTACGGTTGCAATTTTATGCAACAGGAAGGAGCAGCGGAAATCTGATTCATTTAATGGGAGTCTTCGGGACAGTAGAACACATATTACTTCTGCTAATTGCTTTAATAATTTTCCGGTCCTAATAATATTTTTAACTTCTCACCTCTTTATTTTCGGATGTCGGCTTTTTCTCATTATATATGTGTCACTGATTTACCCAAATGCTTTTGACGTCACATGCGTTTTACTTGCTAGTAGCTAACAAACCTTTACATTGGCCTCACACTTTCTCTTCTATAAAAAATAGTTTCTTTATTGGCTAATTTGTATTGTACTGCATGTGTGAAATAAATGCATCTTATAACTTGTTTCTTTTCGACCATAAATACTCTTAAAAAATGAAATAATGCTACTTAGAAAATTGATACATGTAATGAAGGTAATCGGCAGACAGAACCGAATGCAACTTTAATCTGACCTTCTCAATGAGCAGTAAGATGACAGATTCATAAAACAGTGCCTTGGGAATTATAGCTCACCTGATTTGTAGGCCAACTACTGTGTAACTATACCTAATAACTTGTCGTTATATTCTTAATAAATGAATGCTTTAATTTTCAGATTTGTGTATATTTTTCAAATGAACCAGCAAGTGTTTTACTAGGATAGTCACCTGGTCATGACAATGATAGCATGGTTTGGATGATTTGACGATGTTGCCACGAAGAAATCATTGGTGTTGCATTTGGTTTACTTGGGTATTATGTGCTGCTACTGCTTGGGACACTGTTCAGGGGGATCAACACTTGCCCACTGTACTGTTGCCAATTCTGGCAAGGAACAAGGCACACACCCTTCCTCAATACTTAGGGTATATCGACAACTTGCAATATCCTAAAAAGCGTATGGCACTATGGATTCGAACTGATCACAACGTAGACAATACTTCTGCAATTTTGCAGGAATGGGTGAATAATGTTGGACATTTGTACCATTCTCATGATTTTGTTACATCTAGTCTCCCGACGTCTTTTCCCGACGAACTAGGTCCACTTGCCTGGCCACGTTCACGTTTTAAGCACATAATCAATCTGCGTGAGCAGGCTTTAGATGTTGGACGCCGAATGTGGGCTGATTATATCTTTTACGTTGATTGTGATAACATATTGGAAAATCCAGATGTACTACAAATACTGATGAGTAATAACAAAACTCTTATTGCACCTATGATGGAATCTCAGTACACTTCTTCTAATTTTTGGTGCGGCCAGGATAGCGAGGGTTACTACAGGAGAACAGAAGATTATTATCCTATTTTAAATAGGACTCGGCTAGGATGTTTTCCCGTTCCTGTTGTTCATTCAACTTTTCTGGTTGACTTGCGGCAGTACTCTTCTGATTTGTTGACATTTGATAACAGCAAGCTACCCGGATACAATGGGCCATTTGACGATATTATTATATTTGCTTATTCGGCTCAAGTAGCTGGTGTGCAGCCCTACATATGTAATTATGATGAATTTGGACACTTTACTGCTCCCTTATCAGACTACGAGTTGCTTGAAGATGACATTGAAGCATTTACTGAGTTGAAGCTTGATGCCATGATCTCATATTCTCAGTGGCCATTCTTATGGAATCTGACAAAGAGACCATATGGTGAAAGTCTGCCAATGTTGGTGTCAAAGCACATATCCTTGCCAAAACGTAAGAAGGACTCACTTGGATTTGACAAAGTTTTCCTAATAAATCTTGTTCGTCGATCATTTCGACGAGAACGCATGCTGGCCTCTTTGGAAGAACTGGGCATAGAAGTGCAAGTTGTTGATGCCACAGATGGACAGCAGCTGAACAGCTCATGGCTCCGGGAAAATAACATTAAAGACCTGGAAGGGTATGAAGATCCATATCACAAGCGACCTATGACCATGGGTGAAATAGGTTGCTTTATGTCTCACTATAGAATTTGGGAGGAGATTGTTCAAAAGGGCTACAACACGGTACTTCTGTTCGAAGATGATGTACGCTTTGAAAACCAGTTTAGATATAAACTAGGGATTGTTATGAATGATGCTAAAAAAGTCGACTGGGACCTGATTTATCTAGGCAGAAAGATTCTCTCTGAAAAGGAATCTTGGGTGAAGGGAGCTAAGGTTTTGGTTAATCCGGATTATACTTACTGGACACTTTCGTACGCCATTACGTTGGAGGGGGCCAAAAAATTGCTGGATCAAAAACCGCTGCGAAAGATGGTTCCTGTTGATGAATATTTGCCGATAATGTACAACAAGCATCCACGGGTAGACTGGCGTGCTAAGTTTTCGCCACGAAATTTGCGAACATTTGCGGCGGAGCCTATGCTGGTATTTCCTACACATTATACATATGAAGAGAACTATATCAGTGATACGGAAGACTCAGCGACGCTCAAAAACTCCGCTTCCACTCACCAACCCTTGCCAAATCCAAATGAGTTGCCAAAGGCAGATAGTCATTTTGCTCATAAGCACGGAGAATTGTGAAATGGAGAAAAGATTTTTACTACATTAGTGTTTTTAATAAAAAATTTTCTCTTGTAGGAATTGTTTTCCATATGAGTCTCAGTTGGCCTGTTTATATTACACATGAATATCACACTTGTTGGCAAAGTTAAAATAAGGAGATCTTGTTTCTTTGTCTAAATGTACACAGTATTATGTTAAATATTTATTCCAGTATGTATACTGATGCTTTTTCTTTGCTGTGTCTACATCGTCCTGCTTCTTTTTTGCAGTAAATTTCTGAAAGTTTTTGGTCATTATTGGAAGGCCTAGGATGTTGTACCAATTTTTAGAAACAATGCAGTTTATATTGCCTTATGCAATGAAATGAGGATGATAAGTACAGCTTTGCTAAGCTTGTTTCCAGTTTGCAGTTGACCCTGCAAGGCTTCTACTGGTTGTTGCTAAAATGTCCGTCCTAATTTAGTTTATGACAGCTGCTAATTTACTAAATCAAAGTGAGTCTGCTGCCAAAGTGTACTAGTCATGGGTAAAGTAGAAGTTGCCATGTTAACTACGTGTTATTGTTAATTTGATAGTTAAACGAAGATGAGCATGGACCCTAACATGTTCTTGGTGATAAAGTTTTACATTGGATGAATGTAGTGTTTTTTTAATTTGGAAGTATGATTTTAATGTAAGGTCTACGTAGTTGTTGTTCTGCGCATATGCAAAGTAGTTAGTTAGTTAATTGCAAATGACAATAAATTAATAAAATTTATGATAACACGGCATCTCATTTTTACTAGTGCAATAAGTGCATAAACAAATAGGTAGTTTTTAACATTACGATACTTTCATTTAGGATTGTACAGGTACCATGAAATATTTTTGTACCATTTAAGTAGTTAGGTAATTTAGGTTTTATATTGTTCACTACTCTATACTCGTTATTATACGTGAATGTTTTTCAAAATATGTAAAAATGGTGCTACAAATTGTAGATAAGTGTAACTACTAGTGATGCTTCTGTGCAAGTGACTCTCTGTACTTAGCTTACTGTATGGAAATAAAAAGGTGCAAGCAAATGAGTCATTAGTTAACATTAGCCCTGCTCGTGCTGCTTGAGTTAAATCGCTTTAACAGTTCTCAAAGCTTTTTGTGTGTTTATTTTAGATCAGTAGTTCAGCAGTATTAGAGAATTCGCATAATTGCGTTGTTTGAGAATGGTAGAATTTTATGATTCAAATGTGGGTCTTATGTTTCTTATTATGAGTTACAGCTGCATGACATTATAGTCATGTATTATAAGTACTGACTATGGTGGTTACATAATTGTTAGTATCTTAGTGTTGATTAAATTTTATATTGTACTAAGTAATGCGAATTTGATGCGTATCGCCGCTTATTGCTCACCTTTATAAATTTTTTTTTTAATTTATGCAGTAAAAATACATAAGAAAGTAAAAAACAACTATAATTTATAAGGTTGTTTGAATACTTTCTTTCTGCAATAGTGACATGCACATACCAAGTGCAGCATTTTCCTACTTATTGCCAAATTTGTATCATTTAACACTTAACTGTGGCATGTGTTGGTAAAGTTCTTAGACTAGCGTTTTTGAAACTTTGGTATGAACTTCACTAACTCTCTGTAAAATTGCAGTATTGAGTGTTGGTACTTGAATGAATTTGTCTACCTTGGTTATTTTCATGAAATGAGTAGCTAATGCCACATATTGTGTACGACTGTACGTCCGATGTAAAATTACTCAAACTGTTTGTTTGTCTGGTTGCAAATCGTATAAGCAAGTGTAATTATGCATTTGCGTTTCTTTTTAGAGCGACCTTGCGTTACTTTGCACCTACTAGTTTTCTCTGTGACTAGAGCTTTAACGTTGGTTGTGAAGTATAGCTGATAACTCCTTTATGTGAAAGCTAAAAGCCAAATATCAATAACGTGTATAATGTTTTTTTATTTTCACAATTTTCACACTCTATTGAGTAAGTGAACACTAAACAGTTATAAAATTATACATGCAGTTAATAAAAACAATGAAACTTATAATGTTATTGTTAATTACTTTCATCATTTATTTGTTTTTCTCATATAAATAACAAATATCAACTTTTGTTGCAAATGGGACATGATTACTGCAACTTGTTCATGCACAACTACCTACTCTGATTTTACGTAACCAAATGCACCACAAAAAATATACAATTATGATTTCTCAGATATATTTTCATATAAGGAGTTGTGTAAACGTTTACAATGCAGTAAAATTCTAGAAATTTATTGCAAAACAGTGTTGCGAGCTCCATACCTGCAATGAGTTTAAACTGTAAATAGTCTGCTCTTGATTTATTGAGCCTTAAATTTTTCTTAACAAGTTATATACAATTATATAATTTCTGGTAGTCAAGAAATGCTGTATAGTGTTCAACAGGGATTCCATTTTAGTGCCGCTGCTATTTTTATTAACCGTGAATAACATCAGCAAGGCAAAATTATTTTATTAACAATAAAATTCAATGCACAGATGAAAAAAATGTAACACAGTGCCTAGCCAAGTGTTTTATACTCACAACACAAGTTCATTTATACAAAAAAATTACAGGTATACTGTATGAACAAAATCTATCAATATTTACAATAATTATTGGAATACATCTTTAATATATACTCTAAAATCACTAAAAAGTGTGCAGTGCAACTCAGGATTTAGCGAATTTAGCAAATCAATGAGATTACAACTGCTGAACAGTAGCTATTAAAGCAGCACACTGCATGATAACTATTTTGTTAGAATGCTAGAACAGGATACTATTATACCATCGGTTTTGTTCTGCTCACTTACCATATGGTACAGCTGTACACTTTGAAAATTATATTCAACTATACATATAATTATAAACCAATAACAGCTTATTTAAGAAAATGTTGTTATTTGCTGGTGTCTTATATTAACATTCATATAACCTTGCGACCTTGCATGCGTCACCAAAACAATAATCTAAGCTTGTTTTGCACTTTATTTTAACTGGTCAAGGGATATTCCTTCAACATACTGTGACCATTCATAGATCAACCCAATCTTTGGCAATGCAAAAATTTTGTCACAAAACTTGTACAACATTATTCACTTGAGATGTGCCACCTTCTGCAGTACATCTAACTGTATCGGAGAAATAGTACTTTTTTGTAAAAATGCAATAATTAGGTCATATTGGTCTTTAGAATCTCCTTTGCGATCTTGAAAGTGTCACCTGTGCATGGAACTCATCCCTTCATTTCTTTCAAAAATACTGAATTACTGATATTTGATATAATTCTGATATTCCAGTCCGCTGACCTCTCCAAAGTTGACAAGCAGGCCAAAAATTAACAAAGTTAGAGAATTATTGAGAAACAAAGAAAAACTGCTTGAAAAGTTTTTATATTTGCCATAAAATTATAAAACAGTGATTAGAGACTAGTTAGACCAATGGACAGACTATACAGAGTCCTAAAAGCTGATTTTTTCTTGTAATAAGACTGTCTACTTTCTTTTGATTTAGATGAAAATTAGAGCTTAACACTGATTCGGTAAAATTGTACATCCCTTGACTAAATTTTATCACTTCTGACTTTTACTGCTACTGTAATCAGCTGGGTTTTACAAATTGCGCCAAATACCAATTTACCAAAGTCATCATTTCTATTTTCTTCTCTAAAATGTTACAAATGAAAACGAAAATTTCAAAAAAGAAAAAGCAATAGCAGAAGTACAAAAATGCAAAAAGCAGATTGAATTCGACATTTTGCTCACTTATCATAAAATGATTATATATGTAAATAGGCTTTGGTAAACATATTTCACCTCGAAAGTATCTATTATTACAAATGTTGTACAACCATAATTGTACAACCAGTCAGAAAAATCAGAAAATAAACATGATTTAGCAAAAATAACTGACCTCTACTCAAATTATTTACCAAGCAATCGAACTGAATCATTTTAAATCACTTTCGACATCTAGTTAGTAATTAAAATACGCTGACACAGCAATGAAACTGTTCTGCTGCTAAAACATACTTTAATTTCAAAGACAACAATGTCACAAACAATAACAAAAAACATCAGCACAACTATGTTTGTGAATGATGTCGCAGCTAAGTCATACATAAACAGTAACAGCTTAGCTTCCAGTCACCAGTGGGAAGCCAGAAAACAAACTGTACAACTTATCTTCTGATCTAGTCTTCAATATATAAACATATATAAATGTTGTCCTCAACATATTCTGTAACAAGGAGATCATATTCCATTTAGAATGGAGGTATGATCTAGTATTTTCCACGTCAATCATCATAAATTTTTGTACAACAACAAAAAAATGAACAGTGTCACTGAAACAGTGTGACCAAAATTTTTGCTGATTTCGCTATATCGTAGGCACATTGTATCACAAGTTGCGTTAATGCCTGACAGTCAACGTTCACATCTGTGTCGCCATCTACAGGTTGGACTTTGCGACACTCCGTGTGCAAACGCTGAGCACTTCGCTTCAATTGAGCTAATGCCAATTTCACATTTTCTTGTTCTAAATTCTGAAAGAGAAGACAAGCAGCTGATAAGTTGGTTAATTACATGCACACAGTAATCAAAAAACATGAGCTTAATGATGCGTACTATCAAAAGAGTGCAAAACAAAAACAGAAACTCCAAAACCATTAGACAACAACTTTAAAATTAACTGATTTGTAATACAATCATTATTTAAGTACAGACAGTTCAGCACAGAAAAGCAAGGAAAGGATAATAAACAGCAAATAGTAAATATCACTAAAAGCACAGTGTTAAAATACGAAGTGCTCCGTTAATAATCTGATTTTTTAATCTGCTGCACAGAAGACATTACCTATAAGCGTTAGCAAATAATCTGCAATAAAACATGTACAAATCTCTTTTTCAAAACTTGCAGAAAAAACTCTTTCTGGAATAACGAATAACTACATCAACAAAGAACTGAGCTTCCAACAAACGCTCTGAAGAATTACTTATTTTAATTTCGTCATGCTTTACAATGCACACAGGAAAGCAGTGAAAAGCAGAGTATACTCGATGAAACGTTTGTGATGTGACCGTAGCCTTATTCAGTATCAAGGATATCCTTCAAAGATGAACTACTGAACCGGTAGCCAAATTTGGATTTATAGCAAGTCTTATTGGAAGTGTAAACTGAAGATTGAAAGATAGCCTGCCGTTTCCCTGTCATGCCAACTTTTTGTGTTTGGACTTGTAACAATTTTCACTCCACAAAATTTCTGTAGATTTTTATAATTTATTTTGTGCACTAAAGCCTTTTGTGAAAGCACATAATCGCTCATAATTATCTATTCATATGTAAGCAAGAAATTCATAACATTTCGTGAAGCTTTTATAAATTTTGTTGCACGTTGCAAAATCGAGGTTGTACACCCTGTACTGTGCTCTATATCATGCACAATCCAGGTCAGGTCAGCCTTGGAAAGCATAAATATAATTATAAAAATTTAATTACATTTCAAAATCTTCTGAAAATGTGACAATTAATTTAATATTTTCTGATACATTACCACTTTCCAGTTAAAAATAAATAGATACTACTACTTTAAATCACAGCTTGAAACCATTAGATGATACAATCTTGCATCAACTTCATCATAATCGTGCATCCAGCACAACAGATGTACATCCTCTCTGTACAAGATAAACAGCCAAGGTTTTATGCATAATACCGCCTAGACTGCGTTTCGAGCCCACTTGCATGAAGCGCGGGAATCCCACCACTCGATGTTCAAGAAAAATCGAAACAAACTTATGTCTCACATGTTTATTAAGCATAGACAATTGTTTCGACTACAACAGTCATAGTCAACAGTGACTGTAACAGTTGAAACGATTCTCTACACTCAGTAAGCATGCTGATTCCCAGAGGCTGGCTTTCTCATGAATAAACTGATGCCTCCGTTCACATTACTGAACACATTATTGTACTTGGCACAGATTAAATCCCAGTAGTTACTGAAATCCATTTTCTGTATTTGAGACTATATATTTAAATCATAGTTACCTTGGGAAATACGACAGTCATGTTTGCCACTGCTTGAAGTATCTTTTCTGAGCAAGGCACAAAGCTGGAACAACAAAAACAAAAAAAGCCTTTTTCAGCAATTTATATATACTGAATACAATAATATTCAGCAAAGTGAACAGTTAACATTTTCAAAACCAAACCAAAACGCATCTAAAGTTTACAACAGAATAACAAAGAATCATTGTTAGCAGCTTTTTCGATACAAACATGATGTTCACTTCAACTACTTTTGTTCAAGCAAATTGGTTCACACTACCTTAACGGATTGAAACATGTAAAAAGGACAGGACCATCTAGTTTTTTTAATACATTATATTACTTATTTATGCACAAAAGTACTATAAGAAAAAGTAAGGAACTACACAAAAAACACAAAAAGCATATGAATAATATTAGGCTTTTACTAGCATGCCAGGGCCAGCAGCAGGGAACTTAATCCCCAAATAGCAAGCTACCTGCTGGCCCATGCTAGTGAAGTGAACTGGAAAATCAGTGATCACAAATGAACGTTAAAACAAAATAAAATGTACAAAAGCAGATAGAAAACACAAAAAAAATCATATAAAACACACTTGAAAATAAACTGATTAAGAAAAGTAGAAAGTAAGAACACCATTGAGTCAAACCATTGTGCAAAAACAAAAATCGTTAAAATAATAACTAATTGCCATACTAGCACCTAAGTAAACATATATTCGTTACTCATATACAACTTTGCACTAACTCAGACAGCATTTCTGCTTGCCAGTCACTTACTTTGCCGTTTTCTCTTCCTGTGCAAACATCAGAAGCTCTTGTATTTTCTTCGTGATGCCTTCTGTTTTTCTCACCACCACTTCTGGTGTTGGAAGCCGAGTTGCTTCAGGAACCTGCTCCAAAAGCGTTACGTTGCTCGCTCTTCCGCCATGTAGCCGACTAAAACATAGAGAACACTTAAAAAGCTGCAACAATACAGTAGCCATAATGCCAACAAATTTGCATCACTTAATTAAATTAGGCAGTCTTTTGATCATTATATGGTTGCTGAATAAAAGGTCTAATTGATATTATAAACCAATGAGGAGGAGGCACCAAATACATCCACAATTCACAGAAATCTTTTCACTTCTGCAAGACACTGATAACTTATTTACCTAGGGATTATTTCATAAAATTTGATGGTTTGATAAACTGCAACAGAGAAACAAAAAATGAATTGCGTTAAAAAAGCAATTCCATCTGTCCTACTCTCTGTCGCTACCTCCTATGCTGGATCATTCCTCAAATCTAGAGTTATATTTGCTCTAAAGTCATATACTATAGATATACTACAGTCATATACGAAGACCCCTCTCGGCCTTTTTGTCATTTTAAGAGCTTTATCTACACTCAGCATACTAGATTTTAGAACATAGAAAAATGTAAAATCTGAATAGTTTAATATTTACATTTCAGCACCAGGGCTGCGCTGACGAGAGCGTTCCTGTTCCTCAGCCTTACCACTAATTTCCTGGAAAATTAGTAGTAATATTATTAGTAGGAATATTATTCACTTTCATTTATGGAACAGAAACAACAAGTATTGTTTTGGCCAAAATGCAGGCAAGAAAATATAATCTCTTATTTTACAAAGTAACAAATCATTTGAATTAACTGTATTAATTCATTAACAGAATTATACTAGTCTATTACTATATTAGAATGCATTAATGTATTAAAGAAGAAAATTCTATTAACACGAAACTATAAGTATTTCACAGTTTTAAATTAAATTTTTAACACGTTTTTACTACCACACATTATCAGATTAATATGTGAACTGTATGCTATTAGATTGCTGACCTCAGGTGCTACCTGTACGGCATTTACTAACTAACAAAAAATGAAAAGATTGCCAGACTAAGCCATTAGCTAAGAAAGCTTTACACCTAGAGGCAGCAAATGGTGCTATAAAAATTTTGTCATAACAAGTCACCCATCCAAACATTCACTAAAAGCAATACTGCAACCTAACTTTGAAAACTTATTAAGTAACTGAACTAAGTAAAGTAATGATTTATTTTTCTCCTTAACAGGCTTACAAAGGTGAAAATATTATATTACAGACATAAAGAGGTGGAGTGGCAAATTGACCAACTGAATCTCGAGAATGAATGTTTAACGTCACTTGCCAGTCGCAGGACCGGCTCTAGGTAGTTTGACGTCCTAGGCACAAGCATTTTAGTGTCCTCTCCTCAACGGTCAATCCCTTCAACACGGTTCCCACCACACCCGCAAAATTAAATTTTTCTTGTATAATATTGTAATTAAGTACAATGGTACCTGTATGTTAGGCTTATATATGTATTATAGTCAACAGAGTGTCTAATTAATAATGTAGTTGTACTAATTAAGTGCAGTTTGTTACTTATGCTTTTGTTGCTTGAAATTGAAATTGAATTTATGACTCCATTTTTTTTGTTGCACATGCGTGGATTTTCGGGAGATGCTCAATGTCCGGCAGTTTTTTCACATTTTTCACATATTCCATCCTAAAGACTTCGATTCTTGCAGGTTTGCCAGCATTAATTAGATAAATGATATTGTAACAAACTTTTTTATTAACAGAAGGATCATTACTGTAAGCACTTGCATAGCTTTGTATAGCTCTGCTGCTCTATGCATGCAATAGAAATTGCAGGTATAAGCAGCGCACTGTGTCACAGTAGTGTGTGAGTGAACTGACATAATCTTAGGAAAACCAGATAAAGCAAAAGTAGAAAACGTTTTTCTGCAATAAAACACTTTCTACCATCGATGAAACAATGAAAATAGCACAAGTAGTTTGTTTCATTTTATTAGAGTATTGCACACTTAAGCACATAATAACAGACCTACACTATGAATTATTATTACTTATGCTAAACTTAAAAATTAAAAAATCACTCCAGAATTTGGCACCTTAGGCAACTTTCTAGTGGTACAGCCGGCCCTGGACAGTCCTTAGGAAAACAATATTTCATTCTACCAAATGCCTTAACAACAGTCAAAATAACAAAGACTGCTTTTTGGCTTTTTTCAGTAGCGATTACTGACAATTTTAAATATAAAAAGATTAATAATTATTGTTTACTTTTAATAAGATATCTCACTCATCAATAATAACACAACTTAATAGTCTAAATACCAAAGAAACATGCACCACGCCGAGGTAAAGCAATGAAGTTATTTAACACAGTCACCAATATAAGCAAAATCAACTGGGAAACCCTTACACATATTCTTCGCTTATTTGTCATGCATAAAAAATTCTTAATCAATCATCGCAATTAAGCAAACTGCAGCAGGAAGATAACACAAGGGATAGTGCACAGGGGCATAGCCAGGCTAAAGTTAGGAGCAGCAAGAACATAAAAAAGGCACTGTGACAGATACCAAACAATTTTTAACGCATTGATTTTACATTTTGTGTTTAGAATCAACACACAAGAAAGATACAGTTTTATAAGAAGTACGTAATTGTTATTTTGTATTTAAAATTAAAACAAAATCAAAAGTTTTACAGTAAGCTCATAAATCTCAAAACATATTAAAAATTTGTGTGTTACTTAATCATTTTAATTTCAAACATAAAATGAAAACAAACTGAAGCATTGTGAAAAATGTATCGTGAAGCAATTATAATTGTTGAAATTGTAAAATTAAAAAATTGTTGAGAAGGTCCCAATTTTGAAAAATGTGTTCGGGGGAGCGGGTGCTCCCTTTACTCCCCTGTTAGCTAAGCCACTAATATGCACAGGGCAGACAATGCCATATCAGTATCAAACGGACGTGGCAGTCCACTAATACCAACCCTGCATGCTAACAAAAAAAACCACACTTACGTAAACTGGAAGAGAAAACACGGATTCCATTTTTATCCAACCAGGTGGAGCCACCTTGCACAAAGAGCAAAAAGATCTAATCTCACCAAGCACACGTTACAAATGTGGATAAAAACTACATGATATAAGGGTCGGCACCATGAAATGGCAACACTTTTTGAAGTACTTTTTTACTGTCAAAAGTAAATGAATTTTCCACTATTTGCCAAAGCTGTTTTTATACTAACAAATGTATTAGGCGAATTCTCTCTAAATAAAAGAGAACAACAACCAAGCTAACCAGGAACTTCAAAAATAATGCTATAATAACAACAAAAACAAAAAAGAATCAAGCCAAGCATTCACGTAAAACTTTCTGCACTTAATGCACAATCGTTTACATATTACATATTAAATATTTAAATAACATAACACTCTCTACAAAGCAGCAATTTGTCACAGTATTTCTGCAAAAATTTTTAGGTTTTTTTTGTAATAATCTACGTCTATAAATTCACATAATGCATCAGTCATGTCACTTCCGAATGAAGCTAGCTTTCTAGATTTTCTAAACAGATCATCAAGCAAGCTTTGCTAAACTAGGCATACTAGAAGCTGCACTGCACATCTTTCACAGCAACAACATCACACAAAAGCTCAAACACAGTAATGACTTTAGCACAGCAACAGAAGTACCTACCGTATCACCGGTCTGTTTCCATTTTCTCTGATCACGGGGCTCAAACATGGACACTGGCCGAGCTGTAGACCGTGACGTCCGGCTAGTGTCTGGCAAAGAACCGGTACATTTCTCTTCTTCCTCTTCTGCTTCACGTGGCGAAACAGGTCCATTTGTTATCAGCATTTGCAAATGTTGCTGTTGTGACCGTAGTTTTGAATTTTCCTGTATTAATCGCTCAACCTGAATTACAAAAAACATTACATAAAAGTATAATGATACTGAAGACGATAATTTATTTGTAAAGTACATAAATCAACAATTATTGTCATCAATAAGCTAACTCCTAAGCCAAACAACTTACCATATTTTGCAATATACTAATTTCCTTTCTCATATCCTTGTTTGCTTCAACTAGTTGCATAACTTGAGTTTCTGATGAGGCTAAAGATCGTTTCACATCTAAGAAATCTTCTTGACTTATATGATGAGCATGTTGTGATGGAGAAAGATTCTGTAAAAAACAAAGCTGTTTTAAAACAATAACAAAGCTAATATTGGGAAAATGAGGACAGAGCTTACTGTACACATATCACAAAGATTTAAGACATTTTTAAGCTTGTCGAATTACACAGTTTGTCTAGATTTATTGTTTAGTTGTTTACTATGGCAAAAAATGAATAAGCAAAATAATTACAAACAAACACATAAAACGTTGATTAATTTTACAACTGTAAAATATAAAAAAATGCAAAAACTAGCTCTATATTCTTTTGCTAGCATATCGAATTCAGACATTTGGTTGTCTAATACTGAATTTTACTATGCAAATTGTTATGAATGGAAAGGGAGCATCTACATAGGGAGCTTCCCCTTCCCCCATAACTTTCATTGCTTTTTGAATGTTAATGACTTCATGTGATTGTTATGTTCTGAAAACAAGTGATATGTTGTGAAAATAAATTTCTAAATCTAAAATCTACATGCTCCACTTAGAGGAAAATGCATACATTATAGCCTGAAAGGCAATAGGCATGTATAATAAACCAAGATGTAACAACAGAACAAACTAGGTTGAATGCGCGATGAGTGTTTACCTGCGTGACGGGAAGCAAAGGTGAGGAAGCTGGTCGCTGAGCTACTGTAGAATGATCCTGCAATAATAACAAAAGCGTACTGTAGTAGTAACAATATGCAAAGAAACTTACGTTGTTATGCAATAAATTTATCATAGGAAAAATAAATTGTCTAGGTAAGGTGAAAAGTCACATGGAAACATAAACAAAAACACATGACAGTAGAGAAATTAAGAATTTTCTTAAAATTTAAAGTTTATTGTAAGTTGAACAAACATATACAATGAAGATACAGCTTGTTGTCATGTGAGCTAAGTAACAATTTAAGTTTGCATATTTTGTTGCCAAAAACTATTAAAGTAAATTATTCTAGAAACAAGGTGCAGTGGTGACAATCACAAAAGAATGTGACATGGTTTCTCACATTAATAAAAAATATAAATTATTATGAAGCCAACTTCCATTAAAATGCTAACAAAAGTTAATGTAAACATCCCAAAACACTTCACGAGTTAGAATATTTCAGAAAAGGCTAGCATTCTTTTGTCTTGGAAAGTTTTTTTGCTTTAAACGGACTCTTATACTGATCAGATTTGTTTCCGAGTAACTTACTTGAATATAATCAATTTCGTTTATTATTAGTTTATTAGTTTCTTAAGACTAATTTCGAACAAAAGACATGCATAGAAGTTTTCTTTTGCACCTTCTCAAATCATAAGAAACTTTCTCTTTTTAAAATACCAAATTTTCAAGAGAAGGGACGATGTAGTATTACAATTGCCTACGATTCCTTTACTACATTGTGAACACAAGCACTTATAAGTTTATTAGCAGCTCAAAAAAGTTTAGATTTGAACCCATTAATCTGAAAATAATAATGAGTTGATTTAATGTTTATATCTGTTGTGTAATAACTGAAGATTGATAATATTTTATTTCTGGTAAACAGTTTAACATTTTGGCACAAAAAGCCACCAGGAAAGAATAATTTTCAAGGGAGTTTTCCGTAAAATCAGAAAAGAATAATTTTCCAGAGAGTTTTCTGAAAAAGTAACACATAAGAAAACTTACATTGCATCCTCTCTGCTGTTCTCTCAGCTGTGCTTGATGATCTAAAAGAGAATCGTCATCGCTGGCCACACTATCATACAATGGCTCATCATCGCTGATTTGACTGCTTTCTCTTGTATCATTTCTTACCTGCAGTGGAGTCTTCTGAGGTGTTGATTGAGATTTTGGCTTCAACAGGTTGTCCGGAGCCGAACTTACTATGTTCAAAAATAACCGAAAATGAATGCCAAGTTCTTTTCTAACACTACTCTAACATAAGAGCTGTATCAGAATTTTTCCGACTAACACCCCCCCCCCCCCAATATAGGCTCTCAGTACAGAGACTACACTCTAAATAATTTTCTGGGCAAAACTAAATACTACAGAACACAATAAAAACTGCTAAATTAATGTACAGGACAAAAACTAGTGTATCAGTCTTTCAGATATTTAGAAATAATGGTGTAGCATGTCACACTTGCAGCAACAGTCAACATTCTGACAAAAACTAGAACTGATCTTGTATAGTTGATCCAAATCTGTTCCTAAAGTTTGATTGTATTTTTTTATTATTTTTTTTATTTTATTACAACAATATGTACATTTTCAGCAAAGTACAAGATTTTTCAGATTATCATTACTTTTCGTGCATTGTTTCCCCCACAAGCAGTCAAAAATTAATCACCATGCTTTAACACTAATTATAAATTCAAATTCCTAACAGCAGCATTTCAAATTCAAACATGACTGTGGCCTAACAGTGAAAGAGTGAACCATTCTGCCATTAATATTGATTTTGCTATTAAAAGTGTAAATAATTAATTGACTGTAATAGTTGCGAACAATGCAATATAACTTCTCATTTTTGGTTGGAAAAGCCACAATTGCTTGCATTCCATTGAGATTCCCTTGAAGCTGCCATGTCCGCAGTTTAACTGTTGTCTAATTGGTTTCATTATAGTGCACAGCTTCATTTCAAAATTTTAGTGATGCGGTGCTAGCCCACGCAAAGCATGGTACAGACAATTAGATAATTTTAAAAATAAGGAATTAGTAAGCTGCAATTAAAGAAGTGAGAATAATGGAAAAATAAACACTGGCGCAGTGTACGAACCTTTTTCTCTAGGTGGAGATGTCAGCCCTAAAGCGCTCTGTTGCCGACGTTTCGCATCACCTAAAATATCGATTATCAATGTAGCAAACTCCCGTGCATTAAACCGAGCCAGCTTCTGGCGACCTTGATTTCTCGTTGAGGAATACTCCGGATTCACTGGTAGAAAAGGCACCGATTGACGATCACTAACAACTGAACTGCAAAAAAAATTTGAACGGCATTCCCAAAAATGTTAGCAATTTCGTTAAATTTTGATGAAATCCTAACAGCATTAAGCACCAGAATTTTAATGTTCGTCAATTCTTTTATCTTGCAACAAAATGAATATGGAATTCAGCGTTCTTCTAAATTAAATCTCAGTGGTTTTCCAAATTACAGAATAGCAAGCTAAAAGTGATGCTGATACCTAAGAGGCACAGAATATGAAATTAGCGTAAACTTTATGGTATTGCAATTACGGAAAAACAGTTCATAGCAAATAGACATGACAATGCAATCGGCAAACAACTATAAAAATAGCAGGAAGACTTCAGTCAGCTTGGGTATTTGAAAAAGAACTATCGCTTATTCTTACTAAACTTCAGGAAGCAGAACAACAAACAAAGAACTGATATACGATCAATGGTAGTTGCATTACCAGAAAAACAAATACTATTTAATCACTATAAAAAGATGAACCAATAAAAATGCATAAGCTATAACAGAAGAGATAATCTTGCTATGTGCATACTAGTTAACTTTTGTTAACTAAATTCATACTAACAAATCCCCTGCTTCAAAATTCAACTTTATAGTGGCAAGTATATTTTAATGAACCACTAATGCTTTTCTCTGAATTAGTTAACAAATTTTCAAAGTTTTTACACAATAGCACAAATGAGTTTGTGTACTACTGAATCAAGTTACCGCTTTATTAAAAACAAAACAAGGCATTTATATGTACTTAGTTACCCGTGATTTTGTAATGATAACCAAACATTGTCAGTTTCCCGTCGCTCAACCTCATCATAAACATCCATTGCCAATGCTTCAAATAATTCATTTGGCAGCTGCAAAAAATGAGTAAATACTCGCAATGCAAGATACAGGCAGCAAGTACTAAACGAAAAGCTTTAAAGGAAACCTGGACGATTGTGTAAGCAACAGTTCAGAATAAAGAATGCTCTAAAATATTGAAAACTACGATAGCTTTTTTTAAATCAAAGCTTAGATTAAATAATAATTATCTCGGATACTCAAATTTTGTTAAACTTTCAAAGCTAAGCGTTGCTCAGTGAATCTACTAAGATTGGCAATGGCGCCCTTTTGTCACATGCGCGTGGCCGACAAATAGAAGGCGGTACTGTGATAACCAAGATCATGAACTGCAGTGTTAGTTTCTGACGTCATATGACTTAGATTCCAATTTTGTGACATCACACATTTAAGCAGTAACACTCACGCAACCATGCTTGACGCACAAGAGAAGATGCCCACCGTTGCACAAACTATGATTAGTTTTTGACATAAGCAATAGCTGTGTACGGTTGCCGTTAATTAACTTTCTAAGCTAATTACTCAACTATAACAAACAATTGCTAACTTTTATAGGCAAGAAAATGCTTTGGAGTTTGGGCAGTAAATTAAAATGAGATTGAGTCTAAACAATTGTCCGGTTTCCCTTTAAAGATACAATACTAAATTTTGATGCTACCTCACTAAATGCGTAAAGTAAACGTAAGTTTGACTTAATGACCAAGTACAAAATTGTTGTCATACAACACATAAATGAGTTTGCACCTAAATGAGGTTGCCATTAATTAACTTTCTAAGCTAATTACTCAAGTATAAGAAACAATTGCTAACTTTTTTAGGCAAGAAAATGCTTTGGAATTTGGGCAGTAAATTAAAATGAGATTGAGTCTAAACAATTGTCCGGTTTCCCTTTAAAGATACAATACTAAATTTTGATGCTACCTCACTAAATGCGTAAAGTAAACGTAAGTTTGACTTAAAGACCAAGTACAAAATTGTTGTCACACAACACATAAATGAGTTTGCACCCAAATTAAGCATGTACGACTCGCTGAAGAATTGTTTACTTAACCTCTAGACAGTTACAGCCCATGTTTCAATCATTTTCATTACAGCACAGTGGTATTTTATTTGGAACAAATTTTAGGAAAAAATTTCTCACACAGACTAAGTCAGGGAACGGACAATAATTCTCATCTAAGAGTTTCTACAGATGAGCACATCTAAACTGCTACATACATTTTGCATTACTCTGTACATTAGATTAATAACTAAATTAAAATGCTACAAAAATGGCACATTAATTTTTGACAAAAGCTTTTGGGGTTTACAGAAACAACAGACGATTACCTCCAGCCAAGCTTGCACAAAATTAAAAAACTATTATAAACTTACAGACTGCAGTTTCTTCTTTGCCGCTTTGGCTAGTTCTGATAAATCGAGACTGCTGTCCGCCATCTCAGGAATCAGAAAGTGCTGTCCGCTCTGGTGGTCAGGTTTACGGCCACAGACATAATGAGTTAAGCGATCAGTTACTTCATATTGGCATTCCACTAAACGGTCAGCTAAATCAGGATGGCCACCCAATCTAAAATGAATAAGTATCAAAAATAATACAGCTTTCACTTCAGTTAAAAAAATCATAGAAATATTGATTATTTCCATTACTGGATGAACAATAACAGAAATATAACAATAATGAGAGAAGAACTAATTTACAGCTTGATTTTGCCCTTCAAAAAAACAGAGACACTTTTAGTTTTTTGCTAGTATATAAAAAGAGAAATCGAGTGTCAATGTGTCATTTCTGAAGAAAGCCTGGAACTTGATTTCATGTGTTTTACTTGTCAGATGACTCCAGCAAAATTCAGTTCGTAGTTACAGCAGCACTTGTGTTTGGTTATCACTTGTCAGCATTGTTTACAAATTCAGCATCACAAGAACAAAGCGGTATTCAAGGAAACTGTTGCTAGCACAGTTGTTTAACCTGCAATTTTCTGAAGTTTCACGAGTAAAACAGAACTAAACGTTTTGGGGGAAAATGCAACTTTGAGGTCCAATTTCATTAGGAAGGAACCAATGAAATTAAGTAAAATTAATGTGAAATTTTAAGTTACGGTTAGCTCTTTTAACGAAAGAGAACTCGTTTTTACATCAGATGTGACCTTCAAGTTACTATATCGATCCTCAATAAACAACACACCTAGCATACTCCATTGGTGTTTTATCGTGTGCATCAAATGCACCAGGATCTCCTCCATACACAATCAGCAGCTCCACCTGTGCAGGCTGACCAGCTTTAGCTGCAATGTGCAGGGGAGTGGTCCGACCTTTCTCCACATGGCAGAAGTTTGGATCTGCACCAAGAGCCAGTAATCGCAAGCTCGTCTCCAAGTTACTGGTTCGAACGCTGGCATGTAATTGCTGTAACAGAATACATCGTAAAGAAATAACAGATAATAATGCAGAAAGCCATTCCTGCTTCAAAAATTTCTTCCTCCACGAGACTAATCTGTTTCTGTATCAACTAACAAATAGCATTTTTTAACTCAAATAGAATCAACTATTGCAAGTAACACTTAATCAGTGTAATAAAAATAAACAGACTTTGTAGGAAAAGACACTGAATCATTAATGTATGATGTATCTCTGGAGCTACTGAATGCTGTGTATTTGTATTGATACCATTTTTGGTCATTGATTAGTTAAACAAATGAGGTTAAAACACTGTGTTTCAAGGAGCACTGCACTGGTAATATAGTGTCAAGCAGAAAAGCCACACTGTCTGCAAAAATTTCTGAAATAAATCCACAATCAATCTGAATCAATTAAAACGTCACCAATTCTATGTATAACACTTCAAAAAATTGACTGTAAAAATTTATTATTTTCAGCAAAAAACAAAATGACACAACAATAATTTAAAAAGGAACACAGCAAGAATCAATAGAGCCAGAAAGCTGGCAAATGTGTAGAACTTTTATGTTCCCGAGCAATGAGACTTTTGTTTCAATAAATTTGTTTTCTTCATTCTACGCTATCACATTTTACTCAGTCTCCTTAAAAATAAATATATTTTGCTATATTTGTCAAGCCAAATTAACTTTGCTGCTCTGGTTTGCACAAAAGCTCATTACCTGGTTAAGATCGTCCAAGGTAAGCCCTGCATCATCATCTTTTAATCGCCGCACAAATGCTAACATCTGGTACTTTGCTCGAATAAAATCAGCTTTAATAGGGCTGAAACAAATCCAGAAAACATAAAAAATACTATCACTTAAACACATGACAACAATACGAAATTAAAAAGTCTGAAAAAATTTGCTTCTTCACTGGGACTTGCACCCAAGACCTAGTTTCTCCAGGCAGTGAGTAACCATTACACAGAGTCAACTTGCAGTCAGTTAACAGTGGGCAATTAACTGCTATCAAAATATACTTTTCAAAATTTATAAATGATATTTAATGCATATATAGCCCTGTTATATGGGTACATGACATTTGGGCATGGCCATTTGGGCACAGGACATTTAGGCACGGACATTTGGGGCAGGAGACATTTGGTCATGGGACATTTGGGCACAGGAACACTTGGGCACAAGACACCAACAAAATTTGATATTGTACTTAACATTTTTTATTTTTCTTTATTAAATTTTTAACGATTCCCTATGTTCCACCCCCAGACTTTATTGAACTGTCATAATGTTTAATATTGTTATATAACACTGTCATAATACCACGTAACAAAATTAAAACCAGTTAATTGCCTTTCTGCATTTTCTCAAACTTCAGTATTAGTGTATGTGTAGTATTTAAAATGAACAAAGCATGTCAGTGACATGAACAGTGAGATTTAGTTGTTCATTATTAGCAATGCTTATTCCAAGTGAGCAGACGATAACCTAACGTTAACGTGTAACTATTCATCAAGTGCTTGGTATGCTGTAAGATAAGTTGTTTATACAAGCTGCCTATTCGAACGAAAGCAGATCAATTAATGAGAAAACATACTTAATACATAATTATGACTTTCAACATTAAGGTTCTTCATGGCATCTCTTGTGAAATGCATGATTTCCATCTGCATTCAGCAGCAGAGTTTTTATGAACGGTGAATGTTTTAGTTATTTCTAGTGCCAATTACACGATCGTATTCACGAAAGTAATTATTTATTTGCTTACAGAAACTTTATGAAAATTCTAAAAATCAGCATGTAACTAAGCAATCAAAGAGGATACACCCAATAAGCCAACCATATACATCGTGTTTTGCAGTGCAACACACAAATTATTTCCTTGTTCAAGTCAGTGTGCCTTGATTCTGGTGTACAAATGTCTCGCGCCCAAGCATTTCGCACCCAAATGACCTGTCCCGTGTTATACATACATACATCAAAAGTGCTGTTCTATTAAAAGCAATGACACTACTAAATAGAAAACTATTAACATAGGCACTTTCATGTGCGCATGCTGTACAAAACCTGAATAACTTTTTATAGAAATGTAATGTCGATGTCCCATGTCAAACATCAAACTAAAAATGCATCAGTTTTAGTTCACATTGATTTTAGTAATTATCAGAACGTAACTCCAACCATACAGCTATTAGTAAGCACAGTGTGGTATATAACATACAGTAATACTGGCAACAAGACAAAGCATTCTAAACTGGCACACGAGTAAATTATTTAATGTTGAGGCTAAAACTAAATGTGATATAAAACAAGAGCCAAAACCATTTTCAGAAATATTTTGCTTAACGGTGTCGTTGCTCTTACAAAAATCCGAGAAAGCCTTTCGTTAATCACATGCTAAATATTAGATAACGCGAAAAAGGGATAAGGAGAAATCAAAGCCCTAATGCCATATAAACTTTTGACATATGAAATGAAAATTATAGTTCAAGTAAGAAAAAAGCTTTGGCATGTTCTGTACTGATCCTGCAGCACAGTAAAATCAACTTATAAAGTTGATGTGGCAAAATGTTGTATAAATTATCCATCTAAACTGTATCTGACCAACTGCATTTTTTTCAAATGAATTCAACACAAAATCAAGGTTTTAGTACCCTAACTTATTGTCATTGATGCCAAAAAATTTGGGCATTTCCTTGTGACTATATAGGTAACAAGAAAGTACACAATACACACATAACTACAGTACACAATGCAAAATCAAAAGGTTTTGTTCATTGAATATTTTTGCACTTTGAGTAGTCCTTTTGCTCAAAATTTTGAAATTTGTTTTACTGTCGCTGCACAGTATTTAAGGCAATGGGTTAACTTTTACGCGCTGATATGCATCTACTACGTGCTAGAGTTTATACAGCACAATGGCTGCTGTCTCCTTTGTTTACTAGAAAAATTTATAAAAATCATTTATACTATAAATATTTAACAACTTTCGATATTGAAGTTACAAGATGCAATTATCAAATTACCATGTGCTTTTTACATTTCCTATGTAGCCTGTATCGAAGTTCAACTTTTTAAATATTTTTCAACAATTTCGTTGAACACTCGTTACACAAAACAATTAAACTCTAAACAAAAATAAAAAAATAATAAGTAAAATTTAGAACACTAACCATAAAAGAAATTATATTGTTTTCCAAGCTGAAGGAGAACAAAAATTTGAATGGAAATGGGATTCATATTTAGCTTTAAGTAATCAAGAACCAAGAACTTGTGAATGCAAGTACTAAACATTGCACTTACTGCACTGGGTCTTTGGGTGTGGGTTTGCGGCGACCTGACTTGCCAGCTCCTGGATCCAAAAGATTGTGTTCCCAGACCGAGTTGGCACCATTGTTTACCAATGTATGAACCATCTAAGAAACAAAATGAAAGACACATGATGTTCATTTGCAAAATAAAATCAACATCACCTGCATAAACACTTAAATTACTTGTGATAATAACACACTAAACTTTTATTTTCTTACTAAATGCACTAAATTTACATTTAAAATATCAAAAAGCTCTCCTGAGAATTGTAATTTTGACATAATAGGAAATTTTGAATGCCCTTGTAGTCCCAAAATAACAGGTATTAAATTCAGGCCTTAATAAGATTCAAAATAATACAAAAATAAATGATCAAGTATACACTGCTAATTAAGAACACATTTCACAACAAATTAACATTTAAAAAACCTAAAATAAAGTAGCAAATTACAAGCCTGGAATTCATACAATATTAAACTAAACAGTACACAAATAAAATTTGCGCAAACAGCTGGTCAAATATATCAGGAATTTTCTTACTGCTAATAGTGTTGGACTCCAGTATCCTTTCTTTAATGACTTCACCATGGAAATATGACGACCCAGGCTTCGATGTATGCTGCAGCATTCATCACAAATCAACACCCCACGGTTTATTGAAGCCCAACACGGGTCTGAAAAACAAGCAAACATGTAATCTAATGGGAGACTGAATGTGGGTGGTAAAAGAAAATCTACAATTACTGATATGAAACCTACAGGCACACAATAATAAGCAATTATATTAAGTACGAAAAACAAGCTAAACATGATGATTAGCTTAAATTTATTTATTTTCACTACTTAATCATAAATCTCTGAGACACAGTAAAATACTAATTAAAATCAAGATCAGTTCTATAAAAGCCCAAAACAAATAAAAAAATGCATATATGCTTTTCAAGAGCATCATCAGTTGCTGGAACTGTTATTGAGAAGGGTAGTTGACTCGATAACCAACGGTTTTTCACCACCCTTTCTCCTATGTCCTTCTGTATATCATGTACATACTACTGTGTATTCAATGTAAGCTAAAGGAGACAAATAAAATAATATCTATCTATCATTAAACTGCTGTTAAGATCTGAAAACATGCATTATCAAAATTCCAGGGGATTAGCCACCTTAACTTTTCCAGACTGCAAAAACCCAAAAACATTCGCTTGTTTAGTATTGAGAAAGTATTGATGGCGGGTGATCTTGAAATCCAGGAAACAAGGACACATAGAAGGGCGCTGAACAGCTTGATCCACATGGCAAGTAAAGCCGAGTTGGGAAAAAGCAAATATTCTTTACCGCAACTATTTCTGATCTGTTGATTTAGTATAGAGTTGCAGATCACGATGGGAGAAATTTTGCTGACAGGAATTCATAGGAAACACCCCAACCAATAGTTCCAACTGTTCCAGAGTCCTATACTAATTGAGAGCACATTAATTGTCTAAGAAAGTCATTACCAACAAACCAACATGCCACAAACAGTTGCTTATCTTAAAAAAGCAGAGGCCGCTAAAAGCACACTATAAACAATCTCTACCTAAAGATAATACATACGGATTTAGAACAGCCTGCTAAAAATCCAAACAAGCTAATGAAGATTAGAGTTTATGAATGAAGATAAATAGCTGTCACATGGAATAATGACATATATATTGCGTATTTGACCTTTGAATGACTCTTTGATTGCAGCTTAATTGAAAGATGGTGTGAATTAAATCCTCACAAGCATTTCTTGACCATTTACTTAATAAACATATAGTTCAGAACGTTTGTTTTTGGCCCATTGTCAAAAATTTTTGTGCACAACAGATCTCTACACATATCCACAGAACAAAATCCCATCATGAAATATACCAAACATTGTTGTCCTAGCTACAAAAAAGTCTGTCAATAGGTACAGAGTAAGACATTTGAGGAATGCATTATGGACAAAAGGTTGAAGGCCACAAACCTGCAGTCAATGTAGAACAACAATGCCTCCATAAATATAAATATATATAAGTATCATGTTTAGTTTTGCATCTTAAAGATATAATTCAAACTGTGTGCAATGCAATGACTCTCAGGGACGACAAAGAGTACCACCTAATACACATACACTTAACAACGTAAAAATTTCAGTACATAGGTAAATATTATTAAAGTCATAGCTCTTGTACAAAATGTTTTAACAATGTACATCACAGAACATAGCAATGAATAGTGTAATTAGTAAGCAGAGCTGTGGATAAAAAATCAAATCAATCAAATCAGAGAAAATAAGCCTACTACAGTATACATATGTAATCTGTAAACACAAGCAATATTTGTTTTGAAATCTTACAATCATAATTGCAGAAAAACGCCATTTCAATATTTTACCATAGTTCCTTTCTAAAATAATTATTCATAGTTTTTGCTATGATTCATTAATGGTACAGTCAACTAGCAGTGGCGTCGTGCTATAGGGGCCCGCCCCCCCCAATTTTTTAGAAAATGTCAAAATGGCAAACGGTGAGCAAATTTATTTCCGACTTTTTGACACACAATAGCAGGCCAGCGCTCCCATAAATGCGAACAGTATGAGCGTTTCGGTACAGTAGCCCAATAATATTTTTTATCATTAAAGTTTGTCGCCGAGTTAAATTATTCTGCCTGTTAATACGTACCTGACCAGATGGTTTACCTGAAAGTCAGGATGTAGTTAATTTGTTTGCATGTAATCTATTCAGGAGGCAGGCAAGAACAGTTAACAAAGCAGCTCGTTGAGTAGCATTAGGGTCTTTGCACAAAAGACTGTTAGTTAACAAAACGCCTCAGTTAGCACTCGAGCTTCGTTCAGCAGTGTGTTATAATAGTGAACAAGTGAAATAATAGAGCAAAAACAATGCAAACATAGAAGTCATGTTGAGCTAGCCTAGTACCAGAGAGTCAGTTTGTCCAGCTAGCCTAGTACCAAAGAGTCGGTTTGGGAGATACAAATTGATGAGCCACCTCCTGATTGGACATTACCGACTCTTTGCTACTCCTTAGCGACTCTTTCCCACGAGTTTGCTGGATAAAAGGGCATGATTTTGAGCACATTTCATCATTTTTGTCCTACTAGGTCTTTTCGCCGAATCTTTGGATTCCTGACAGCTAATAAATACTTAATTAAATTTTAATTTAATTTTAATTAAGTTTCCGTTGCTATAGCTTTAAGTTAAATGCCAGTTAGGAATAAATAAATTGTTTTTCTTGCACGCAAAATACTTGTGTGGGAATTCAAGATTATACGTTTTTTAAACAGTTAAGTTCCGCCATTATATACAGTCGGGGCCCCCCAATTTTTTTTTGGTGCACGACGCCCCTGTCAACTAGAAAAGTGGTAACTATAGTTTTAGAAAAAAATATAAACAAAACACATATAAATATAAAAAGTTTATTAGCTGTTGTTTAATAAATGGAGTTAATTAAAAATTACGAATAATACCAACTCCAGCGTTTCACACCAGACTCAGAAGTTTCACACCAGAAGCATTTATTGGTAGAGCATTAACCAGCTCTGTTGGCAGATTATTCTAATTGCTAATAATCATGTTTTTGTACTTGGTAATATTAACTAATCGTTTTAACAATTTACAGTTTTTCCTGTTGTATCCTAACTGTTTAACAGGTGGCAGTAAGTTATCTTTCCTGGACTGTTTGATTCTGTGTAGCAAACAATGTGTCTGCAGTAGATCTGTTCTTTTCCTTCTAACTTTTAAGGATTGGCTATTGAATGATGATTCCATATCCTTTTAATAGCCCTCTGGCTGATTTGGTGGCCTTTCACTGAATATCTTTGATAGCCTTGCAATAACATAATGTGAACTCTATACCATTGATACATATTCCAAGTGAGATCTAACTAAAAATATATAATTTCCTAAACATGTTGCTATCCATGAGTTTTAAAAAGCTCGTGTATCCTAATGTTTGTTCTGTTCCCCCATCTTTGAGCACTTCTTTTGTTATCAGTGCACTTGATGATATGCATAGGCTTTGCAGACCAGCTAGGTGAGAACTTGAAAAAACTTTCCTGCGCAGCCTAATGCCAGTAATGGTTTACCTACATAATCATGGATAGACAAACGTGACAGTAAAAACGTGCTCGTGTAGCTTGTGAGATTAGCATAATCTTAGAAATAATACCATTAACATCACCAAGCATTATAATTATTAATGAAGTAAACTAGGCTTTACCAGAAGCAGTACAATCAGCACAAATATCACTCGGATTTCGTATCTTTCCTCTAGCCATAATTCAAACAACAATAAATATTTATTTCTATTTATAAATTTAGTTGTTTTACAACAAAACTTGCATCACTTTCTTCCAATATGAAATGAACGATTGAACCATCAAGGCATCAACAGTCAACACTCGACACTACACTCTACAAGCCATCGTCCAGGCTCACCTAGTCAAAAACTGCTAAATTTTGCTCCGATTCGCCAGCAGTATTACAAATATTTTTCACGTAATTTAAAAGCGTTGTGCTTATACATTTAGATTAAGTTTGACCACTTGTTCTTTGTTAATTGTGAACTTAAACGTATGCCGAAGCAGCTAATGCCGTGTAAAGTGATTGCAATAAGAGGATAAATTGATCATGTGAATCAAGTACTATCAGTCTATCGCCTATGTATCGATGCATGCTTAAAGCCGGGTAAGTGTAATTGTTTAAATTTGTTAATATTAAGGGTACATTTGCATTGCGTTTTTCAATTTTATTGCATAATAATGTTGTGGTAGATGGAATTACAATTCGTTTATTTAATTCACCCGTTTATAAAACTATTGGTGCAATCTTATATAATTATAGTAGCATTATAATTAACATTCCATTGCTATGTATAGGTGAAGGGGTGGCGAAAGGCATGATAAGTCATTGAGTCAGCTTCCCCAAAATTTACTACAGTGTTGACTATTATTATGAAGAAAGAAAAATTTGCAAATGGTTCTCTTTACCCACAATATATAATGTTTACATAAAATATTATAAAAAGTATGTGCCTATTTATTAATGTCACTAACTTTGAGTGGGTACTTTGAATTATACATCATGTATCTATTACTAGTATTAGTATTAGGTATTGATGCTGCACTTGCATTATATAAATTTATATAATCATGTACATATATAATTATTTGTATAAGAATATACATATCATATACAAGTACACACATACAAACATTATACACATCGCATGACTATGGATATTTACAGTATTTACTCGAGCAGCAGTCCTACACGTCAAGGAAATGAGAATTATTACTATAAGTGCAAATTAATGGAGCAGTAGATACTCAATATGCTAAGCGAATTATGAATTTATTTCCTTTCATAAACTCCTTTTGGGTATCAAAGTATTCACAGTAGAAAACTTGTGATTAAATGCAAAAGCAAACCACCTACAAGGTCAGCAGTTAAAGAATTTGCACAACAGTGCTGCCATCTAGCAGTGAAAATAATTCAGTAAATACAATAATAATATAAACATACCGATTTAGAATGAAACTCATAAGTCGTCCCTTTCCTTTGAATATCTATCTGGTTGTAATCCCTTTTGTTTTCTATGTCCGATTTTTGTTCATTATAAGCCCTGCTTTCTGAATGGCTGTACCCTTCTAGAATTATATATGAAATCCTAATTATCTAACTAACTTAGTTACAAAGTTATTATTATTTAAACTATTAGTTTCCTCATTATTATGTCTTTACAATATATGAGTGTATTATGTAACATTGGTGTTTATTTTATTATTATTATACTGTGTGAAATATGAAAGCAAAACTAGGCATAAACTGATCATCCCAGTAATGTGACTTCTCCAGTAACTTAACGGCCACTGAGTACATTGAGTAGAAGTGAATGTAAAGTTTAAAGCTTTTAAGTTGCCTTATTTGTGTTCTTATAGCAGGGAATTTGCTACTAGGAATAGAGAACAGCATATCCACTCAGCGTGACTATGCCTAGACGTAAACGACGAAATGAGAATAAGGCACCGCTTGTGTTTGCTGAAAGTCCAGTTCACCTGAGAAGGAACGCTTTCAGCCCCATATATGGAGCAATCAATCCAGTGACTGCTAAAGTGATTCCTGTGGATGAAACAAACTGTACATGGGTAAAAATATAAAAATCTCCATAGAACTTTAATATTTTATGTGTAAAATTTAATGAGTAACGTGATTAATGCAAAACCTGACCCAATCTTAAACTGTAGGTCAAAACAATCCACTATTTAAAATATTGAAAGGAAACATACTATTTTTTCAAAAATGACTTACGTGAAAGAATTGTTACCACTCAAACACAATTTTGCACTCGTGCCACTAGTTCTTTGCTGTTACATGCATCTCAACATTAGCTAGCTAGATTGTCACTAACGCCTGCATTTCGGAAATGCACAAAAACAGGTGCTGTACCTTTCAGTTCAGACGTATTAGTTTGTGATGAACTGCACACATTCGACAGCTCATGCGTGATTTGATTTTTCAGTTTTTATCTTAATACTTGCCTAGTTTTAGTACAACACACTGAATGTTTTACAGTGGCACTGTACTTTAATTTTCTCTTTTGCAAATAATGTTAGTTCGTGATGTCATCAGTAGTTGGGCTTGCCCTTCATTAATTAAGTTTTTGATCTGTTATGATGGAGCTCCATCTGTTGGTGCTGTTTTCTGTTTTCTGGTCTTTTAACTTTCTAATTCTGATTCCAAGGTTATAGTTGAAAAGCAGTCAGTCTGAGAATATCCTTGGTTCCAGGTTTTTCAGTATTAAAAACTGATTCACTGTAGAATGTGCAAATAATATCTTGGAGAACGTGGAATTTTAATTCTTGGTAGTATATATACTTCGTATTTCAAATATGGCAAACAAACAATCTGAACTGTTGTTGAGTGTCTGCCATTAACAGTACCGAAATAATTTTTTTCCAGATTTCACCTCATTTTCGCTTCCCTGTGACGCCGTCACAGAAGAAGAGCAGGCGGAAAAGTAACTCTACCATTGATACTGGCCGTGACAATCAGGAAACTGTCTCTGTTCATACGTAAGATACTTGTTTTTTAAAATTTGACAGATTCAACATCAACAGGCCTGTAATGACAGATCGATATATCGATGCTCGTGATATATTTTATTATGATTATCATATTGTCAAAATGCACCCGTATCATGTTAATCTGAGTCAATGATATTTAGCAATGTGGCATGCGCTTTATCGTACCTGATAAAACTTATATGAAGTGATTCAAGTTGCAGCTGTAGAGTGTACTACAAATAACTATCAATCAGTGCAGTGAGCAGTAGCTGACTTAGCCAGCAGCCAAAGCAGCTGAAAATGCAAGGTGTTTAATCTGTAGTAGGCTACTTACGTTGTTTACATATAAACTTATGAAATGGCAAAAGTGAACCAGAAAATGCACTGGCAACTTTTAAATCTATAATATTGACATGTTTTGCATTTTTGATGGCTTACAGTGCAATCAACAGCCTATACATTACATAAGCAATCAATAAGAATCAAACAGTTTGTGGAGTTAATATTAACATTTAGCAGTCCCAAAACTGTTGATTGGTAAAATATGTTTAGCATTTATTATCAACAATTTCATCTAGTTTTTTACTAAAACCTGCCAACGTAAACTCGGGTGTATCATGATACGTATCACATAGTGAGGTTCGTATCGTGATATGCATCGTATTGTGACCTATGTGTATAGTTGCAGCCCTGGTCAATAGAGCTCTATCTAGTCATTGTTTCCATGAAAATGTTTTGTAAATTATTGTAACGTGTTGTGTCAAACTTGATGAAGTAACAGGTTATGATTGGCAGCAACTTCAAATTAGTTCTATGTGTCTTAAAATGCAAATCTTATACCAATTTAAAATTTTCAAAGAATGTAAAAAGAAAATGTTAAAGAACAAAATTATAGATTGTTTTACTAAATCAGTGATCGATTATAGATTATTTATGAACAGCCTGTCAATCTGTGAAGTGGAAACCTTTTTAGATAGAGCAAAGAATGAGTTGAAAAAAATAAAAACTTTCAGTCCATCCATGACTAAGAATCACCCACTAATTAAAAACTTCAAAGATGCCCAAATATCTTGAATTGGGTTTGGCTAATATTTTGTTTGTGCTGGCAGTAAAACTATCAAGTTGTATGTCATTCTGTCTGCCAAGATCATCGTACTCTTGTTTGTTTTATCAGAAATTTTTCATCTTACCATATAATAGTCAAAAATCAATATTTAACTTAACAGTTTCTTTGTCTTGCAAAGGCAAACTATACAGGCTGTAAAATACTGATTTCAACAATTGGAAGAAATTCAGTACTAGTGCCATATTGCAACACTACCAGTTTGCAAAAACTGCCTTGGGGACGAGGTGTTTGTTTCAATTTTTTCAACCAGTAAGTTAGAGCAGTTATTTTCAGAGTTGATTGTGCTGATTAGTTCACATTTATATTATAACACAACCACTAAACACACTGCAAACTAGCTAGTTAATTACAATAGATAGAAGTTCATTGTATATATATAATAATATATAATATCATTTTGTGTGAAGCATATATACAGGCAGACTACGATAGAGATTACTACTGAAGTGCACTCATGAGCAACAAAAACCGTAGCGTAGTTCCATCTCACGGTTCAGGTGTGAGGCTGATTCAGAAGATACGATTAAGTACCATTGTTAGGGGAAATACAGCAATCGTTGCAAGAATTTCTATGGTGTCCAGTTGCAACAGCTTGTACAGTTTTATGTCAGTTTGACATTTATTTTTTGCAGGTTCAGATCTCGTAGGCTGTTGCCATTACCTTTTGTGGGAGATCGGCCCATTGGTTCAGTACAAAGTTTTGCACATCAGGATGATGCAGCAGACTGTAAAACAACACGACGCATCACCAGACAAATGTCATCAAGAAGAAAAAACTATTTACAAAGTCAAGTAAAAGTGAATGAAAATCTCAATATACCAAGCATGGTGGCAGCAGACCACAAAGGCCATACTGGAGTGACAAGTCCATTAACAAACAATTGTCTTTGGAATGAAAACAGTGGGCGTGAGCTAACTGAGGAATCATTATTCAGCACGGTGGAAAAGCCCGATTATGTGACATGCAAAACCAAGCAAACTTCTGCTCCCTTTGTGGTGCAGGGTGGCGATAAATCAAACACTCTCACATGCAATTTAGTTTGCAGCCCGCTAGAAAATTTGCCACGGGGTTTGTTGGACATTGTTACACCCGAAGTTGCAGATAATACTCCCTGCAAGTTATCTAATCATTCAAACTTTCATACTGACAAAAGTGAAATTAATCAAAATACGCCTTTACGTGCTGAGTTGTCTACTCAAGCATTTAGCCACCTCAATAATCATGTTTCGCATGTGAATTTTCAGACTTATAATGAAAAGAATACACCAAGGCCCAAGGCATGTAAAGTGAAACAAGTTGTGTTATTTAAGTCACCCATAGAATCGAGTAATTTACGCTGCAAAGCTGGTGCACTTGTTGATGATACTCCAGTGAGAGAATACGGTCTAACTCTACGTCAGCGGCAGATAAAACGACTAAAATCAGATGCTGAAAACTGGAAAAGGGTACTAGCCGAGAATAAAAAACTAAGAAAATTGTAATGTTGTTATTTTTTGCAGTACTTGCTAGAATTAGTGTACTATGGCTGCATTTTAAGATATTGTTATGTAAGTGTGTAGGTAAATTTAATTGTTTACATCATGACTCTTAAATTATTTTATCTATTGGAATATAGTGTTCTTTCTTATATTGCAACACACATACTGTATGACTTTAGGGACATACAAATAAAAGATCAATATTTTCTTATAAACAATTGTCACTATAGAACATTTATGATAGCAAAAAATACCAAAATCCAAGACCCAGTTTCACACAAAGCCATCACTAACTTAATGACGTCGTTACATGTATTAATAGTAAAGTGAACGTAATAATGATGTCATTAACTTAGTCAGACCAGGCCTTGGCTGCTTCCTTTCTACATAGTCAGCAAAATTCCTTATTACTTCCATATCGAAATATTATGCCATTAGCTTTTAAGTTTTTCGATTTTTCATGACCACAGTTCACGATAATTCAGTGATACAGACTTGTAACGGAATTATTAACACAAAATCAAGTCAATGAAACACAGAAGATAGGCCTTTGGTTATATTAAGCTTGAAGTTTGAAGTCAGAACTGATTGGTTAGCAAAAATTAAGAATTGTAAGTTCTGGTTTGCATGTGCATGCATGAGCTCAAGAATGTCTATGGTTGCTCGGATCCAGTGCAGAAGTAAACTCCAGTAACGGCATGAATGGTCTGCACTCTGTAGGACTTTTTTTACCTAAAACTAGCTGAATGAGTGGTTTGCAGATGCCAAAGGTTAAATGTGCACGTACGAATCTACCTAATTATTTTACAATTAATTCCATAATATGTTTGGGTAATTGTAGCCCATTCAATACATGGCAAATAATTTGTCTTAATTTGATGATAGACTAGCTGCTGTAGCATGTTCTCAATGAAAACTATCAAATACGGGTTTCATAAATGAAGACTTTATTATTTTATTAGTAGTAAATGCAAAACACATTGTTCAATTAATAAAAATCAATTGATTATTAATTAAGAGACAATTTACATAACTTCAGCATGTAAGCATGTCTTTAATAACTGAAAGCCAGTCAAATGTTTACGGGCTTAGGAACTAGACAAAACTGTAATGAACTTAATATAAATTTAGATAATGTGCAAAGATAAATAAAATGTCAGTGGACCAAAGACTGCACTATACACCATGTACCTGAATTTGCTAGCAGAAGTGTTTAAAAAACTTGTCGCTATAAAAGCTTTGCAGTTGTTTAGGTATGACTTCATGTCTGATAAGTGTAACATTGAAAAAGCCGAAAAAACTTCCAGAACAATGCCTCACTATTATGAAGCTAATTTATGAACCATTTCTTCCTTGTTGATGAGATGACAAGTGTTATTTACCAGCTTCATGAGTGATGACAAATTGTGAGACCAATCGTTTAACAGAGCATTTGGATCTTTTGGTTTGGCGAAGCGGATGATTCCAGCTAGTCTGTCCATTTTAGCGTAAATTGTGCCGTTGACTACTAAATTAGATACAAATTCTTCTGACTCGGGTTCAGTTAAATCCAGCAGCTGAGCCATCCGCGATAACCGGATCTGCGTGTAGTATTTTGCCATAGTACGAATGTTGTGTTCGACGACACGAACTTTCAGATTCCCCCAGCGCTTGTTGCCATCTTCCGTCATCGTGAACACATCTGTGGCGGGTTCCTCTGGACTGCCTTGTCTCAAGAGATTTTCGTAAATCTCGCAAAGATGGCCCCAGCGCATGATCTCCGGTGTAGTAAAGCAGTTAATCAGGTCCTTGTACTGCGGTATTTTCTCCAGGTTTTTCTCTTGCTTGATTCGATGTATCATATCCGACTGTTCATTATCAAAAGGTGCCAGCACAAGGTACAGGATCACACACTTCAGAGCTTCTTTCATTTTGGCTTCATCTTCTTGGATGAATGGAGTGTCGTAGATTGCCTTGTAATACTTTGCCACGGCCAAGTATGCACATTCGTGTTGATCAAGTTCAATCATCAACTGATAATATCGCAGCTTTAACTTCTGCACTTCATCACTGGTATCATCAAAGTACTTTACTGCAATTTTCTTACTGATGATTTGACATCGAATGTAATCCTTGCGTGCCAAACATAGGCGCATCTGTTCCAAAATAAAATTCACTTTTTCTTGTTTTTCCATAGAACCGAATGTCTCCACCTGCAACCCTTGTAGAATATTTGCAGCTTCTGTTATGTCACCATCCTTTTCCTTGATCATTGCCAACTTTAACGTTAGCCTTGCTCTTTCTATTTCCACATATATTTTTCCCTTTGTTACTGTTATCAAGGTGTCTATAAGTTTCAGCATCGTCTCTTTGTCGGGCATATTGTCAACATAAGAGCATGCCTCTTGTACCATCTTTGTTATCGCCTGCTTCAGTTGACTTTTTCTCTTGCTAAGGCTCACTATATGTTCATTCAATGCTGTATAATCTTTATGTTCAAAACACAGTTTAACAATGGCGACGAGAATTTTGGCTGTAGAGTGCATGTCAGCTGCCGTTCTTGTTTGCTTCTCAAGAGACAGGAGAATCTCAATGGCTTCATTCAGCTTACCATCTTGAGCAAGTTGTTCACACTCTGGGATCTTTTTAGCCACACTCAAACTATAGTCAACCTCCATTTTCTGAAGACGTCCATTGTCTGCCATGATGAATCACTTTGTGCAATGTGCTGAAAATACCTCAAGTGTCAAAGATGTGACAGCAGTTACTACCTGAAACATTTGCAAAAAGAGAATATGCATTTTTAATGCTTGAAAAATCACGTCAATTATAATTATGTAATTAATAGTGGAATAATTTGTGAGGTTTTCAGCTTTGAAGATCTAGCACTGATTGTGTCTAACGATCATATTACTGAACTAGAAGAGAAAGCAAATGGACGTGTTGAATGTTGACATCATAAAATGAACTGTAGTCAGCAGAGATTCTTCTATCATGCTGCTCGTTGTATGGTCTTCAGAGTATATAACGTACATTCAATGCCTGAAGCAATTCAGAAGCATTGTCTTCACTTAGTGCTAGGGATGCATCAGATCAACATTCCCCGAATCAGGATTTTCGTTGAGCTGGACCGGATTCAGTCAAGATCAGGACATATTTAATTGTATACCCAGCCTCATTAGCAGCTGAGATTCTGCATTTTATCACAGGTTAGAAGGGCTTAGAGCTTTTACAGCAACTGCATGTGAAATATATATAGAACATATGCAGCTGCTGTAAAAGCTAATGTCATGCATAATGTCTAATTTATATATGTATATAAGATACTGAATGATGATACTACACCATGATCAATGTATACTATACTTTAGTGTACTGAATTCTTTTCCAGACATTATTCACAGTTTCGAAGCCATCCTTACAAGCTTTTTTGTCATAGTGCTAGAACTAATGTGCCAACACATTTCTATAGTCATCATATGATTAGTTCATGCAGTCGTCTTCCAAGCAATGTTATGGCTTCAAAGAACACGATTACATGAATTTAAACTGCGACAACAGCAGCACCCTCAATACCAGCCTCAGGCTAGTGGCACTAAACACTTTACCATTCAATGGTCTAGGAAAAAAATTCAGCATTATTATTCTTATTGTTTATCGCTGACCCATTTTCATTATTATTTTTACTGGAGTTATGTTTTGTTCAATGAATCTACAATTGACGAACTTCGATATTGCTTTAGTTTTTTTCTTTTCGATTATTCCTACGAATTCTGTCTCTTGAGTTAAATCAAAATTCTCGTTTTTGCTATTTTGTTAATTTAAATATTGTTTCATACCATTTGCCATATGCATTGATTTATGTTGCCACTTAATTATAAACTCATCTGAATTCATTATCCTAATATCTCCCTAGTTATTCATCTTTATTTTTTCTTTTTCTTTTTAAAATGTTGATTATTATAACTTTCCTTGTTTGTACTTGTCAGCTTATATAATTTCCTTTAAATTGGATAGAGGTGCTTGACCTGGTCATTACTTACTCATGGCTTGACATTGCTTCATTTTTTGCTTCTTATGTTGGATTGAGTTTCTTGATTTATATGTAATTTTTAGTTTTGTTTTTGTTGAGTTGGACTTAGTCTCTTGATTTTAATTCAAACTTTCTGTTTTGTTTGCTAATTTAAATTTTGCTTCTTTTCATTGCCAAATTTATTCACTGTTTCTAAATTTGAACTCATTTGAACTTGTTGCCTCATTTTTTGTTAAGTTGCTGATTATTACCTTACCTTATGTTACCTTATGTTGTTTTGGCAAAGTTGTTCTTCTAGCCAAATCGTGTACATGTGCTCATATCCGTATCCTCAAAAGAGGCCTTGTATTAGTAGACTATCTCTTTCCCAGCCCAGTGCTTGTCCAACCTTCTCTTAAATACATCTACACTTGGTGCATATATCACATTGTTCGGTAAACTATTCCATGCATCTACAATTCTGTGCGAAAAACGATTCAATCCTATACACTTTTTTTGATCTGAACTTATATAGCTTTAGTGAATGGCCTTTGGTGATTGATCAGGCCGTGTACACACATCTGTACATACCTTACTTGACAGTTCACTTAATTTTCTTCAATTTGAATAAAGTTGGTTGACTTGGTGACCCTTGGTCTTTTCGCCACCCCGCCTCTTTTCCATCTTTATTTGAGTTTTTGCTTTTGTTAATGTTTATTTTGTAACATTCAGAGACAAATAAATTGTTTACTCACTTAATGGTACGTTCTGGTATAGATGATATGATCTAAAATTAACTTACACTGACTGTCAATGTTTTGACTGTTTGTCTAAAGTGAAAGGTAGTGGAAGCTTTACACTATCTTTATCCTAAGGATAAAAAAGACTAGAGTAGAGAGTAGAATTTTTTGCAGACAACTAAATTAATCTTTAATTGTGAACTACAAAATTATCATCAAATAACTTTACCTGAATCGGAGTTCGCTATGGCAGCAATTAAATATTTAGCTACACGTTACAGAAAGTAATCTATGCTCATTACACATAAAAATTAATCTACTTAAAAACCGGTACAATATCAATCAAAAACCACACGATTTTGCAAATTCACTGCTCGAGTCGAGAGTTTGCTGCGCCATCTACTGTGTAAAATGTAATAAAACCTATTTTTAAAATCAAACCACGGCCACTTCAAAAGACTTTTGAAGGGACCCTGAGTCAAACTGTCAAAAACAAATTTCAGTAAATCAGTCATATGAGTAGACGATAAACAGAATTGGGGACTGGGGGGGGGTCATTGAAAAGTAGTATATTTTCTTATCTATGGACGGAGTGCAAGAACAGCGAGTTAATTATACAGAACATTTTACTATTATGTTATAACAAAGTACTGCTGTATCGATAAAGAATCTGAATGCTCTCAACATCCTGCATACGTTTTACAAGTTCATAATTTAGATATTATTCAAAACACTGTGCTCTTAGACTAGTAAGTAGTAACCAGCCTTTACCCTGTCTTTTAGTTTCAATATGTGTTTGGCGGAGTTAATTAGTATTCATTGAATTACCAGGTCATTAAGTAATTCAGTTTGTCTGAAAAGATCAATTCAAGAGTTTTAAAGTCACTTCAATCTTATCACCTAGGCACAGGGATGCGATAAATATAGGGACGTGATATTATTTATCATCCCTGCTTACTCCAGTCTCAAGACTGCAAGCTGTACAAGACGAGACTTCTACTTTAAATGCTGCTGTCATAAAGGATTAAGCAACACTTTGATGTAATAAATTCTTTTATGCTATTACTCGCCATGTACATTAGCAGAAGATTTTACGCCCTGTAATTCACAGAATAAGTTAATTTAATTTAACCAGGTTATGTAACATATATATAACCAAAAAATACTGCTATATGAAAAACAGAAGCTGTTGTATAGTGTAGGTAGGAATTAATCGGGATTCACAGTTCCTGAGCTACATGTATATACATACATATGTACACACACATATATATATACATGTATGTATGCATGTATGTACGTGTGTATGTATGTATGTATTTATGTCTGTATGTATGTATGATATATCATAATATATGATATATTATGTATTATATTGTTGCAGAGGTCCAGGGTTCAAATCTGGATCAGCCAAACCATGTTGCAGATGAATGTTGTAGATGTGAAAATAGAGAAGAAATATTAAAATTTGAACAGAAAGTTAAGATGAAAACTAGCCAAAATCTTTTCCTGCATGCGCCATGCTGATCATAACTACAGAACAGATGCTTAGGTGGTAAAAGCAACCTGTCCGGCTGCCGTTCGATACAAGCTACTTATAGCTGCTATGCCATGCCGATATGCAATGGTTTCGTAATGGATCAAACCATCGCAATGTAGAGGAGGTTGAAAATAAATGGCACTTTGCCACCGTAACACTGCCGTCCTCTCAGAAAATGGTTCGTCATGGAACTAGAATGAAACATGTCGAAGAAATATTTTTTATTGAAAAGTAAAAATTTATTAATATCAAAGTTTACAAAATTAATGTCAAAGAAGTACAAAATTTCTGTTGCACAGTGCCTAAAATGTTTTTGCCATGAAATAATGGTTATGCTTACGAAATTTAATTTAGAAGTTGGTAAAAAGATTTAGCTGCAGAAGGAATTAAAATGAAAAGAAATGATATTTCAAAACCAGTTACGGCTCAGAGAGCTGACTCTGACTGGGCCCGGGTTCAGGCTCCAGCAAATATGGTCCATCTTCAGCACAAGGTCCAGTGTTGTGTAGAAAATGAAAGCAAGCGTCCGTAGGGTGTCCATGGTTAGGTTCAGTTCAGTAACATCCCCATATTCTAAGGATGCTCAGACAGTTGTTCGGGCTGCGTAAATGCTATTCCTGTTCTACGTGTAAGTTCTTTGTCCCACTTCCAAGATGGCTGCTGGTTGGGAAGCTCTTTGCACTCTGTTTGTACTGCTCGTATCCGTATTTAGGTTGTGTTAAACGCACCTGTCCGTCTGCCGGCTGAACCCGACGAGGCCATTCCATACCAGCTACTTATGGCTGCTATGCTGTGTTTACATGCAAATGGCAACAGTGTAGAAGGGGGGGTCGAAAATAAATGACACTTTGCCCCCGAAACACTATATATAATAAAGTAATTATTAGAATATAATTAAATTATTCCCGCCCCCTACCTTAATTGTGAAAGTAGTTGTACTTGTTACATGATGTGGCCTATAGATATTTATATGTAGCTTCTCTCCAGTACTTGCGCAACAGAGTTATTTTTTCTCATTGATGCATTGGTAGAAGACAATAATTCAGTTATTGATACATGGCATAAAATACTTAATATATGTTGAAACCGTGAGATCATCAAATAAATGTTTTGCCGAACTCCAAAATTAATTAAATATTTTTGATGAAATCACTATTTTCATTATTTATCACATAGTGACACATAACAGAACTTTACAGGAGTTTGCATTATATTTTTCTATTTTTGTCGATAGATGTCGCCAAGTTACTGCGGTAGTATCATGGCGACGACCAGGCAAGGAAGAAGGAGCAAATCTTCTATACAAAAATTGTTATTATCCATAGCACAGGAACGGGAAAGATTTAAGCTACACGAATCTGGCGATGGTAAGTTTATTTGTTTTTACATTTGTACATTTATAGTTTTTGTTTCCTGACGTTAAATTACAGTATTGGCCTTATACTGTCGATGCGTCCTGATTGTGGTTTATGGCTTAAACAGGTTGGGTCATAGAAACTCCGTATTTTTCCACAAAGTAATCGTCACTAATTATTACAGATTGAGTCTTTGCTTTGGCCTGCAGGGCAGTCACCTTGACTGGCAGGTTATTCCATTCGTTAACTACCAACGCCAGGCAAGTCACGACTACTACATGTGCAATATTTAATAATAGTATACAGATCAATTTGTTCCAGTAACAGCAATGACAAAACGCAAATACTTGATAGAGCAAATTGATGAAATATCCCAACGAGTTAGGAAACAATTATGGATAATAAGGCATTCGCTTTCTGTAGAGAATGCTCACCCTTACTAGTTCTGTGTAACATATAACATATAATATGAAATTTCTAATATTTTGTAACATAAAATAGTAACAGATGGATTAGACTGATTCATGTTTTTTCTCAGCTTAGACAGTAATATTGAACTGAGTATTGCGAACTTTAGCTTGTTATTTAGCATTGTTAAGACAATATACATGCAATGAGAAAAACTGGTATAATAAATAAATAAATAAAATAAAAATAATAGTTATTTCACCTATATGGACATTGATAAGTCCCATCTATACATAAGGCAGTTTCCCGCCTTGATTTCCCATGAAGAAAATTGCTCCGTTTTCCTGCATGGCTCGTCGTTCAAATATAAAGCGGTTTTTACATAATTTCCATTCCGCTTTCGGAAACGGCGTCATTTGTTGTGGATGAGATGTTGGCGCTGTATTTATATACATGAATCGTAAAATTGCTGCAAGACACGGACGCAAGTATAACAGAAACAGAAAGAGAGAGAACGGGGAGGGAGGGAGGGAAGAGACGAACACACAAACAGAAGGAAGACAGGCAAACAGAATCTCAATCTCACTACAGATAAACAGAAAAATTGTTTTGTAAAAATTGTTTCTTCTACTGTCCTTGTACTCTTACAGTTAGGCTTTTATGTTATAATGATATTAGATTCTCTTCTACTTCTAATATTATTGTTTCAGTTTTATCAGTAATTGTGCAGTGTGCACTACATAAACATGTGTAGCGGTCACTTTCACTGTGTTTCTGATGAAACAATACCTTTGCTGATCATTTATTAAAAAGCCCTCTTCTCTGACTGGTTGCTTACAGCAAAACCGCGCGGTCGACTATTTTGCTGCATCAACATACATAAAACATATTTATCAACATAGACTAGAGGATACACATCAATATATTTAAAGGACCGGAAAACAGAATTCATAAGCAATGCTCTAAAAGTTAGTCTTGAAATTTTGCATCACTTATGTGGTGTCTTAATGCATGCAGAACGCGCATTAGCAGTAACTTTGTGTAAAACTTGTCAATATTTACTCCCTTACTGAAATTTATGTTCAGACATTTTAATGATTAGTCATTGAGTAAGAAATTCAAGCAAGTTCTGGTAACACTGAGCTAAGTTTAAAAAATAATCACAGCATCTGTAAGATACTTTACCAACTAAGCAAATGTAAAAATTATTTCATCTTATCAATAAGAATAATAATAAAGTTTATTGGTGAACCAGTTGTGTACACTGGGATGATGAAAGAAATAGTGACGTTTTACTAGTCGGCACACACGTTTTAAATTATTAATAATTTTCTTTTCCAGTTATACGTGTTTTTGAAATAGGCAAGAGTAATGCTAAGTAATATAACATTATTTGGGAAGTTTTGGGGACATATTTTAAAATTTCATTTTCTTCCCTTTTAAACAAAATAGAAACATCTATTACAAAACACAGCATTTGACTTACGAATTTGTTCCAGCAAATCGTATGTACAAACAGACATACAAATTGTTGCTACTTTATAAAATAAAATAAATGAGTCACTGTGAGGAAGAGTGAGTACATAGTTTCCGACTGAATATCTTGTGTAACGATCATGTTGATTTGAAACTGGACTAAAGTACGACTGAAAAGCTGGTGGAAAAAGTGAATTATGATATTGATAATGAAATGAAGACAATACATGTCATTTATCTCTTTCACTTTAAGACTTTTAACAGACAAGTAAATTATATTTGTGGGATGGTCATACCTTACATGATATATTAGTTTGAGAATTTTGTTCTGGTTAATTTGTAGAGCTTCCGGATTACTCTTATATACACCACCCCAAGAAATGCTTGCACATCTTTGCATGGTAAAATTTTCCATTATTGTGTTGTAATAATAATAACCTCATTTAGGACATAGTCTAGGGATAACACTTTAAGTAATTCAATACTTATTTCCAAGGTGGTCCTAATTATTATTCCCACACAGTTACTTTGATACCCCGCATGCTTGGTCGAAGAACCAGCGGTACCCTTATTAAGTTCTTAGTATGACTCAGCTGGGAGTTGAACCTGCGATCTCTGTGGTGAGCAGTGAGCACACTACCATTGGGCTATGGCACCCAGTGTTCAGTGGATTGAAAAGGTTGGTTAACGAAAATGCCCAAATTGCATTTGCAGATTAACATTGATCGGGGAGTTTCTGGTATTATCTTATTTGAATCCCCAAAATTTAAACACATCCAAGTTCTAGCTTTTTTATAGGTTCTAAAGTGGTGGTGTATATTCAAAATGAGTCATGTGAATAAAAAAATGTTCTGTCAGTGTAGCGACATAGCTAAACAAAGTTGCTGTGCATCCTATGTTTGGCTAGAGAAATCAGCTAGAAAGTTAAACAGCTAATTAACTGCCTTGACAACACACATTTTTGTGTGGCTCTTACCTGTACTTTGAGTATGTATTCAACCTATCTGTCTTCATTATTTAAAAAAGTGAATCACATTGCACTGACACACTGAAGCTGCTTTGAAAAGGTAATGTGCACCTAATGGATCATAATTGTGTTTAATGCATCTGTTAAGGCTGTTTTCACTGCAATCGCTTTGGGAGTTTTGCATGTTTTATCACAGGTTTTTATGGGCTAGCTCTCATCGGATATCCAGTTTTATTTCAATTTTCGTTAGGAAAACAAATGGCTTCACTATCTAAGTGGACTCGCTGAAACTGGAAGCTTGTGCTAATCACTACAACTGCCAGCTTCAATAGTAAGATGTGGGGGCTTTATAATTAATATAGTTACATTTTCGACAAATAAATACCTATTAGCAAGCTTTTAAATCAATTCATGCTATGTCTTATCAAATAACCTAGTCATTAGTTTGCCCTTCCTCGTTAACAGATGAATTCTTTTCTGTGGTCTTCATCATGCTCATGTGTGTAAAGTCAGGGTCTTCTCTCTTCCATAAGAAATTTGTGGATTTGAAAGGCGTATTAAAACAAATTTAGAGTTTCTGTAAACAAGTATGTGCGGCACTTATATGATAGTCAGTTCTAAAATACTGTGTGTTATTAATCTTGTTATAATCTGATAGGTCGAATGTTCTGTTGTGTGTCATTCCTACTTAGTATAGAAAATCTTTGAAATGGACATTATTATGCCTTCTATTTTCTGGTAGTCTCAGCATTTCTGTTGTATATAAACTTTGTTTCTACAAAGTGCAAGTAAATAAACTAAGCTAAACTGAAGTATATTTAACAGTGAAGCAGACACATTGAAACAGCAAACTATCGGTCAAAAATGTTTAACTATAATCAACATTTTATTTTTTCAAACCTTGCCCTAAAGCCTGGATTCACCTGATTGCGTGTTGTAAATCAAAATATATTGTAGGGAAATTATTGTGTCAATTATTATGGCGGCTATGATGAGTCACCTATAATGCCATTACATTAATGCCTTACTCATGGCTTCCTGGCCAGTTCCCTGGCTCTCCTAATTGCACATAGGTTTCGTTGACAACTGAAGCTGTGCTCAATTCTACTGGCTTAAAGGAATCGCTGAAGCGTCAAGCAAGTGGCTAGCATGGATTTTGATAGCTATTCTGAGCATAACAGACTGCATACGCTGACTTTTCAAGTATAGTACTAAAGCTTTAAATGTAAATGCTAACGTGATAACTACCATGCTAACTTCAAAACAAAAGAAGGCAGTTCACAAATCAGAAATTTAACAAATGTTACCAAACGAAGATACTGTTTATTATTTAAATAAATGATGTAAAATTTGTGTGACTTTTTGTAAAGTGAGTGACTTGTAGCAAACTGTTTCTAGTATGTTGTGCAGTGAAAGAGACTAGTTTCTTGTTTTAATTGTTGGTTGTGTGCTAAATAATGCAAAAAACATATTGTGAACTGTTTGTTGTGTGCCAGCAGGGCCTTCGAGAGCCATTGCGGGCCCTGGGGCAGCAAGCATTAGGGGCCGCACTTCAAGTGGCAGAACATTACATAAAGCTGAACTAAACACAGAAATGACTCGATTATTGACATACTGTAAGAATCTAAGATATTGATGTTGTGATGACTATAAACAGAACAAAAACCAGAAATGCATACATGTCTAATCCACAAAGGCAACTTTATGAAGAAAAAACTTTATCCTTCTCTAGCCATATAAGACCTGGGTTGTTACCTTAATCTTCTCGAGCCCCCTAGACACCCCAACCCTGGGGCACTACCCCCTGACCTCTCTCTCATCAGGCCTGTGTGCCAGATAAGATATTATAGTGTTTATATGCTACTTATGCAATTACGATTATTATAAATAAATAAGTATATATTTATCTAGTCCTAGCTCATACTTCACACATCCTGGAATATCTGATTTAAATTTTCTAATACTTTGAATGTTTTCTGAACTCAATTTTAGCAAATTTGCTCTGTGTGGCACGTTATTTTCAGATTCAAATTCAGATGTAGTTTATTTCCACATGTCCAAAAATTAATTTTAACGATATTAAGTAGTTTAAATGTGTAAAAAGGATAGTGAAAGACTGAAAGAGGTCATCAAATCAAACCATCCTTATTCAGTGAAGGTATTAAAATTACAAGTGACACATGTATGCTTATTATGAATGAAAATGAAGCAGTTGAATTACAAGTAATCAAAGTCTTTCATGATTTTCAAGTAGTCAGGAAAAAGGTAAAACAAAAATATAATAATCAACTTACTCTCGCAAATAAACATTGCAGTGCTAATTAAGTAGGAACAAAACATAATGGGCTTTAAACAAAACATATCGAACTGCCACATAGTGGAAAGTAGTTTGTTTTTAGTAGCAGACTAGCAGCACAAGCCGCCGTATACAAAATGAATGTTCTTATTTGGCTTACTCAATTGTACAAGTGAACAGTTATACAACAGCATTATATCACACTTATCGGTTCTTTGCCAACAATGTCAACTTTTCTCTGGCAATAAACACGAACCAGTTTGACAAAACAAATAATCAACTGCTTTACAAAAATGCCAGCTTTTCTTTGGCAAAAAAAAACATGAAACAATTTGACAAAACAAATAATCAACCGCATTATAAAGCAAATAAAGAGCTCTACTTAATTAAAAGAAGCTTCTCTTTTGTTGTCTCGGGTTCTAGCAACGAGGCACTTACACGAGAAAGCCATCTCAGTAACGGTCATGATCAAATGATGTTTAATGATACAAAGGTGCACTTCGGTTGGGCAGCTATAGATTATATGCTCAATATGAACTGTTGGCTACAGTGCAATATTTAGATCTTGCCTGCACTTGATTTATAAATTACAAATGCTTGTAAGAGAGAAATTTTTTTCTAAAATGTGGATTTGAAGAAAGTCAAAATGCCCACTAGTCAATAAGTCTCGAAAAAAATTCCTTATTTTCTCAGAAGTTTTCGTATCTCTATTTCGTGCCTGCATCCTTTGTTCTAATAGCGCTGTACCTCTTCATTTTGTAAGTAGTTTTACCTGTAATTTTTATTATTGCATCTTTCTGCGCAGCTGGTGCAGTCCGTGAGGGACGAAAGCTTCTGAGAAAAATAAAGAATTTTTTGAGTTTTAATGGGTATTTTGATTTCTATGGTTATGACCATGGCAAGTCTCCGAAGAATACTATATTATTTTCAAGCTGGCGATATTTGTGGATTCATTCCGCCAGTAATCATGCCTGTTAAATTCAAACCACTTATTTACAATGTAATGCAGACGGTTAATGTTTCGCAATTATTGGACGTGGCTGTATTATACTGTTACCAATTAGAACTTTTTTTGTATTCTTCTGAGTTTGCAGCCTATGAAATATACATAAGTTGTGTGTCATCATTAAGTATATTTCATCCTTCACATCTTTATTAGCTTTAATCCTTCATAAGAATACCTAGCATTGCATTACAGGAATGCCATTAAAAGCAAATACGCACTTAAGCGAATCAAAATTGTTTCTCTAAAAGCTGCTTTTAATGCTTATCTTATAATGCTTTCTCTTATCTTACTTAATGTAGTGCTGTACTCATATTACAGGATCTTCCTGATATGCTATCATCAACTTGGTTTTGCTGCTTTATTTTAGGCACTTAGTTTGATTGCAACCCTTAAATAATTTAACATTTTGATTTGTTGAGTAGAGATTTTGCTTAGAGTTGAAGGACCACTATCAATTCAGAAAATGTTAAAACAGAATATTTGGTATCACAATTTTATAAAAAATAATTAATTCACCATATTATTAAAGGGAAACCAGACACTATTTATAAAAAACTGAAGGCGAACACCTTGTTTTTTAAGATTAACATACAGGAAAAAATTACTACTGCAGAAACTATATAACTGCTTAGCAGTCTGCTAACTCGTTTGAGGTTTATTAACCCTGAGGGTATATTCACTGGTAGTCAAAGTAATCTCGCTGAAGAAAGTACACAGAAAGTTTATTAACAATTGGGGTTCACTAAATGCAATTAAATTTTATAACATTGTTTGTGTTTCTGACCTACCATGAGCACGTGTCCTTCATCCATAACCTCAGCGCAAAGTCAGGAACAAGGCCCGCTAAACAATGCCAATGTGTATGCACACTTGAAGGTAGAAAATTGCATCTTTGTGCCATCTACACTAACTCACTGCAGTCACACTAATTTTGCGTTTAACATGGCTAGTTGTTTGCCGTTACTTGCATTTCATCATTCGCTACTTAGATGAGTACTAGCGCCAACATCTCAGAAACTCACTGCACAATAAAGAGGCACTGTTCCTCCCAGTTCGGATGTGTTCAGTTGTGATGTAGCACATATGTTGGAGAGCTCGTGTGTGAGCACAACGGCATTTGCTAGAAACCTTTTGGCATTATTGTGGGTATTAAAATGTATACTTATTCCATACTTCAAAGTGGGGTAGGATATGAAAAATCATCCTGTTTTCCTTTAATGATTAGCAATCGATTCTTATCAATGGGAACCACAAATGTTCAAAAGAAAAACCAGAATGTTATGAAATAGTTTAAAGTAATTCAATGCTTACTCATGTTCCAAAACAAATTCATTTTTTATAAACTAATCACAACTTATCACACCGGAAATATCAAACTGGTGTCTATTTTTTGACTAAGTTTCTGGTGGCAAGTGGTTAGTGCCCCAGCATAAGCAAAGAATATATTGGAGACACCTAGTTTGCATCAGTCTGCCTAAACATTTTTACGTTATATCTTCAAGGCTTCTGAGACCAAGTCAAATCACATTTAGACATGGATGGTACCATGTGAAGGAATGGTCATTAGGATATACTTGACATTAGCTCTATTTGAAGCTAGCAGAATCTTTTTCATTGTGCTGAAAATTTCTGTCCAAGCGTTTTGTGTTAACTGTATGTCTCCACATTTATGAGGCTAAGGCGTCAAACTTGGGAAGTCGGCACATGAGCGATTCTGGTTGGTGAAAGGCCTTAATCTTGACTTTGATAGTCGGACTCTAGCTGGATGCATGCTTTTAAAAATGGAGGCCGAAAATTGCTGTTTGATGATTTCCTTATTTTGTAGATTTCATGATGGTGAATTTGAACACATTCTGGACTCAGCTGTTCTTTCATCATTTCGTGGACAGCCATGAACCAGATGAAGATTTCCGTGACGACATGTTGTTCTTTGTCAAAAAGACAGAAAATGCTTTAAGAAATGTAAAGGTGAGTGATCAAGATCACTTGCAGTGGCAGTTGCAGTATTTTTCAAATATCTCCTTAGTTAATACCTGACATTAATTAGTAATATTCCCTTACTAGTGTGCGTTGTACATAAATACAAGTTATTCAGGATCTTGTGCTGTATTGCACAATAGACGCATCATTCAGGTATCATGCACATATAGATATGAGATACTAACAAAATGTAATGTATTTATTATTGTCAAAATTATTTTGTCTTTTTTAACTGCTAATAACACTACTACGTTAACCAAATACTGTAATAATGTATTACAAATAGGGTGACTGCTAGGTGGCTATTATGGTTGTTCGCCGTCCCATCTCAATACAATTATAATGAATTGTGTGTATAATTAAATAGTGTATGTGTATATGGATTAAGACAAATTAACTGTTTAATCTGTCACAGTAATTCCTTAGACACTCACCAACAGCATCTGTCAAGAAAACACATCACCGTGAAGTGGCGGCATATCCCATGAGGACCTTGAAAATAATTTGAATTTGCATAACCAAAACTAGCAGAACTAGCAGAAACGTTTTAGTCTTCATTGATTGAAAATGCTAATGCTTTCTTACCAAACTTCAGTTAACTGATTTGAACATTCAGGTTTAACAACATGACTGTCTAATTTAAACTTTTCTAAGTTCACTTTTTTGAGGCCAGCCATTTTTGTAATTCGGGTTTGGAAAAGAGAGGTCTAGGCATCAGCTGAGAATGTTTCATAACCATTAGTCACACATTAAAGCTTCAGTGAGAGTTAATACATTCTGGCATCATTCAATGTAATAGTACAAAGCAATTTATCACACTAAAGTATTGCTGAATCAATCGAGACTTTATCATGTCTTCAAAGCTTAACGTGTGTAAGCTTCCTGCATGCGTCTTGCACAGCCTGCAATCTTGAAATGTTCTGACCAGATTGAACTGAGTGACCTGGAAATTCACTGGACCTCAACCCTGCAAACACATTCGAGGTATACTGAAAGACAGAGTGGAGGCTTTGATGATCTCGGGACATGCCATGGATTGGTAGTCAAAAGACAGGCTTATCCGATGACTTCGTGTCACAGATCATACCCCTCAAGATTGCACGGTGGGGGACACATACATGGCTTTTTTGGGAAATACTGAATGCATGATAGGTTCTCTTTTGACTCAGCAGTACTGTGGTACACTGTGGTACGTAATCAGTACTATTATTGTTCATTGTTTTTGTACCTCCTCCGACCTTTCCCTACTTGTTATGTTACACTGTTTAATTGCAACAGATGTAACAAATCGTTGTATTTGTGGCATTACACGTGAGAATTTTTGTTGTGCAGTTTGAAAATGCTGTGTAATAATCTGGTAATTACATGTAGTTTTTCTTGTAAATCATTGTCATTAGAGTTAGAGAAAATTTTAAATTTAATCGTGTTTATCTTATCAAATTCTTAATTCTTTGTGGAATTGAGAAAAATTAAGCATTTATTTGGTACCCCCTGTTTTTGCAGACTGAAATAGAGGTCTTTCGGAAGTATAGCAAACAGTTGCCAAGTTTGGGTGATACGGATGTAGACTGGGAGGAAACGGTGTACTTAAATCTTATATTACAACAGGTTAGTAACTGTGGCCGATGGTGGATTCACTTCACTGATGTAACTTTCTGTCTTTTTGTAATATAAAGTTATCTTTTAACTTCTGTTTGGCAATTACCTATTTGATTTGATTTCAAGTGGCAATTTGCTTTTTATTTTAAAAATTATTTAGCATTTCAAGATTTTCTTTGCGACATTTTATTAACTGTTTGGAATTTGTGTAGAAGTGAAGAAAATTAACTCAAACTAAAAATATTGGTCTCAACAGCTTTGATGAAATTTTGTTCTCATGTTGATAAAGTTCATTATAAATGATGTTCAGACTGATAAACTGTAGGAAAACAGTGGCAAATCAACAGTGTATAAGAAAGTTTATCAGCATGATAACAAAATTCAGCCCAAATATTAATTTTAATCATATTCATATAACATTTTGGCACAAATTCGAAGAGTTTCCTTAGTTTTAAAAAAATTTACATTATGAAGTTAACATAAGTATAACTGTTTCTGATGTACTGAGTTATTGGACAGCTTTGCATTACTTCTCGTTCAGTAGGAATGTCTTGGCCACATGTACGCAGTTTAGTGTGTGGCTCTTCACCATTCCACCACCCAGTTTCTGGTAAATGAAATTTACTGTTCCTCCACAGTATCTGCTGATATCACAGGTGTTTCCAGTTGGGGATTTTAACTCCATATAGGTACACCTCTTCGATGAGCACCTGAATTTAAAAAATGGTGGAAAAATTGCTGGGCTCATGATGGTGACATTTGCTTTGATATTTTAAGAAGTTTGAATACATTAGCATCGAATTGTTTCCAAAAATAGCAGTTTAGGTCACAATAATCACCATAATCTAAAACTTTTGCTTTTTATTACAGTTTGATTACACATTAACCTGTGCCGTTTGTACCAGAACCAGTGCTAAAGATCTCCAAATACTCAAACGATTCTCGCAGGTAAATTTCTTATTTTATTCTACTTTGTTACCTCTTCAAACATGAAGAAGAAAATCCAAAGTAAATATCTAGTTTCTTATAGAACTTTTATGTAAAGAAACATAAAAAGTTGTTGTTTTGCTTCTCTTGTTCTATCAGTTGTTAATAAATAAACAAGTCACATGGTGTCAGCTAGGACAATGATGCATCAAACTCAATATTTTTTGCAGCGAAAACAGGAATGTGATTCCAGCATTCACAAACCCTAAGCTATTGGAAATATTTCACGATCGCGTGAATACCAGCAATAGGGTGTAGTCATACCCCATGCATAAGTAGACAACAAACACTACTGTATTACTTTTGTTGGTCACGTAATGTCATCACTGTGTGTATCATAATGTTATATCACATCTTTGACTTTTTGCTGTTACAATGCTGTATTAGCAAAAGCTGCATGAAAGAAATACTCACCTGGTCTTAAACTATAGATCAATACAATCTGCTCTTTAAAATATTGAAAGTAAGTATAGGAATGACTTACGTGAAAGAATTATTACCACACAAATGCAATTTCACATTTAGTTAGTTCTTCGTTGTTACATCTATTTCACCATTCGTTAGTTAGATGGGCAATAGCGCTCGCATTTCGGAAATGTATTGCACAAAAAACAGGTGCTCTACTTCTGAGCTCAGAGGTGTTCGTTTGTGATGCACATGTTTGAGAGCTTGTGTATGAACACAGCGGCAAATTTGAATTTTTATCTTAAAGTTTGCCGAGTTTTAGTGTATCACACTGAATGATACACAGTAGCACTGTACTTCAATTTTCTCTTTTGCAAACACGTGCAACATGCTGATGGAATGTTTGTTAAGTTCAAAATTATGTTTATTTATGATGTCATCCTTAGTTGGGCTCGCTCGCCATTAATTAAGTTTTTAATCTATTATTTAATTATCAGAAGGTGTTAAAATGTATACTTTTTCCGTTTTGCTATAAATTTGCACATGAAAAATTGTTGGAAGAAAATCTTCAGAACACCGATGAAGACAGGTCTTGGCACGGTGATATAATTGAACGAAGAAGACGCTTCCCATTTGCACCCATTTTCGATGACTGAGAGTTAACAACAAAGAGAGGAAACAAAACAGAAAAGACAAATTTTAAATTTTAATAATGATTGCAAAATGAGAGAAAATATCAGATAAACATGACACGGAATAAATGCATTATTTTATGTTAGCACTGTTAAACAGCTTAAAGAGGCACTGAAATAAAATGGATAGAAGTTCGTATAATAGGAAATTTGGTTGGTCCTCAGTTAATAATTAATTGTTGTTAATTGTTAATAACTATTGTTAGTCTATTGATGACTAAAATTAACAGTCTCGGTTCTTTCACTAACATTACTGCAAGTTATACAACAGTGCCTAAATGTAATCATTTTCTTACCTTACTGGTTTTTTTTGCATTGCTCAAGGTTAACCAGTTTTAGCTGGTTTGAGCTTTCAAGTTTAGTCAAGTAATTCACAAGGTAGCAGTCAGTAATGAATTTGGTTTATGTTGCTATAAATATTGACAGAGCCTTTTCTCACACAGGTCGCCATCTTGTAAATAATCGTGGCTGTTTTATTGGTATACTAACACCTCAAATCAGACATCCCTCGAGAAATATTCAGTTTATCTGTGAATTATAAATCATCTTTTGCACCCATTTAACAATTTCAGTTAATAATCACAGATTATCATTATTATTAGTCTTCTGGAATTAAAACCCAAATTTGCTATAGTATCGTTTTAGTGCATTTTGTTTTTGGATCTGTTTAACTGAATATCTGTTTTTTTACTAAACACATTTGTGTTTTTACAAATTTACAAAACACATTTTTGCAAATACAATTGATATGCTAGAGGATGTTGCAAAATTTTACTATTTACAGAAATAAGAAAACAACAGTTATTTGTATAATTTTAATAATTTGATAATAATTGAAGTTAGGTTTTTTAAAAACACAACTTTGAAAGCCGAAAACAATGTCTAGACTGCAAAAGTTACTCTCACAACTGATCTTGATATTTCAGACCAAACTGCAATTTTTCTAGCAGGATTTCATGTTACCACTTTGTGCAGGATATTGAACACATTAATATTTAGTTTGAATTCCACAACATTAACTCGAATAGTCTGTTGAGCTGTGTGTGATACACATTGATCTAAGTACAAACTCATCTATTTTTATTGTGTGTGAAGGAACTCAAGGCATTTTGTCAAAGACTAAGCTGATATAGACGTCGAAGTTTATGCAGCTAAATTGACTGAGTTAATAATTCATAACATTTCTTCTGCTTTTCTGCAACAGCATTTCTGTTGCCACAATATTTCTATGATCTTTATTTACCATTATTATATTTGACCGTATCACTTGAGAATTTCAAAATGGTTCTTGGACAAATTAACGTTTGTATTTGTTGTGCATTACCAATTAATCATTGTTATAATTTCAGCGAGTGTATGCATCGCCTAGTAAGCGTTCAATGGACAGTAAGGGAGAGGAAGAACAAATAACATATCCTAGTATCTTTTTTATGGTGGACAACTTTGATGAGGTGAAAATGTTCTTTACTGTTATATTGGGTGTTTCAAAAGTTACTGACAAATTTTGATTTTCAGTTTTCTTGCTGCTGAAAAGCCTGAAGTCTGAAGAGCCTGAAGTATAAGCTAAAATTAAAGTCGCCATAGTCACTTTATGAAGCCATGTTCAGTCTTTAATTCCACTAATTTGTCATGAATCATACACTTAGTCTTTATAGGTTATTCATGGCTGCTTTAGCGTAAACAATAAGTGTAGAGCCGCAACTTTAACGGTGATCCGTACTTAAACTCAGGCAGTGTTGGCAGCTACCTATTTCAGTAATACTAGGCTGCTCCTGTCTGCTAATTGAAACACCTAAACAAGACAGTAGCTTGCAAGTAGTGTGTGTAGTCAGTTTTTTAATCGATTTGGACAACAACTGACAGGTTGATGAATTTAAATTTTATTAAAACGCTAGCATTCTTGTGATGATTACACATTGATGTGATGCGTTATGAACAAAGCTCCCCCATCTGCTTTTATACCCTAGACAGAGGTAAAAATTCACTCACAAGTCCTAATGATGGACCCTATAGGCTAATCTGTCAGGCCCGTGTTCCTAATTTCTTCTTTTATTGTGGTACTTAAAGACAATTATGCAGTCTTTGTTTAAAGATGGTAGTTCCATTAGTGGAAAAATCATACTTACTTTTCTTTTTGTTATTATTCTAGATTTTCACTGATATTGTAGTGAGAGATGGTGAAATGGTTTGTGTAGAGCTTGTAGCTTCCGATAAAGGTGGTTCATTCCAGGGGGTTATTTTTCTTGGTTCCATCCGATATGATGCATTACAAAAAGTTTACAATGCAAGGGTAAGGCACTGATATTTGTTTTTCATCCCTTCTTCCTCTTCTTCTCCTTTTGTTGCTTAAAAGAACATGAATAAACCTAAGGGTGAATCACTCCATAATGGCTTGTTACAAGTGGTCATATTTTGTATCAATTTTTTGAACCTTATATTTATTTATGCCATTTATTCGTACTCTTATACGGTACAACAAATACGTAAAAAACAACAAATGATAAGAATTGCAATATAAATTAGTACAAGCTCAACGTAATAAAGGAAAAAATATATACAAAGTAAAAATAATAATAAAAAACGATAGCAACAGTTTGTGTTATAATTACCGTCTCAACATGGTCAAATAATTTAAAATTTCATGTAGTTGAGACCTCCCTAAAAAAAAATATGTGGTTTCTATAGTCCATATAATTTCCTTTATAAGGGTAATAACTGGCAACTGATAATCAGAGATATTAACCATTTTATCAGTAATGAGATGTAGTACTTTTGATCTAAACTCACGACAAGAACAATCTATTCATATTGGGTAGAGTTTGATACCAGTCTTAGTAGTATCCCATCACTGAAGTACAACAGTACTGAGCTTGCTGAACACAATAACGAATAATGTCATTATTATTATTATTTAAACACTTAAAATTTCAATAAGTTACTAATGTTATCACAGTTTGAAAACGATCATTGTTACATTGTTACTTTATCAGACCCCATACTTGTTGGTTGTAAAAAAAATCTCAAGAGATTTTCTTCATCTGTGTTTAAATGGATACACAAAATTTGGAAGCGATGAGCTTTTTAGAATAATGGCTGTGTTTACTTGTTAAAAATAATCAGTGTATTTTCACTGAAAAATTTTTCAGCTGTTGCTAGTGCAAAGCACTCTTGTCTGAAACTTGCATTTTGGATAAATGCATCCAATAACCATTAGCACACTGGTAGTTATGGTCATAAACTTGAATGTGTTTATAACTAAAATTTTTATATTTCATTTTATCGTAAATGCCAGTCTCTCGAATTTTTTGTTTATTTTAGTGTAAATTGTAATGTGGTTTCAAACTGGAACAAATATGTACACGTAGTTACATCGGACTCCTAGACATGACTGTGTATCCATAATGTTCTTACGCTTCTTGTTCGTGATCCAAAAGAAACTTCGTTATAACTGCATGAGCTTTTGTCTAATTTAGGCAAGTATTTCAAGTCGTATGGCCCAGAGAATAACATTAGGATGGTACAGAGGACAACAAAAACGGGTAGAGTTTGTTCGTATGAAGGGACCTCAAGGAAAAGGTACAAGTTTCTTGAGCATTTCTGTCGAACTAAACTTTAAATTGCTACTTTGTACGTAATCTTACTTCCTTGCATTTGATTAACACCTTTTTATGTTTTGTTTGATTTGGGTTATTTTCAACATTTGCGGATAGGTTAATTTTTATCTAAATGGTGTCTTACAAATCTGTCAAAAATCGTCCACCTCATGCCTAGAAAGAGCTAGTTTATATCTGCAAATTTCTTATATAAAGTTACTTTGAGGAATTAATCACTAAAGCATGGAACATTATAGGTTATACTAATGTCAAATTCTAAGATGACATGCGTTGCTGGTACAGGATATTCCAAAACAAAAAATACAGTGCAGTAGAAATATAACAAAGTGAACCGGTACGTGTGCATTATGACATCGTAATGGCATGAAGATAATATTATAATTTTTATGTCATTATTTCAATTTTCTTATCATATAACTTATTATGACAACACTTTTTGGTTTTTTGTGGTGCAGTTTTGACATCTTTATAGCATTTGTTACTGCATTGTTTCTTTTGCAACATCCTGTAATCAAGTTTTAACTAGACCCTATTGGTTTTGCACAGGTCTGTAAATTTACAGAATAGTCAGACTTTCATTGATTATATAATTGGTGTTTCATTTAATGCAGGTCATGCAGAAATGGCAGTCAGTAAAGAAAAGTCTTCAGTTACTGTTTCCTGTCCAACTACTCCTGACGAGGATAACTGGGATACAGAATTTACATTTGAAAACGAGGTGGTAGGTGGAGCCATCATAGATCGTAGTAATATCATGTCTAACTGTTTTTCTATTTTAAGCATGAGTTTATTGTTTTTTTGATGAGATGATTTTCTTGCTTTTACATAGTATCACCAATTGCATGTAAGTGTTTGTAAAATCACTTATTGCATTCTTGATGTTGTTGACTGATCCTATGTTGTTATTATTTTCATTTGTGCCACTACAATTAGACGAACACTAGAATACAAAACTTAAACAAGGGGCCACCAAGGGCGAAGTTAATTAGTGGAAAAGCATCAAATTCTGGAAGAACATCAGTGGTGTCACCTAGTGTGCATTCTCAAAAGTGCAGTCAAAAGGGAGATAAATGTCACATCATTCAGCCTCAACTTAGCCATAGGGGTAGAGACGTTAATCCGATATTACCTTATATACATCATCAACACTGTGATCACAGGCCTGCAAATTGGCATAAACTTAATGGTGCTGCTACATCAGAGCTTAGAAATCATCAAACAAAGAATCCTTGTCAAGTTTTGTTAGCGAATGGTTGTGAAACGACGAGATCATCCCGGCATTGTTTATCTTTACCTCAGCATGATAAGTCTGAAACACATGTCACAGCAGTCAGTCATCTTAGACACAGAGATACGACATGTGAAAACCATGCTACTGCCGATGCGTGTAATCAGAACTGTTTGCCACCGAGTCATAGCCATCGCAAGAATGCTCTTTTGACTGCCACTCGCCCCACTGCACGATTCTACCACGGAATACGCGTCATTGACTCATCTCACTGTGACGGTGCACATATTGAAGAGGTTATTCATTTTATTTCGCTTTCTTTTTTGCTCTAACTGTTGTGTTGTTTAGAAAAATTTTGGTTGCAAGTTAGAATTTTTCGCATTTAGATATTTACATATTTGATTTTTTTAAATTTAGAAGCAATGTTAGACTCGGCATTGTTTTACATTCAAAAGGATAAGAGAAGCTTATTTTGCAAACCTGTTAATTCAAAATTCAGTATTGCCAATATTTTGTGGGAAGAAACTTAGTTTTCAAGATAAATAGGGCTGTTACTATTATTCTCAATAGACCTATTACCTACCTTTTGTGTGTTTCAGTCATCGTATGACCATCGCCGAATGTCCGATCCGTCTGCAAATCTCAAATCTTATGTTAAAGGATTCAGCCGTCATTCGAACTTGAAGAAAGCGTTGTCGAACTCAACAGAAAATATTGACGTTGATGTGACATCTGAAGGATGGCATGAAGTCGAAGCAGGAGATCTTTTAGATGGTGAGACACTTTATGATACTTATGCAGTATAATACCATTATAGTGAATGTGGTTTATTGTGTACACACTGGCAATGCGAACTTACAAAGAAGAATGAAATTTCTTCATTTATTTAACTAGTATAATAGCTTTGAATACAGTGAACTCAGTTATTCCATATTGCTGACTTTTTATTGGACCCATTGCCCACATTACTATGTATTTACAAGTTTTTATTGCCTACTTTACCTTTGCCAGTCATTTGCAAATTAATTTACAGTTAAATTTAACCCGTTCATTGCCTGGCACTGCAGAAAGTTGTTAACGCAGCATGCAGAGTTGATAACATGTCGGGTCGAAAGGTCATTTGTCTACTAGCTGTATAAGAACAACAAGTCAGTGGCTTGGCATCCAGTTGCATGTTTCTCGTACATTCACGGGGAGCTGACTCCTGAGATTTTTCTTCAAGTGAAGAAGCCCGCAGCATGAACTTTTTACACAAGGGACAAACAAAAATTTTCTGCAAAGATTGACTTGACTTTTTTAATGTCTTTGACTTTGTGGAACATCACCAAAATTTGCAACTGAACTTGTACATTTATTATGAAACGTTCATTCATTTTTTAGTTTATTGAAGTTATATAAAATACTTTTCATCGAATTTAAATATACAGTGTTCCCTCCCTACTTCGCGGTTCGTTTATTGTGGACTCGCCGTTTCGCGGGTTTTCAAAAATATTAATGTAAAATATTTATCACAGTATTTTCGTTGTTTCGTGGGTTTTTGCGGTACTCTGTAAAGTATTTTTGCATATGCGTAGTACGTATTGTACAGTAATATATAGATTTGATGAATTTTGCATAAAAAATCACAAAATGTATAAAAACGAAATGTACTTGCACCCGCTTGAGATGCTACTTGGAGATGTCAGATTGTACACAACACACGATTGGTTGATTGATGGAAAGTGACCAACCAGAGAATGCTGCTCTGTATCCCAGTCGCTGATTGGCTCAGGCACCGTGCAATTTGTTTTCCTTCGCTGTGCGCAGCTACCACCCTCTCAGCTCGTCCATTTCACGTTAGCATCCAACTGTCGCATGTGCGTAGTTTAAAAATAATGTATAACTACTAAAATAACTATAGCGCCCCTACTTCACGGAAATTCACTTATCGCGGGTGGGCCTGGAACGGAACACTCACGATAAGTGAGGGAACACTGTACTGCAAATTATTTTATACTTCATAGCAGCTTCTAAAAGTACTTTACATCCTCTATGAAGACTCACATTGTACATTTTTATACACATTGTTATTACTACATGCCTGTCGGTCTACATATTATTAGCTACATATGTTTGTAGAGTACCTCGATTATAAAGAACTTTTTTCGGGGTCTCTAGCAGGTTCGCTATAATGAGGTTTTTATACCGTATTACGGCAATAGTAAGAAATGCAGATGACTGTAACTACCCATGTGTTCATATTTCTGTAACTTTGTAAAATTAATCAACAGAAGCAAACACACTGTCGCTGAAATAATTAAGCAAAATGAGTTTTTCTTATTTTGCTTAGAACTTTTCTTGGAAGGAAGGCTGCACTTGTTAGTTTTCTATTGACATTCTCATGTACCCCCTCTCTGTACAGTATCTGATCTCAAACTATAGATCTCACACAATAACAGTTGTCGTTCTTGATCTTGTTTATGCATCATTTTTGTGACTCAAATTACCGTTTTGCACAACCTTGACATTGAAAGTGGAGGCTCAGATTTTCTTCATCAACTCCCAAGTACAGTCGTACCTCCGTTTTTGAATGTCTCTGTACTCGTACGAATCAGTTTTCGACCAGAAAATTTGAACTGGAATTGTCTCCGCTTTCGATGAGAACTTCGGTACTCGGCCAACCGCCAAACACGTGATGAACGCATGCGCAGCGAGCCGAGCGTAACTGAGAGTAGTCATGCACAAGATTTGAATCGCGTAACATCGCTAAGTGCTTTCTATGCTTATTTTTCTCCGCTTTTTCATGCAGGAATAATTATGTTTTTCTTTCTAAGTAATTCTATTATGTTTTTCTTATCAATTGTATCATATCTACTGTTTGAATAAACATTTTTGCATTATTATATTTCGTTTTAGTAAACTTTACAGTTCATTTGGTGATTGAGAACGGATTATTTGCTTTTACATTATTTCTTATGGGAATAAATAATTCGGTACTCAACCAAATCAGTTTCCAAACACTTTTTAATAATGAATTATGGTCGAAAACAGAAGTATGACTGTACAAGGTTTTGAAAATGGACAGTAGGCCTTCGCGCATTTTCTATTGTCGCTCCAAATCTCTGGAATGCTCCACCAAAAGAGATTTGTTCTTTAAATTCTGTCATAACCTTCAAAAAAGCTGTCAAAATGCACTTGTTTCTTGAATATTTTACAAAATTGCTCTAGGTTATCCCTGCTTTACTGACTTGCACAGTAAATAATTCAGTACATTAACTTAAGCTCTATATTTTTATTTGTGACCATGGCTTTCTATTTGACTTTCTATTATTAACCTATAAATTTTAAATTATAACTGTTTTTAACAATTTTTTTACTGTAAATTGTAACTGTGAGTTTTTATTCAGCATCATATGTACCTATTTCTTTTAAGTTCTAACTGCATAATTATTTTATTGCGATTCGTTGTGTGATTTTTTTTATTTCCTTTAATTTTATCGTAAAAAGCACTGAGACCTTTAGATGGAGTGCATTTTTAGGAATAAACTATTGTTATTATTATAAGATTGATTTTCATTCTCATGGAAGTCAAAACTGGAATTAGAAGTTAACACAAAAAATTGTGTGTTCTCTGGAAGTAAACTATATTATGGTTATTACTATTTTTTCATTCAGTACTCACCAAAACCGACAATATCTCCTTTACAAGTTCATTTTTGAGCATACTACACTTACACGTGATGTAGTTAACAGTTACTAACAGTTACTAAAAATGTTGCTAGTTATTGGAATATTGTTTACCGAGTGTATTATACTTTCAGAGTTTGCCCAGGACAGTATTTACAACAAGGTATGGGAGAAAGGTCTTAGTCAAGCATGGTATTGGCTGAAAGAGCGACGACGGGCCAGCTGTGTAGCTCTTAATGCATTTACAACATACGTCTCTGTGCCATGTAATACAATAATAGAAGGTAAGGCGAGCACCATCACATTTCGGTGTTGTAGGTTTCAAATTCTCTCCGTTTTCAAAGTTATACATCAAAACTCAAATCGTAAATCTGTTATGCCTTTTACATGAAAATAGCACAGGATGAATTCAGTCACTAAACGATTACCTACACGTTCGTCCACAGCCAGCTAGCTCTTGCAGCGGTTGAGATCACTGCCTAGCTGTCCCATTATGTACCGAGGGTGACCATCAGGCCCGCAGTAGAAAATTTCCGCAGAATATTTTCATGTTAAAAATTAAGTTTGCTCATTTTTCCTTCATATCCCATTGCTTCATGTTTTTTGTGCGACACTGTTAACATGTTTTTCGATACCAATTTCTTCCAGCCAGCCAACCACTTCAGCTAACAGTTTTTTGTTCCTTTGTCTTAATAATTATATAATAATTTATTGAATATTTTTAATGTATTTTACTCAACGATCAAATTCAGTCTTCTACTATCTAAAACATTAACTGTAACAGATCTTGCAAAATTATTCAAAAAAAAAATTTACTTGCTTGTTTTCCCACTGCTAACCTGATTGAACATTTATGGCGATTTAACGTGCTTTGGCAATGTTTGCAGCATTTTAAGTAATGCCGAGCAAAATTATTAGCGCCAATCTGTCCTAATGAATATTCTGGTTGCCTAACGCATGTGACGCTAACCTGTTTAACACCTACTAGAATGGGGCAAACCTGTAAAGAAGTCGACTTGCCGTGATCATTGTTAATTAGGTGTTGCATATTTTTGCACAATAGGAAACAATAAGGTTTGCATACCGGTGAGTTTTCATGTAAGAGCCATAGGCAAACAACACATGTCAGTAAATCATCAGTAGTCAGCACATTCAGACTAATAGCAAAAGGTAGTCATTATTCTCATGCTAGAATTAACTTCTGGTTTTGCTGTAATCGTTTGATGAACACGGAAACTGATGTACACGTGTTTTTTAAGAGAACTCCGAAAAAGCCACTGTCAAAAATATCAATTGTTAAGCTTAATACTGGCTCTGGCATTTTCATCTGCCATGCTGATTACCTGGTTTTGGAGGATGTACACAATCATAAACGATGTTTGGTCACCTTTCCAGCTAAATATGTCATTTGAGTTTGTCATCTTTAATAATTAAAATCCATGTAATCTTTTCGCAAATATCGATATTTAGTAGGCGAGCTGTCATAGATTAAAAATGGAAATGTCATAATGTTACTGTCAAATGTTGAGTTCGGAAACCTACTTGCAAAAAAATTCAGTGCAACATTTATGAAATATCCATTTTTCTGTACATCTGTTTTGGATTCTTAAAATGGAATAAGAAGTTTATTTTAAATTATGTGATTTTGTCAAATTTAATTTATAATAGTTAAATGAAAAGAAGTTATAATAAATAGAGTTAATTAAATTTATTAGAAAGATGAAAAAAGCATTCTTTTGAAAGATAAGTGATAAGAATAACTTATCAATTTTTTGATCTCTTAATTATATGCAGAAGCCTCTGCGTCATTTGGAATATTGTTCATCACAGACAATTCGGTAGAATGAACTTGTTTCTACATATCTTAGTTGTCAAAACAATCGCAAAACTCGTTATTTTTAACTCAGTTTATTGCTGAATTTGGCATATTTTAGGCAAGCAGTTAATGCATAATCCATTGTATTAGCCCTGCTTATTTTGGACGCAGAAATATTGTCAATAAAAGGATTGTTAGGTGCATGATTTCTCAGCTGTCCCACTAGTATAGGTGTAAAACAATCAGAAAACGAATCAATGAATAGAACAGGGTATTTATGCATATGGCATGTGTAAATTACCTTATTTCCTGAGATTTTGTCTGTCTGTAATTCAGTGATTCTGTCCTTTTAATAAAATGGCAAAGCGGGAAATTCTTACTGCGATATTATTGCTTGGACTCCCACTGTTGGTTTCAGTAGGCCTTGGCAGACTATCGCAAATAAATGCAGACAGTGTTTTTATACACGCATGTGAGTGTGTAATCTTTGCGTATCGAATTTCATTGCGAATTGCTTAATTATGATAACTGGGCGGTTCCTTGAGCTGCGCTGCAGTGGGTGTGTAACTGTCATTAATGTTGGGCATTTTCTAAATAGTCATTGATTAATCATTCTAAAGCAAACTATGTAACATTTGGCCATGAAGCAGGCTCCCGTTTCAATAAATAGCTACACACAAGCACACAGTACATTCACCAAGAAATGAATGCACAAATGTGCATCTACACAGAATTTGGTTTAGCGTGTACCTTGGACAGTTTCTTTGGCCCCTAGCAATCCAAATTACTCGGAGTCTACTATTCTGAAATTTTGAGCAGAACATTCCTAAAATGGTAATGCAGTTTTTTCTTTGCACTAGATGTAATTACCTGACTTTACAGAAAACTAAAATGATTCTAAAATGTACTCAGTGTAGATTGTAACATCCACTATGTTACACATGTTCTGTTTTGTAACTGTTTGTATCAGATTATTTGCTCTGCAATTATTGCTCATTAATTTAAAAAAATAAAATATCATTTCAGAAAGATGAGGCTGTAGTGTTTTATATTTTTTTAGATGATTCAAATTACGATTAAAATCAAAGATTTATTGATTTAAATCACTTGTCGCGTAATGTACTCATTGACGTTTGCTTTTTTTCAGATTTGTTAGAAATAAAGCAGCAGCCCGTGCTGACATTTTAGTCTGGCTTGTGGTCAACATTCTTCACTACAAACAAGAGAGCAGCCAATATTTTACTCTGGATCATCATGTCCCAAAACAGCTGCTTGTTGTTTAATTTCCCCCCTTCTCCAAAGCTGAGTGTCTCTCTGAAAACTCAGGAAAGTACTGGAAGGATAGATGTTAATTGCATAAAAATGACTTAGAGCACATTATAAAATGATTGTATATAGATACTATAGACTGAATTAAACTGAATTTCTCTGAAATTTCGTAACTTTTAAATCCGCCCACCTCGCACCCGTCTCTTAGTCAATTTCCTGAATCTTGACTTGGCTTGAGTAGGTAGTTTTGAAATTATAAGAAAAATTGTACAAAAAGTTTCCGTTTTTTGATACGTAAAGGCCATACACTTAAGTGTCATTTTATCTCCCTGAGAATGTTGTTTTTAATTAGACTGAATTATGCCATGCTACAGACTAGCTTCTTAGGTATGGCGCCAATGTACTTTATTTTTTATCCCATAAAGACTGATATTATCAGTGCTGCATTATTTTGTTTTGCACACAGTCTGCTCATCTCTTGCTTTGTTTATTGCCAAATATTATGCACTGCAATACTACAATTGTTTTTAGCCACATTTTAAAATTTAACTTGCCTTAGTTTTGTACATGATAAATATTTATCCAGAATTCTTTTATGCGAACTTGCCTGTCATCATTGTATGTATATGAGCGATAACTGAGTATTGTTTGTTTTTGACTCAAAATACACACGTCAAAATTGACCAAAGATACTAAACATTGTTCTATATACAAAAACAAAACGCTGTTGATTTTTACCGTGACATTGATGTCGTGATAATAAAGCTTGTTGCCTGTATGTATTAATTTAAGAAGTATGCTTATTGTCTAGTCATTAATTAATATTTATATTTCATTGTACATAATATATATGTATTTTATGTATTTACAGTGAATCATATTATTTATGTATTACTTCATTTTATATTTCTGCTGGCTGTGCTATATTGTACGTAGTTAGTTTGTGTGGTATTTTGCGACTTTGTGATAACACCATGATGAAGTTACTAAAATGTACTAATCTGTCACTCATTTCAACAGATACAAAAATTGTATTATTTTCTCATAACTCTTATTGCTACTTGTAGTATTTAATTGTGTTCAGGCAAATCTAAACTACTCTGCTCGTTTCATAATATAAATTACAAAATACATAGTAATATAAATTTTCAGGTAGTGCTGTGCTGATATAAAAATATATAAATTAAAAAATAAGAATTTAGTTTCTTAAAATCATGAGAAGTGCACGTATTATGCAAAATGTGTTTATCACGTTACCAATATAAACTGGTTTTCATAACAGAAGGCCTTTGGTGTATGTTGTTTAAACCGTCAGAGAGACAATTTGCAAAACAAAAGTGCTTTAATAAGTTGCGCTGCAGAAAGTTATATTTATTGATTTGTATTTTACATTTTTAATGGTAATCAAATGCATCTTCTTGCTTTCTTTCTATTAAAAGCTTGTCCCAATCTATTTTATAGTTTTTTTTTCGTTCGCTTAAGCCTTCGCATTTTTCTGCAAGCAAAATGTATATTTATTGTAAATAAATGTCTTCCAAAGAGACGTGTTGACAATGTGCTTTGTTTGTATTTCTATGACTATGTGGAGTTAACTGAGTTTTTCTCGTGTTCTTTCAAGATGTGCAATCTAGTAAGCCTTTTCACAGTTCCAGCGATTGATGATGATCGTGAAAAGATCAGGGTTAAGTGTACCAGACAACGCATTTGTGTACACTACAAAGCCTCGCAGCCGAAGCTATTGTAAATGTAACAGTGTTAACAGCTAGCTAGAACCTTACCTAGTTAATTTTTTCTGATTCCCAAGCAAGATCCTGCTAGTAAATCACTCTATGCACAGACTAATGTATAATAGGTAAAGTCCACGTAAAACAACTGAAGTTACGGAACTAATACGGTAGACGGCTTTGTTTTACCCACTGGTCACGTGATGATTGTAGTTAACACACAATGCTGTGGTACAGTTAACCTTTGACCTAAGCAACTGCACGTGTGAACAACTTGTCATGTTAGCACGATATGATACCAAAGAATAATAAATATAACACACGGTTAATACAACGAATTACTATAATTATCAATATTCACAAAGTGATTATAAATGTAGAATAACTGTTTACAATAATAAATTTTATAGTTAAGCAGCATCGAGGCAATTTTACAGTCACCTGAAGAAATGCTACAATTTCAAGATAATTAACATCTGCATACATGCAAAGTTTTTATCTTATCTAGTCATGCCTTCCCCAAATAGCCAAGCTGACTAGAGTTGGACAGACTATTGATTAAAGTTGATAGCGAAATGCCAATATTATTGATTTATTATTGTGACACATGCTTAATTGTAGTTTTAAAGTGATCATGCCAGGCGTGTCAACTAAAGCTGAAAAAATGCGAGCATGTTTTTTGCGAAAATTCCCATGTCACAAAGAATTCTTCATTCCAATGGCTGCCTAAGCACTTCCGAATTACCTTTTCAATACCAACCATGAACCCTAACCAATTCCTCTAAGAACTTTTGCAAAGCAGTTGTCTAACCAACCTGCCCTACCCTTGCGTATTTATATTTTAACATTATGGTACTATAACTGACTAGGTTTGGAACAGAGCTGATTCAATATAAGTTTTTCGTTAAAACTCACAAAACTTAGTGCACTGTTACAAAAACTAAGAATGATGTTTAAAAATATCTACAGAATTTACAAAGTGATTGAAAATGGTATAAGAAATCATATATATTGTACATAGTTCTTAATTTAAACCATTGGATTTTGCACAAATTATCCGTTTCATTAAAATATTTATTTGAAAAACTAATGATATAAATCGGTATAGTATATCATTATTTCTTGTTCACTTAGTGAAGTAAATAGTTTCTGCAAAATGAAATGGTTTAAATTTTAAACAAGAATTTCAAAACAAGCATGCCTTGGTAAAAAAACAAATTACGCTTAAATTTTATGATAGCAGTATGTCGTTCTGCTCCAGAAACATAGAGATAAGTAATTTTACTTAAGAAACATGGGAAGAAAGGTAAAATTCATTCTTTCAACTGAAAGCGATTATTAATTATAGTTCATATTATCCTGACAACCTCAGTGTTAGATAATTTCAATAAGTGCATATGCAAAAAATCTATATACTAGCCATGCATTTATGGACCATAGGCAATATTGATCTAATGTGAGAAAAGTACAGTTTGGAAGGATTGGTGCTGGTGCTGCCCGGCAGCAAATTAGTCAATCGAGCTCTATCTAGTAGCTGCCCAAATACAGTGCGGAATTATTAGTGTACATAGGTTATACTATACTTTTGCAGTGTAAGGAGTCAACTTATTTCTAATTGTATGAAGCCAATCAAAAGCAAAATTTTGGTCAAATACCAGTGGCACAGCAGGCCTCTGTAGCATAGATCAAGGTGCAAAAACACAAAAGTGAACAGCTACTTACAATAATGATTAAAATATACCCTCGAGAGGAAATAAATTTACGTTTATTAAATTTTTGATACCAACCACCAAACCAAAGAAAAAAATAAAATGTGAAAAAGGTCAGAGATGAATTACGAACCAGGGAACTTTGAATTACAAGCCCAAAAAATGAGCAAGTTCAACATCAATTCCAGGACTACTTCATTTAAAAGCAACTGGAAAAAATATCTTTAATCTAGTATGAATTTGAAGTCCACAGTACGAATTTGCAGTCTATAATGCTATATTGTTGATAAGTAGCATTATTAATGAGAAGGAAAAAGAGTAATAGTTTAGCTGTATGTCATACAAATTTCACTTGACAAAATACTATCTTACAAGCCATACAGCCTAGTTTTGAAAAATTAAGTGTTATTGCCTAACAGTAACGGATATGAAATTTAAGTGTAATTTCATGTGCTATGAATCATGCGATACAGCATTCATTGAGCCAATGTACAATAACTATTGAACTTAGTTTAGAAATAAGCGAGTAAATTGCTTAACACATAAAACCCCCAATAATTATAGTCCTCATTATAAAAAATGTTTTTATTATGTCCCTGAAGAGACAACTGACGTAATCATTGAGATGCTACAGGTATTTCTATACATAACACAGCATATGTGTATAAATGGGCAGAAATCATGGGGTACTTGAATCAACCCGAGTGACCCGACGGTGCATATTTCTACAGAAAACTAGGTGAAAAAATAATATAACTTTTTCCTCGCTAGTATTTTATGCTATTTTGATTTGTACAGACCGCGTAGCTGAGTTGAACAGTTGAACTGCAGTCGCGAAGTGCCATAAAAACACTACCATAACAATCAATGTACATGCAGTATATACTGGTGAGAGCTAGGCTGATCTAGCCTAGCTGCCACTCGCTCTTCATCCGAGAACAAGCTTTATAATTCAGTCTGTCCAAGTTCAGACATAAAACAGCAAAGTCGTCATGTCGAATAATTAGCTCAGCTGCCCTCTATTTACAGTGCACAACACGGTTACTATGAAAACAGGTAAGATATCACTTGAGACAACGATCGAAGTATACTGCACCTATATATCCACCGCGCATGGATTTCTGAACATTCTGTTCAAACAAGCGACGATTACTCTGTAGCACTTCAGCTGCTTCCTTATTTAGAGGGTCTTCAGGGTTCGGTTCCTGGAATGTATGATATAAAACAATAGACAATTCATCATTTTTGTGTATTGCATATGAACTGGTGCAATTTTCGCATCAGTCAATTAATAAAAGTTAGAGTGTAAAAAGTGCCGGGTGACTGTTTAGTCCAGCAAAAGCAGGATATACAAATAGGCTTACCATTCTTATAAATATTTCAAACGCAGCCGAGTGGTCATGGCATGTGCTTAGCACCCGAGAAGATGAACAGTGAACAGTGAACAGATCAGTGAACAACAACACTCTGAGCAATTTGACTGGTCATACCGGTTCTGGCTGTTCACCTTGCTGATGGAGGATGCATTCAGGAGTATGGCTAAGACACATCTGTCAGTAGAGTTTTATCTTAGGGATCAACCTTAATGATGAATTAAATTCAGGTTTCACCAAACCTACCCGGATTAAGTAGGGCCTGCCACTGAGACCTGGATCATAGTTTCAGGGTACTGAACCGCAAAATAGGTAATCTTGATTCTGAAATGCACATTTTCTAGAAGAAGACAAGCAAATTATACTGTTCTAATGTTACGTAGATATAAAGCTTATCTTTGAAAGTTTCTATGAAGTGACTTGTGTAGGTCAGCTTTACGGGTCACTTTGCATTTGTAGGTCAACTTTACCTATTATTTACAGGCACTATAACTATGATGCCATAGATACAATTATAAAAGCGAAACAAAACTGGTTTGGAAATTCTGCATTTGGTGGTTAAAAAACCTTGAAAAGATGACAGACAAGTTGGAAGCATTCTGACAATATTGGGCACCTAAACCGAGTATCCAGAATGTAACTTTATCCAACTCAAATTATTAAACAGTAATTCTTAAAAGAGCAAATTGTAATTAGTAACTTGTAAAACAGCAAATTGTAAATACTAACAAAAAGCCGGTTAAAATAAATGTTAATATTGCAAATTGCACATACCAGAAACAGATACTGTAAGCCATAAACTATAGAGTTAACAGTCAACACTGGCTTCCAATCTTCCCTGTTAAATCAAAAATCAGTAACTTTAAAGCACAAGAAAACACTATTCATTCATAAAGTTAAAAAATTTGCCTAGAAATTTCATAATACATTCAAACTGCAAACTGTTTTACTGCGTGCAGAACTTGTATTACTAGCTACACTATACAAAACATGAACATTTAAATCCCCACAATGACCGTAAGGCACAGCCATTTTAACGGCAAGTACTTTAAAATAAGTTTAGATAACATTGCATAAAGTTCGAAAAATAATCAGAGCCATTCGTAGTGCACATTTCACCAACAAAGCAAAGTATAAATTACCTTATCTTATTAATAACTACCTACCTTCAAACATACTTCCTACCTACTTATCTTATTAATAACTACCTTCAAACCTAGACTCTAGGAGACGAAGTTTAAGTTTGGTGGCTGCTGTTGCACACGATGATAACAGTTTTTGTTAAAAAAAGCATTTTAATAAAGCAATATTTTCCAACAAACTACAATTGCTCTGGCTAGTGACATATAAGTACCATATTCCAACATAGATACTGCAAAATATGAAGCTCACCTTTGTGCACAGTGTGCACCTACTAAGTTCATTTGCATACTCTCAACAAATTCAACAGAAGGAATGCAAAATGGTTGGTTTTTTTATTCCAAAACTGGTTTAGGGTTAGGGGCAATAATCTTATGCCTTTTCTCAGCAAAAGAGGTAACACCAAACTGCCGTAAAATATTTTAATTCTCCGATCGTAAAACAGCATGAGCTGATGTTTCGATAATATAAGTAACAAAGTGACAGTTTATTTTCTAAAATTAGCTTACCTTAGAATATTGAGACACACATTTCCTTCAAGGTCAATATTAGGATGATAGATTAATGTCTCGCATTTGACTTTAGGTGGTTCATGTGGATATCCCTGGCCGACTTTGAAACTGAACGAAAACCGTCCATTTCTGTAGAATCCCTGTAAAATCAATTAAACAGTTTCACTAATAAGCACATCTACACGTTTCTAAATTAATTTCTGACAGAAAGCAAATTTATACAGGCCTTTCTTAAAGGGGCCTAACCAGCTGATTAATTACACGGTTACGTTAATTTGTAAGAAGACTGTGCTGATTGTATATTTTATCAGAATTATTTTGTTTCTATTGGTATAATTGGCTTATAGGTTAGGCTCATTAAATTTTTTTTACTATCATTATTATGTTTTATTACTAATCGCGTAGATAATCTTGGCTGGTAACTCTGTTTTATGAAATACTTACATAAACTTACGTAAAGTATGTTCGAAATAAAATGACGCTACTAAAAATAATAAAAATATTCTCAAGCCTAAAATCAAATTAGTGAATATTTAAAAGTTGAAGAATAGCTGGAAAAATAAGTCACCCGGAACAGCATTTCCTGTGAACATTGTTGTTAATTTCTAAATATGTCATAATAATAAGCTTGCTGCCTTTGAATTTGAAACTACTTTTGATTTTTGTCCTTTTTATCTATAACGGCTGTAACAGTAACCAGCCGCTATAGACAAAATGTAACTATAGAGTAACAGTAACCACTGCAACTATAAACTTTTGACCTATAGGAACTGTTTGGAAAATAACTGATTAATCAGTCACATTCATTGAGCAGACAGCAGATGGAAGTCATAAGATTAGAGCATGGCTTAGAGCAGGGGTGACCACACATTTTTGCGAGCTATGACCAAGTCAAAATAACCTACTCATTACAAAAATGTAAAACATGTATTTACTTATGAATATATAATGAGTATTCTTTATATGTACAATCTCAGTTGGTGTACCTTGCATAACTGCATAAGCCCTTATTGCACAATACAATACTCGTGGCCCAGCTCCCCCATTTTTATGCCCTTTCTCAAGTTTAGTAGAAATAAATTACAGGCTAACTTGTTAACTTGCATGAATTTTACAGTAGCTGCTTGGAGCATCAAGAAGATGACTGGCCCGATTTGTCAGCCCGCTAATAAAGTGCATGCGATTTTCCCACACTATCTTGGCTATTGACCGGTAGATCACGACTGACGTAATGGACACCCCTGGTTTAGGGCAATAAGAACAACCCTCAGTTAATTCCCTCAAGGTCCGCCACAAGAGTATCGACCAGCTCTGAAGCTCTGACATGGCCAGTAGTGGTGTAACATGAACTTTTTTGCAAGCAAATATTAAACAGCTCATAACATTTGAGATAACAAGCTACAGACATGTACTAAGGATTAGCCAGATCAACCACAAAAACAATGAGTCAGTCCTGGAGATGAAGAGAGAGGTGACAGTTTCTATCAACTGTCAGAAAACGGAAACTACAGAACTTTGGACATGTCATCAGGGTCTAGAACTTCAGTACTCACATCCTCGAGGGTGGAATCAGCGGGAAGCAGCTGAGATGACGACAAAGAAAACCCCGGATGAATGACATCACGGACTGGATGTGGAGAATGTTAGGGCAGTATGCGGGATATCGCGAGAGAGAAAAGTCAATGGACAGTACTAATGCTTGCATACATGGTTCGCGGCCGACTCTTGGACTGGCGACGTGAGGACGCAAAGCAAGGCAAGGCAGTCACATTTCACAGAAAAAATTGCCGTATTTAAACCATGTATCATAAAAAAGCTGAACGGGAAATGAGTCACATATCAGGTACACTGATAATGCACAAACCTCTTGGTGTTTACACAGACACATGACTCATTGTGCACTAGACTAGACCACTGATGTGTTAACAGTACAATGTTTAATAAAAAAACTACAGACTTAATGATTAACTCGTTTTTTTTGTATGTGTGTTTCACTGCGATTGGCAAGAGCGGTAGCAATTTAAATTAAAAATTGGCGATTCGCAATTTTTTATGGTGGCTAAGAAAAAAAGACCTTCATTCCTCTTACAATGGTTTTATAACATTAATACAAACTAAAGTCTGAAATTTCAAGTCTAGGACAAATTAGATAATGTTAAGTAACTGTACAGTTTTGCATTTTAAACAATAATACGTTTGCTGAACTTGAGTGTGGAATATCTGAACATTGCATTTATAATAAGTAGTATGAGCTTTTGCAAGTGTCATTATTGTTCGAAAAATCACTTTCATTAAAAGCCTTACAAAAATTACGATGAAACAAACATTATTCTACCCAGTATCCATTTTACTACAGACCTATGTGCTATGGACTTAGAGGAAACACACTAGGCTACTTTAACATAGTCCTGCCTTCCTAACCAGCTTCAGAGATCACTGATTAATGCGGAATGTGAAGATTCAATATTGTCACACACTAATACCTCTCTGTGACCATCACTCTATATTGATACTTCGGGTTAAACTGTTTTACGGAGTGGAATTAAAATAAATCAATATGTGCGTATATAAATCTGGATAATTATAACAACAAATAAGCTATTATTAGGCGTCTATGGAATGCTTGTCAATTTCACAGTTGTTAATATTGCCAAGGTCGCTGTGCAACTGTAAGTCATCTTACAAGAAACACTAATTGCAATGTTTAGTGTGTTAGCAAAGTTCCACTGCTCTTGAAACCTGCTAAATTACCTCATCAGGACAAATAATTAGTTTGAAGTTCAAAAGGTCATCTGCATCTGGAAAATCTACTTGACATGTTTTTGGCAAGTTTAGCTCATTTATATCTGAAACAAAGAAACAATAACAACTAGTCAAATCAACAATACAAATTCAAATAACATACAAAATTAGAAATAGGTTCTAATGTTACTGCTGTACAGAACAGCTGTTTCAACACAAAGAAATTTTGAAAGTATACACTTTTTTTTACAAAACGATAACAACTTTCAAAATATCACTTATTTACCAATTTCGACAAAATATTATTTCTTTTAACGTTTTCACGAAAATTCATCTTCACTCTTACGAATATGACCATTTTTTGACAAGACAAAATATTGCGACATTCCAATTTTACCTTTCTGTATTCGCAGTTGAGCAGCTGACTGTCTTTTCCGAGTTCCCGATTTCTCGGCCGGTTCACCATCCTTCTTCTGTTGTTTTAAAGAAAAGAGCTTTATCATGACTTAGATTATAGCTTACACAGACAAGACAACAAATGTCAACTCAATGTAAGCATTGAAAACATAAAATTATACTCAATAAAAAGGCCAAATGATGTTTCTGCAACAAGCTTCCAGAACGGATGTAGTATTGTTTCGCCATCTAGCGGGAACTTGAGAAATTAATGAGAAGTGCGTGTTTTCTTAAATAAAAATACTGTGCCCTATTAATGAGGAATTCGTAATGCTAGGCTTGTCAGAAACACAAAAACAGAGACTTGATGTAATCATAACCAAAATGTTTAATGCACTTGTCCTAAACGAGTAAAAAGCTCACGTGAAAAAGTGAATGTGTGAAAGTAATAAATTACTGTCATTAACACCTCATTGCACAACATATCATAGCTAAAAATTTGAATTAAAAAAAATCAAGCAAATTTTTACTGAAAGTACAATATTGACTATCACACTAAAGCAGCTCTCCAGCAGGTACAAAAATGGTACCCTATTCAACTGTGATTACACTGCACACAATAGGTGTAGCTAGTCATATGTGTGTTGTTATAAACACGTGTTATGCACTTAACACTTTAGCCTTAAAGGGTATAGTTTGTGCATATTATAAGGTTTACCTTAGAAGCTAGGAAAAAGAAAAGCCCATGCCTCACGTGTCTAGCTTTGGCTAGATGGTTAATTCATCTACTTACAAAGCCTTGATTAACAAGGAAGACAGTGCTAGTTAACCTATTGCTTAAAAAAACAACACAAAGTACACAACTGGAAAAACTGTGTTTTGTTTATATTATAAGCCAATTTGACGCCATATTGCTAATGTTGATAAACAAAATTTCAAATATAGTACACAAAGTTCATAAGATATTTAGTCAAAAATATTTTTATTGTTTAATAATATGCCATCTCAACATTTAAAACCAGTGTGACTGTACATTTGCGAACAATGAGAACATTCTGGTAATCGATGCTGAACAATTGTCAGCTAGACCGACAAACTGTGTTATAAACAAACAGACACTTTCACTAAAGATTACAGACAGTGACAGAAAAGTGAATTTAAAAAATTAATGAATAATTTATTTATTCATAAGTATCAGTAGTCGTTGAAGCAAAAATATCAAGTCAAGGTTTCCATCAAAGTTATGCACAAAACACAGCTAGTATTTAATTACATTTGCGGCTCTGGAGCACTTTTTGCACAGTCTGACGTACTGCAAGCCAGAATAAAATGCACGTCAGCAGAGTATACTACTAATGTCGTATGACTGTGGCAGGACTGGAACGTAACTCACCAAGTATAATCTTATAAGATCAGTCATTGAATGACAGGCATCTGAGCCACATTCAGATGTGTATGCAACTTCTTTAATACAGAAATAACTGGAGGCAACATGCAGGTTCCTGGCAGTCACCCATCAATTTAATACCCATATTTGCTACTGCTTAACTTGGTAATTAATGCACTCTGCAACCACAATATAAGTAACCTCTACTCTAAATACGATATGGATGAGTGAGTATTATACTGCTCATGAACCAAGCACCCATGAACTTAGCACCTGGAAGCTCGGTGCAGATTATCATGGTGCCCTCAACTTGGTGCTCACAGCAAAGGCATCAAGTTAAAATCATCAAATATATAAGTTTGTCAAGGTAGATTTTTCATTGTTTAATCCTGCAATATAAAATTTAAGTTTACTTGCATTACATAATGGTTTTCAAAATTAACACTAGAGCGAAAAATTTGATACTCCATTCAATTTCATAGACCACTACAAATTTAGCGATGTTCACACTCACTTGCAATCAAATATCTATTTGAATCTGCAGCCAAACAGGGAAAAAATTTAGTTTTTCAACTATTTAATGTCGGTGGTTATCGTATTAGTGTGTTGGCCACAAGGTCTATAAAGTCTCCAATAATTAAAAAAAAATAGGTTAGATTCCTATGAAATCTTGGTTTATGATACTTAATCCTTACAGATACTATTCAAACTTAGGGAAAAGTATATTAAGAAGAAAGACAAAAATTTACAAGCAGTGTCACGTTTTATTTCTTTCAGCTGATCATGTAAATCACATCAGACGTAAATGTTCACAGTTGTTCATCGCCACGCCAAATGTTTTTACAAGTAAAGGCTCCATACATCAGACAATTAAGCTGTTGCTACAGATGAGAGATGATCTTGAACATGAATGAGGTTACCCTTCCACAACTGCAATGTTTCCTTTAGCTGAACCCAGTTTTGCTTGCTAAATGTTCGCTGTGTACAATAGCTGACATTCACCTTATGATTTTTCTGATCAATGCGACAGATCACCTTCTTCGTGGCAATTACTGTGAAAGCAAGAGAACAAAGTACAACTGTAATGCATTTACAACTGCATATAAATTTCTAAAACGTTTTGTAAACTAAAATGTACTATATACTAAGACATCACTAATAGAGTCATCAGCAATAAAAAGTTTCCGAAAATGTTACTGATTCTTGGTGGATATGGTGCCAAGAATTTCTAAAAAAACCTGCTAAAAACAATGGCATTGGGAGACAACAATAAGAAAGCCATCAGCAACAAAATGTTTCAGTAATTGTTACTGATCCTAAATGGGGATGGTGCCAAGAATTTCTAAAACAAACTTGCTAAAAACAATGGCGTCAGTGTAGTAGATTTATTTGTCAAGTTGCATGAATTCCTAGTGATCCAAGTGGTTTATTTCAGTAGTTATTAAAAAAGCTATATCTTAGGCAGACTACAGTAGAAAGGAAATACTTTCAAGATATTATTTTTTTGCATATAATATTTAAGACACTAAGTCACTTTTATTTCAAGTGATTGCGGACAGTCATCTTTTAGGGATGTAAACCCAATCCATGCAAAAGGCTTAACTTGAGTAGTTAATTTCTTTTCAAGTAAAACAATTAGTTAGCTTCATTTCAACAACTATAATGCTGCTATAGAATCTGTGTTGGATGTAGTATGAAAAATGAGTTTCATAAATGATACAGAAAAAAAAATGTAAACTTTTATACCATCAATAATGAATGACTCGACTTCGTCAGAAGAGATCTTCATTTCTTGTGATATGAGGTCAAACGGCAACTCTCGCTTACTCTCTGCCATCGACATGAAAGTTAATAACCGCATCTTCTGTAAATTTGCTTCATGATTTAGACCTAAAAAGAGAAAGGAAGCATTGTCTGTTGGTTAATGAAAATAGTTTTCACTGAGAAAGAAGAAAACTAATCCATATACTACCTAGGGTACACGATCCTCTATCCCACTGTTTTATAGGTGAAGTGTACTTTTACACATCTCTAGATATGCTGATTCTTATATACTATGATTAACAATTTTGAAATAACAGCTTCATATTTGGCAATGTGTTATAAACTTACAGGGATGGAAAAAGTCACAACATAATTATCTTAATACAAACTTCAAGCATGCTTAAAAAGGATGTCAACTTCCAAAAAGCACAAAATACACTGGTTTTTGCGCCTTGTCCAAAATGAGCTGGCATACGACATGTGGGGCTAAACAATTTGTGTGACTATCCAGCACGCAACTATCTAGCGAAGTTGCATATATGTAATATGTAACATATATAGCGTATAACATATATATACATATACACTAACACAAAAATGTAATGAACAATGCAGGCTCTCCAGCTGAATGAGGTGGTACTGCAAGTGGTGCAGTAGAGGGTATACAGAGCATCATAGTCACATGCCGCCCTTGGCCATTTTAGTATAATCACCTATTATATATTACACTCAAGAATATATGCACAAAACACCAATTAATTGTTTAATCTGTGACGGCCGAACTTCTGCTATGGGTGGCAGGAAAATCACATTCCAAAAGGCTTCTCGTAACAGTTCACACATTTCACCTCCACAGTATAATTAACAGACGATAAGGATTAATGCATAAATGTTGCATTAAATTGTTTATTATAGGACGTAAATTGACCGATGATACTCAGTGATAGCAAAACATAAAGAAAGTATGTAGACTCTAGAGAATTTTTAACACAATTTTTCTTGAGCAGTTTTGTGACTTTTGCATGAACCCACGTCACTGAGGTTATCAAAAATGTGCAAATTATGGTGCTTATTTTTTGAATGTTTACTAATCTTTTTTTGTGCCCGGTAGTCTAATGAAGCCAAGTCTTCCAGAAGGCAGCAAAAATGAAGATCATGGTTAATTTACTATAATAGGCAACCAGTAAGATCAATTACTGAAAAAAGCTAAAACATACACCCATCAACTAGTAACACTACTGAGCTAGGAAGAAGGGGAAATGAGCCATTCCGTCTCCTAGCAAGTGAGACGTTTAAGACAATATACCAACATCTAAACTTACCACTGCAGCAGTGGGTGTTGCTGTTATGTCAATGTACATCAATGTGATCATTTTTGTTATTGTTAAAATTAGTTTAAGATATAATAACAAGAAAACTCGGACAGTTTTTGAGTTCTGCTCACCTAATGATGACACAAAGTCAGTATTTTGCTTATAGAAGGCTTGATACTGTTCCAGTTTTCCAGATACAAATATTGTTAGCAGCTAAAACACGAGAAATGTTTTAAAATTTGCGAATTTACAGTATAAACAACATTAAGCGAGAATAAAGTAATCAAACAACAATTAAGGTGTAACATTAAACAAAAGTACACATTTGTGATAGAAAAATTTTTTAAATGAAAGGAATAATATGGTTAACAGTTTAAGAAGAAACAAAAATCAATGACAAAGTTTGTCTTATAAGTGTATCGTATTGCCACTATGTGTATAATCATTAATTAGGATAGACAAGTTGCACTTTAGTAGAGGACAAAGACAAAATTGTACATTGCATAAATCACCGTTATTTATAAAAAGGAAAGTTAAAAGGAAACGAAACTCTACGATTTTGAAACAACTATTCCTTAAGAAACAACTTAATCCAAAAAGTCACGTCATAACTGGATATTCAAACCTACATAATAAAGTGCAAAAATCTCAGAGCTAGCAATATAAACTACTTACATCATGGATTAGCTCGCCTTCCAAAAATTTGACAGGTTTTAGCTGCAGCAACCCATCAAGAATTAACACATTGGGATCAGCTATGCATGATACTATGCACCTAGAAAATTCCAATAAGACAATCTTCGATTATCTTTGGCCAAATGAGAACACGTGCTAACATAAATTAATCAATGTAAACCACTGCAGCATTTAATGACATTATAATCATGTTTTAACATGGAAATAAAAACCAAATTTTTTGGGTGATTTTGTGGAGGAAACAACTTGCGTACCTAAAGACTTCTTGTAAAAAAGTTTGCTTTTGTCATACAGATGCGTAAATGATGTATCCCAGTGATTACAACTATTGGCTTATGTCTTGAATCATTTTTTGTCTGATTTAAGATTGCTTCTTAGCAATCACTGATGTTGCTTACAAGTGGCTAAGTGTAAAGCAGCTACCGGAGCTTTAGTGGTAATTGCATTACTACAGGACACTAATACCAGCTTAGCTAGATTTGAGTGCTTGAGACATCATTTACCATTTTTTCTTAAAATAAAGCTGGGAATTTAATGAATTGCTTTGGTGTTATTCGCTTGCAAAGTACACTCCACAAAGCGATCTATCTGCATCCATGATAATGGTAAATATGGTGCTATAAATGGCATATCCAAGCTGCAGGCAGAAAAACTCAATACGCGAGAAACCAAATTCTTTGCATCCGTGCCATTTTTGTGTAATACTTAAACTACAGGTACACTGATGCATTATGTATCTAAGGTATTTGTAAACGGACAAACGTTAGGTTTTCAGTAATTTTTTTAAAATATTACACCATTTCATTGGATATAACTTTATCAACAGCAATTATAAAGCATTGCAAAATGACCAATTTTTAATAATTCGCTTTGATTTAAATCATTTAATACATAAATTCTCCATCAAAGGTACAACTTACAAGAAAATAAAAATATAGTACAAAAATAATTTACAGTAATCAATGCAGAACCTTCTTGCTAAATGTGGTGCAAACAATTCAGCTTCAAATATCGTGCAACGTATCAACGTAGTCAAAAAAACTCTAGTTGATTATTAATATTGTATAAGTAGGTTACCTATGAGCTTCTGATCTAGCCTGTGATGCGTTGTCATCCGTGTAGGTACCCAGCAACTCAAACATAACCTTACTGGCTTCCTCACTATATTTCACTTCCAGCAAGGCTTCATAGAGCAGCCGATAAAGATTTTGAACGTTAGCTATGCTCAAGTCCCATAAACATACCCATTTTTGTATCTGGAAACATGCGAGCATACTTTAGCAATATTATGTGGAATTTCAAAAATATTTGATGTTCACTGACCCATCTTATCCAAATAATCCAGTTCAGATCAGAAAAAGTGTTACAAAAGTTTGCTAGTGTTCGAAAACTGAATAAAACATTCAGTATAGTAAAGCAGACAACTTTGCTGTCTTTGCCAATGATTTTCAAAGCCTAATATAAAAATGTAATATTTTTTGGTATAATAGCATCTAAAATTGGGTATTAAAAGAAGCAGGGATGGCAAAAATTAAAGTTTAATCATTACCTTGGATATATCAGTTTCGATCATATCAACATTATTAGTGTGGCCAGCAACTTTCACCAAGGCACAGTAAACATTGTACCGCAATACCGAGCGCTCATCCAAACCATGAAACAAATTACTCAACCTGAAACCAATTTAAGAAAAATAGGTTATGTTTCAAATCAATAGATATTAGTGTTATTTAACTGTTTATTTTGAGTATATAAACACATACATATATACATGCACCCTCTATTTCCAGGGCTATAACAGTTAACAGTATTCACATTTCATATTTAACAACTTACAATAGCTATGCTAGCATTGTATTATCATTACCTTCGTAACTGTATTGATAACAATTTTCTGAAATTAATTAATCCCGTTAGGTTAGTGGCAAAATAAAAAATAATCTAACAAAATATTAGCAAAGTTAATTAAAATCAGATTATCACGACAAGTTAACATATAATTAACATCCTGGTGCTGTAAAACGCGTGCACAGTTTTCTCGTTTATTGCAACTTACGAATTTACATAGAAACGGTAGATGATGTGGGGTTTTCCACCCATCCAAGCACTGGCTTATATTATTGCCTGAACAGAAGATCATTAAAATTACCTTGACCTGTTAGAAATATGCAGGCTAGACTATCAAGTTTTCTATTACCTCTCTGTACTGGAATATTCAAGGGAGCAGTACTTAGTGAATATGGATAAATTGGAGATGCCCCACAAATTATCTGTTGTGATACTTACATTTCCATATTCCTAATATATAATTATCAATATCGCTTTTAACATTTCCATATTCCTAATATATAATTATCAATATCACTTTTAACATTTCCATATTCCTAATATATAATTATCAATATCACTTTTAACATTTCCATATTCCTAATATATAATTATCAATATCACTTTTACTATATTTAATGACTGCTTTGGGGATTTCTCGTAAATCTAAATTTCAGGCAGTAAAATCTTTAGTTATTCCTAAAAATTCATTAGTTGCCAATAAAGCCAAACGTAAAAAGTATCTATTTAGAGTTATTGGACTGTTTTTTAATCAAATCAAATTTAATTTTACTAGATCACTGCTTAGCACTGACAAAGTTTTTAAGATAAATTTCCATGTTAAGCATTTCCACATAATCTCTAAAGGCGGTAATCCACATATTAACTGTAGCTTGTCACGGGATGGGTCGAAGTGAAAACCTGTCACAGTTTTCATGACGTCATAAATTACGTCGCCAAGAAACTCATGTTTATGAGCCATCCAAAATAATAAGGTAATACCAGTGCCTTAAACAATGCAATTACTGTTACCAAACTAAAACCTTCATAGAAACAACATTTATGTCGAATTGTCATCCACATGTTCCAAGCCTTCTTTCTAACAACACATATCTACATGGAAAAGTTAAAAACTGAATGAAAACATAATCAGTATATTTCATCATACTCGAATCCTCACTTTTATTCCACACTACACTATTATTTTTTGGACCAACATTTCCGCCCTATACTATTACTCTGCCTATACCATTATTTGGAATGCAAGAGTAATGTGCAGTAACAATGCCATAAAAGCAGCAGTAACAAACAGACAAACACTCACACTCTCATTTGAAGACTGTGATGCTTTTCCCCCTTGATCACCTTCTCAATGAAAGAAATAACCATATTTTCTACTTGTTCTGTCGGAATGATGAATATCAGTGAAATAATACTGTTCAGCACAGCTTCCGCATCTGAAACCATGGTAACAAATTATTGAAAACAATCGAAACTATTAAGAGACAACATCTTAAAAGTTTAAGCCTAGTGCACACCTCAGAAAAAGCATTAAATGAAAAACCAATAGTAATAGTGTGCAGCAGAGTAAGACATAAAAAAACGAAACCGAAAATCTGGTGTCGCTGTACAAAAAACAAATGTTTGGCGAATCAAACACAGCCGAATTTGCAAACAAGAAACAACTGCTTGCCTGCTGTGCGCATTAGCTGTTTCACAAAACAGCCAACCAGACATCAAAAATTAATCATATTTTTCAAATTCAGTTTTATCTCAGACATAAAAGCGTCCATACAGTTAGCTATGCACAGTATATGATAAAAGATTAAAACAAATTAATAAATTACAAAAAATTATGTACATAGATGAAGCATAACACATAGGCCTGCATATTTAAGTATGTCTGAGAGAGATAAGGTTTACAAAAATTATATATATAATATGTCCCTCTATCTGCCATAAAGCCTGGAGGTACGATACACATCAAACAGCCTTAAGCATCTCAGATAGGTATTATCTCACATTTCAAGGTGCAATTTTAAGGAACATGAACATTTCCTTAACAAGATATCATATGATGCAGTTAAAATTTTGTTACCCACCCACTTTTTATTTCTAGTTTGCAGGGGACACACTTTTAGAAAAGAAAAACACGAAATCAATGCAAAGCAATTTGAATCAAAATTGTTTAGTGTTTGTTGCTTTCTATCAGTGCATTAGTCATTAAGAGCACGTTTGTACAATTTATCTATCACACCAATCACACCATGTCAAAACCTGGAGAAAATATGATTAAACTAGCCATTACTAATGAATTAAATAAGTGAAAAAATTGAAAACTTAAGATAAACCTGCTTCAGTGGCTTGTTTCCAGACTATTCCACTTGCATCTATGATCTTGGCCAAGTCATAAACTAGTCCTTGATCTGAATTTTCCTCTGAGATCTCAGCACCAAGTGATTTCAAGTAAGCCCGCAGATCTTGCACCTAAATTGAATTGAACTTTGAATATTAATCAAGTCAACAATGAGTTCCTAAATCTGCATAATATTTCAAAAATATTAGCTTAACCAAAGTTGGAATTTAACCATAGGAAATCCTAACAATTTACATTAAAAATTTCTTAGCTGCATAGCAATATGGTGGTTATAGTAGCAATAGAATAAGTGTGATATGTCTGACAGGTAAGAAATTTGATGTAAACATGCCAGAAACGCGTGAGGCTCAAAAAACATCGTCTTTGAGCATAACATTAAAAATTAGGTATGAAGAGTTCAAATATACGCAAATGAAACGTTTATTAACATAACGGCTGTGGAAATTAAAAGCTAACTGTGGCTTATTCCGCCATAAGTGAAACTCAGGGGCTGATCAATCGTCGTATCGTATGTGCAGCGCAGATCGTCATATTGCGCTAAGCAATCATATCGAAATCGGCGATCGCTCGGCGGGACCTGAATTCTAATAGAGTGCCGCTTCGTCATTAACGTGGTATCTAGCGATAGTGATAACCCACCTGCTCTGACTCGGACAAGTCTATAAAAGCTGGTACCCACGCAGCACACATAATATTAATTTGCCTACACCAGTCTTGTTTTGCCAATCCAGTAATTACTCAAATCTGAACTCCAAGTGTGGTACTCAGTGTCAGTTATTAAATTTACCACAAAATATTCGTTTCAATACTCGGCAGTGGTCACGCGTAACTCCATTTACTCCATGCGTGCCGCGATACCTACCGAAAATGATGACAGGTGTTATTCTGTGAAGCACGAAAAAATAAAATAAGAATGTTTATTAAATATAAACAGCTGTCTTTAGCAATAGTTTCTCGCTAATTTGCACTTCAAAACAATAACATGTTAAACGATTGTTAGTTTTATTTTTATTATTTTTCGGTAAGTAATTACGTCATCAACATGGCAGAAAAAAGCGTGGCTGGCAAGTTATTCTATTAATTTCAGTAGCTAATTTGAGCGATTAATCCTGCATACCAAACCTATTTATAATTTCTGGAAAGGAATTTATAATTTAATCATGAAAGTTTAGTTATTGATCATATAACTTTCTTTTATTTCTCATGATTCGACTATGCAACTCGGTTGGCAATATCTAGTATTATTACTATTAGTAGGGTGGCTGAACGAAAATTGTAGAGCGCGCCACCATAGTCGCAACTGTGCTCATTTGATAGTGCCATGAGCATATAGTTAATTAAAAAAAACCAGATTTAAAATAATTAGTTTGTTTTGAAATGGCGGTCAGTTAAAGTTCAAAAAAACGCTCGCGTTTTAGGAGTAACAAAAAATGACTGAGCAAAAAGTTAAAAATTGTACTTTTAGCATTCGATTATTTATAACTAAATATTCCAAATACAAGTTTTAGTATGTTAGTGTTGTTAAATGGAGTGCATTGCACGAGAAATAATCTTATCAAGTCATATGGCAACATAGTATTCATTTTTCCAGCATCCAAAATTCATCCAAAAGATGTTTTACCTTAACAGGTGTGAAAATGGACCTTTTACGAAAGTGTGCTAACTTGTCTACTTTAGAGTGTTATAAAAGATGCCAATTCAGCTGGTAGTTAATTGTTAATATGACTTTTGGTAGCTCAGTGTACATAGAACAGATATTCATAAACACTTTGCATCTTCAGATGACACATTTGGAGAAAATAAATGTCTATGTCTATGATTCCATAGCTGAACTACACAATACTCAAATCCTTACGATCGTCTGCCCTTAATAAACGACTTGCTGTTAAAAACATTTGTTAAAAACCAGCAGTTGTTATATGAGCCAAGCATTGACACAACTTGGTGATGAATACCTGCAATGTTGCTGTTACCTTTTCTGGTGTGTGTTTTTTAACATCATTTTAATCATGACATAAGTTCAACATATATTATATCAGGTAATAGTGTTAAAGTATAGAGCCTGAGGACTTTTAACTGATGATTAAACAGTCAAAAATGTCTAACAGAAACATTTATCTAACTATTGCAGGCAAAAAACGTGTACAACCGGCATGGACGCCACCAAGTGGAGAACCGGTTGGCACTTTGAGACTGTACAACAGTCTTACCCGTTCAAAGGAGCCATTCCTTCCACAATTTGGTAATAAGGTATTGTGGTACAGTTGCGGACCTACAGTGTACGATGCATCACATATGGGCCATGCAAGGTAATAATCAGTGATAGCTTAGTTAAGTACCTTTTCATGTTTACTGGTAATGTGTCTTAAATTACAGTTGTACACTTGTAGCAAGTTAAACAACAGACAGCACGTTTTTATGTCTGTGAAGGCAAGTCTAGTAGGTGGTATTGATATTGGTTTGTTAGTTGTTAACATAACATCAGTGACAACACTAACTAACAGTACAAGAATAGCGAGTTCTATTTTCTTTTATCTATATTCTAGAGTTCAGATAAACTCCCAGAGTAACATCCCAGAATTAATGCAAGAGCAAGTTTCGATTTTTGCATTTTGATTTTGCTAAATTATATATGTATATATATTTTTTCATCTTCATCATGATTTTAGTAATTAGTTAATTGTGCACATATGCAAAGGCCCTATAGCAGTATTAATTAAATAATATTTTTCGTCATTGAGAAGCTACAAGTGATGTTAACCGGTATTAGGAAATAAATAACCATTCTAAAACTGCTTTTATATCAGTATGATTTACAAACATAAAAATTTTGAAAATCTGGAAAATGTTGCAGAATCCTTTCGACGTATCTTTGACTGTGTGAATGAAGCTAATGCAGCTGTGAGTCATGTAAGTTTATATATTAATTTTATACTTATTTATAGATCTTACATCACATTTGACATACTGCGGCGGGTCATGAGAGATTACTTCAAATATGATGTCTTGTATGCCATGAATATTACGGATATTGATGATAAGGTAATAGCAACTGAAATTTTTTCAGTTTGTACGCATAAATATTTTTTCATAATATATTTAATAACATTATAACATTTTGCAAACTTTGTTTAAGCAGAAAATGTCTATTATTTGGTAGTTGTAGTGGTAGTGGTAGTGGTAGCTGTAGTGGTAGTGGTAATGGTAGTTGTTTCTAAGTGTTTGTTTTTTGTTAAGAGTGTTTCTCTGTTGTACATTTTGCAATGTACATATGAAACTATATTAACAAATGAACTAGTCCTCGGTTTTTTTAGAACAAACAAATCAGTTTTTATAAGACAAATGTATTGAGCATTATTACCTGGCAAACTGTTCTGTGCTATGTAGATCATCAAACGTGCAAGGCAGACCCATCTACTGGAAGAATATGAAACAAATCTGAAGACTCTTTCTCAAATGCTTGCTGACATTACGGCTTCGATGGATGTAAGTTCAGTTTAATATTAATATTAACACCAAAATAATTGCCACTGAAGTGTCGAGAAAGTATGGGTTCAAACCCAAGGGTCGGAGTTTTGCAAAGTTGATGTTTACAAATCTTTGGCAAGACCTTTATTGATTATTTTTGTTCCTTTAGGGATAAAATCGTAATTGCGCAAGTTGGAAATTGTGCTGTTGTATAATGCAATTCTTATGATTAATCAAAAACTGTCTGTGTATAGCAGACATTTGTAGCAAATGCCAAAAGTTCCTTTTTTGAATTTGGAGGCATGGTCAAACATTTTCTCCTTTAATGTGTGTAAATTGAAAGCAGTTTTAGATAAATTAGTTTTCAGTATCAGTAAAACAAGTAACTATTTTCTGATTATGTATTGGAATAATGATTCATTTTTATTCAAAATTATCGCCACTAGTTTTATTTCAAATTATATTTCTGGAATTTCTTCAGATGTCAATGATGAATAAAATATGGAATAAAAAAGATTTTCTGAAACAGAACATAATAAGATTGTAATTGATTGATTAATACTTTGATTTAATGAGAATTGTTTATCAATGGGCATGTTTTTTATTAAAGCTCAATTTTTTATTTTTTATTGCTATAACTATTTCTTGTTTAGTTGTGCTACACTCTAAATAACAGGATTGACTGGTTCTTTGTCATAAAATTAATGCCAAGGTACTATTGACTTGCCAAACTAATTTTTCTAGCCCTTTGCTGCTCGAATTACGACGGAAACAGATGCAGATAAGAAGAAGATGTTGGAGGGCATAGTGAGTAAAGTGAATGCTGCCGTGACTCAATTAGAAAAGGCCGTTCAGTCAGAAGACCAACCTGCAATAGCTGCAGCAAGAAAAGTATGTTCGTAATTCATAGCTAAACAAACGATTTTTCTGCTATTTAGCTTTTATTTAAATTTTCTGCTGTAGGTTAGTTGCTCCAGTTATGTTACAGTAATTTCTAAGCACAGTACTCACCAATTTATATTATTTATAATTAATGATATACTGTGATGAAGCATCACTCGCCATATCTTTGTTTCTGTTAAGATGTTTGAGTTATCAAGGTGATTTGAACAACGTTTACCATGAAGATGTAGATAACAGAGTTCCTTGTTTAATACAGATACAGAGTATAAGAAAGACACAAAAAATTCCAATTTTGTGGTCGTTACAGGACTGTTTCTTTTTTAATATCTTTAGTAGTTTACACATCTTTTAAATTGTACATAAAATTAAGATTGTAAGAACAGGTTTGAATAATTTGTTTTCGTTTGCACTGACCTCCTGTGATTTTGTACAAAAACTTGCATGTAGGACCGTTAAATATTCAATTCAGTTTAGTGCATTAGCTGTTAGTACCATTATAATCATGAGAATTAAGTAGTGATGATTCTTTAAAACATTCATGCATGCCTTATGTTGTTGCATCATTTGTAATTGCAGGTACTTTTAGAGGAAGCCAGAGATCCATTGGGTGATTGGCTGGACAGTCAAAAAGGGGCCTCAATTGTTGACAATTCAATATTTGCAAAACTACCTCGATACTGGGAGGGCGAGTTTCACAAAGACATGGAAGCTTTAAATGTTAGTGAAATTTATTGAAATCTTGTACTGATATGTTAATGTTTTGATAAGAAATAAACGAAATCTTTTCTAGGTCACTAACTATGTGAAATGTACTGAACTACAGAGAGAATTATAGGATAAACTGTTCTTTAGGAATACCTGGTTAATAATTTTGTACAGAGTAACTGAGGTTTTTGCCTTTAAATTACTGTAACCTAGTCAAGGCAGGTTGAATCTGAAAGTCAGACATCTAGATATTTCTGTCTAATCTGATACCGCCCCTAGTTTTTCATGTATTGTGAAAGAAATTGTTGGGAAGCTGATAACTTAATTTTTTGTCTGACTTATCTGTCAATTGCGTGAGTTTTTTGTCAGACTTGTCTGTTAATTGTGTGAGTTTTTTGTCAGACTTGTCTGTTAATTGTGTGAGTTTTTTTGTCAGACTTGTCTGTTAATTGTCTGAGTTTATGTCACACTTACCTGTGAATTGTGTGAGTTTTTTGTCAAACTTGTCTGTTAAGTGTGTGGGCTTTTTGTCACACTTATGTGTGAATTGTGTGATTACTGATTTTGAATTCTTCAGTATAAACCAGTTAACAAATTTGGTTATTATATTCTACTTGTTAATTTTAAAATTGATGCAGTTTGTATAAATTTTTTTTACTTCTTCTTTTTTGATGTATGCTATATTCAAATCAGGGCTAGATTAACTGCTCTATTGTCATGTATATACAGTGGGCCTATGATTACCTGTGTAGATTGGACATACACACAAGGCCTATAATGTTGCTTATAATGTTGATTTTAAACTTTAAGATTAAACTTTCTTATCACATAATAATAATAATTTATAGTCCAAGGATAACGTCTTAAGTAACTCAGTACTTATTTCCAAGGTGGTCCCGATTATTATTACCCGCACGTTACTTCGGTAAACTAGTGGTACAATCGAAGAACCAGCGGTACAATTTTTCAAGTCTTTGGTATGACTCGGTTGAGAGTTGAATTCACATCCTCCCGGGTGTGAAGCGAGCATGCTACCATTGCCACCTTGTACCAGTTGTAGAATATAATGTAGTGGTATTCAACAAAATCTGGTATAGAGATGACAGTGCGGTAAGAAAGCGTTGCTTTTTGACACTAATTTTTCACACATTTCAGGTTTTACCAGCAGATTGTCTAACTAGAGTAAGCGAATATGTGCCTGAGATTGTCACATTTGTACAAGGAATCGTTGACAATGGGTTCGGCTATGAGTCAAATGGTTCTGTGTACTTTAGCACTGACAAGTTTGACAGAAGTGATGGCCACACATATGCAAAGTTAGTGCCAGAAGCATACGGAGATAGCAAGGAATTACTAGGCGGAGAAGGTAAGTTTAAATTTTACATATCCTGTAAATTCTGCATTATTTGAATAGGTCAGGCCATTGAGCAAACATCGTTACCACTCAGCTATGTTTGTCATCTTGTACATTTTTTAGATTGCCTGTTTCTCTTGTAATGTTTATCCCATTTGATATTAGAGCATGCAATTTATGCCTACATTTCTACAAGCCGCTTATTTCTAGTATAAGTTCCAGCATAAACTTTGAACTCTTCACTCATGTCACATAGTTTGGTTTGGTTAAATTTGCAATATGCATGGATGGATGTTTATATTTGTCATTTTGCTGTAATTAAACTTGATATTTTACTAGTCTAATTTTAACTCGTCACTTACAGCTAAAGAGACTAATCGTCATTAGCGTTATTGAATTAAGTAAAAACATGTATTCCTCTATTAAACTGTCAATGTTGTAATAAATTTTCATTTTTAGGAGATCTGTCCATTTCTGAAGACAGGCTTACGGAGAAGCGATCACCAAATGACTTTGCTTTGTGGAAGGCATCAAAACCGGGTGAACCTGCCTGGGATTCTCCATGGGGCAAGGTATTTCTAATGCCTAAATCCCCCTAAAGCCCTACTAAAATGTCTTACATGTTGCTTTTAGCCGTGAAAAGTTCTTTTTGTTTGTCTGCATACATTCCTCACATTCTGCTGTGATCATGTTTATTTACATGCTATATCGGTTTCTGCTAAGAGAATAGTCTTTGACTCTTTTAATGAATATGAAAGTCTGTGATCAGAATTAACAAAAAGTTTTCAACTAACTGAGATAGACCTGAGTTGATCTTGTGCACCGGTCAACTTGTTACTTTGTTTTTTTTCAGGAAAATAATTTCCAAAAATAAAATTTACTATTCTTGTAAAAGTAGTAGCTCTTTATTATTAATGTCCAAGTGGAATCACTGTGGTGTGAGCAATCTCACAGAAAATGCTAAATTTTGTTGGCCTGTTATAAGGGATGAAATTTGGACTGCCTTGGTTGAAAGGGAATACGGTGGCCTAGTGGTCTAAAGCATCTGCCTTGCAAGTAGAAGGTCCCCGGTTCAAATTGAGACTGTTTCCAGTTTTTTCACATTACCTGTATTTAATGTTTGATATCAATAATTAATCAATTGTGTGTTTGAATAATTACCGATAAACGTTGAATTTGCCAAAAAATACTTAAAAATGCACGTCTATAGCAAGAATTCATACTAGATCAGTTTTCTGAAACTAATAATGATGATTTGACAGCTTGTAAAAATTTGTAAATGTGTTTAAAAGAAGAGGCAATTTTAAACTATTTAGGGCCGACCCGGTTGGCATATTGAGTGTTCTGTGATGGCCAGCAGTATATGCGGCGAATCATTAGATATTCATACTGGAGGCTTTGATCTGAAATTTCCCCATCATGATAACGAGCTTGCTCAAGCTGAGGTACACAATATTATCATTTATATGAATTAATTGTCAAAATTGGTATCGTTACTTAAAATGAAACTAAAACCCTTATTATAATATAAGTTTTTACAACTTAAAATCCTACTCTCGTTACGAATACTCAATTTACTTTATTACAAACTTACTGTAAAACTTGTTTCTTTTGATTTTTATCGCTTTGTTGTTAGCGATTTTAAACTTTAAAAACTGCCATTTTTCCTTGTGCGAGACGAACCACGTTATGAGGTTATGAAAGATCAGTAACCAAAGATGCTTTCTGTACCTCATACGTCATTCTCGCTCACTCGCAATTTACGGCAATGCATCATTCGAAATTTGCCAGGAAAAGGTAAGTTACTTAATTTAGATGTTTCTTTAGTTAAATAATAACTATGAATTCTTTGTGTAATTGTAATAATGTGTTAAAAAACATCAATGTCTATTGGGGTTATATAGGCCTTTAAGCTCACTTTCTGATTCAGACTCTGGCTTTTATTGATTCAAGAGATCTCTATTATATTAGGTGGTGTTTGTATGCATTTACATCACACGTAGCAATATCGGAGTGCTTATTGGTTTTAGGAGTTTGCTAATACCTTTGCTGTTGCAGGCGTATTTTGGAAACGATCACTGGGTACGGTATTTTCTCCATGCCGGTCACCTCACCATTGCTGGGTGTAAGATGGCTAAATCATTAAAAAACTTTATCACAATTAAAGAAGCTTTACGTAAGTGTAGTGATTGTTTCAGTAGATGGTTTTCTTACAAATAATGAATCATGTTAATTGACTATCTAGCAATGCTTTTGCTTATAAGATTAGTAGTTTGCTCAATTATGTCTGCTATCTTATAATATATATATTTATGTATATATATAATGTTTAATAGGGTAGATTGTTTTGAGCTATAATATAAGACTGGATTCAGTTTTCTGTTAAGTAAATGTCATGTAAACATTTAGCGAGTTTCATACAGGTAGCAATACTGTCTATAGCTAGTTAAATCTCTGGGCAGATACCGAAAACTTGTAACTTCTGGTAGTAGATTTCCTTGGTTTGTTGATGCATTTTTGCAAATACAGAAACTTACTACAGCTGACTGTCTAGAAATGCTGTTTCAGAAAAAAACAGTGCGAGACAGTTGCGCTTAGCTTTCTTGTTACATTCTTGGAAGGATACTTTAGACTACGGTACCAACACCATGGAAACTGCTGTGCAATATGAAAAGTTTGTAAATGTAAGCATTGTGATTTAGCCTTGCAAAAATATCCGACTTTCTTTTTACTAAATCTAAACTAAAATTAGACTTCTTTTTAACTGATTTTTTGTGATGTAACGGTGAATAGTTTATGAATTACAAAAATGTTTTGATCCATTGACCAAAGTAATCTCTTGCTATCTGTCATAACTGAAGGCTATAGTCCGTGGACTTTGGGTCTCAAAATCCCTAATGTCTTGGGTTCACTACCAGTGAACGTGCAAATTTTTTTCAGATTTTCTAATTTGGTATTGCATTTGAACATTTACAGAGTTAATTTGCAAATTTCACGCTTGTGGAATTTCTGTTTGCATTTAGCTGTTTTAACTACTACATTGCCGCTTACATTTTATTACCGTCTGTGTGAAATTAGATAGCTGTTGTTTTAGGAATTCTTTCTGACCGTGAAGGACATCCTCAGGTCGACTCCCAGTCATGGGGTGGCAGCATTCCAGAAATGGGAGCAGGAAGAACTAGATCTGAACACAAAGTTCTATGAGAAGAAAGCAGACATACATGCTGCTCTATGTGGTACTATAGCTAATCATTAGACATTACTTTTTGTCCACTACGTATGTTTTTTGTTATTCAAGCTACTAAATAAACACAAGAATTGTGATTGTTTACGGAACTGATCAATTTGGAATGTGCTTTTTATATTAGTGTTAGGTAGGTTTTCCGATATAACTAGCGAGAAAAATACGTTACTCTTTGTGAAGAGTCTTGCCGCTGATTTGTGAAATTAATTTAAATACATAATTTGCTGACTTAACGTTGTTTGCAGTTTGTTACATGTTCTTGCCTATTATTACCAAAGAACTTTTCCTTATGTTATAACCAGTGTGTATATCTAGATTCGGTGGATACACGGAGTTGCCTTGATAGTATACGAGAGCTAGTTAGCGCCAGTAATGTCTACATACGAAAGAAACGTGATGCCAAGCTTAGTCCAGATAGAACTCTCTTACAAAACATTGCTGTCCATATCACCTATATGTTCAAGGTCAGATTTATGAATCATCTTGAAAATTGTATTATTATCAGTACACAACATTTAAATTCAATTGAATGATAGTTTTAATGTTGTTTCTGAATGTTATAAAGGCTTCACCTGTTAGTGCGAATTTGCACTGGACGATTTCTCTAGCACACGCGAGCTGAAAGTAACCATTAATTTGTTTCATTTTTTCGTTATGCAGATATTTGGTGCTATTGAAGGTGAAGAACAGATTGGGTTTCCTCGAAGTTCTGCGAAGACCACTATGAATGTAGGAGCTTTTTTCCATTATTTGCTTTTTCAATTCACATGCTGTTTTGAAAATTTTTGTTTAGTGTTTAGTGTTTTGTTACTGAAAATAACTGAAATTATTGTATCTGTGTAATGCTAAATTAATAACTACGTATGTTAAGATTAGATTAGTTTATTTCAGCACAAAAGCCATACAAGAAAATAAACAAAAAACATTGCATCACACTACAATAAAATACTACAATAAGAGCTACACTAAAATACTATTATATACAAACATTCTATAAATAAGCATTCGTAGCTACAACGTTTGACGGTTATTATTTAGAATTATTATTATATTCACACAGTTTATTCACAAATGTCATTAGGGACTTATTGCCAAATTGCTAATTTATTCTAATATTATGTCTTATATGTACCAACTTTTAATAACGCATTTATCTAGATTTGCTTACGTAAATAGAGGAGAATGCCTTCTTATCAGTAGTAAAAACTGTGTGGTGTAAACTGCAAAATGAAATTATTTAAAATAAAAAAATAAAGAGAATTTCCTTGTTTTTTCAGCTGTAAGTGCAGCACATAAATAGACAATCCTGTCAATTTTTTACTAAACTCTTTACTCTTATTTCAGATACCATGTATAAATGTATAAAACGTATGATGTAATTCACAGTTGTTTTATAAGGCTAGTTTTTTAAGCCTGTGATAGAAATAGTCTCTTGTTCCACATCTTAAAATAACGAGATTTTATGACTTGTACGGAGTTAACAATAGTTGGTAGATGTTTATTCTTCACAATTTCCAGTATTTGTTTTCCTGTATTATAACAGGCTTTCCTACAAAGGTTTGAAAGCACTAACGCTTTTAATTTTTTACTATTTATTTTGTACTTTTGTTATTGCGTTGATGGCAGTTTTTCAGGCATCCCTGCTACTAGTATGTAATGGCTTCGTAATGGACAGAACTTGTGCATTATAATGACTTTTGCTTTTATTTTAGCTTGAAGCTACTGTGATGCCTTATCTGTCAGCGTTTGCTGATTTCCGGGAAGACGTCCGCAAAGTAGCTAGGGAACAGAAAGGTATAATAACAATAGTCAGATTATGACTGTTTGCTAGAGTGTTTATAAACCATTGCGTTTTATTTTTAACAATTATTACCCATTGTGGATAATGAGTTGGAGAAAGAAAAGAGACGCTAAAAAATTGTGGGCTAGTCAAGATTTGAACCGTAGACCTGGTATTAGTACTCCCATTCTCTGTTAGCTGAGCTACTAGTTCAACATGACAAAGCAGGCCCGAGATTTCCTCCTTGTAGCACACAACCCAGTAATGCCACCTTTTAACTAATTAATGATATTGTTAGTTGCCAGCTAATTTGAGAAAAATAATAGTAAATAGTTCTACTAATTTTGACAGTAAGAGTAAAGGTGCAGCAGCAACAACAACTGCCATTCTGTTATCGAAGTCAATTTGCAGAAAATTAATACTACTGTCTAGTTAATACAATATGTACATTTTTATTGAATGAACTTAGTATGGTAACAGAATTTTCCAGTAGATTACAATTTTCCTTTAGACACAATGTAATTAAAGCTCTGCAATGAAACAAGAATTAAAATCGTAGTCATTACTTACGTATTTACTATCGAAATGGTGAATATTATTAATTGATCAATATATGGACTTTTGCGAAACTAATCAAAATAGCAACAATAAAACCAACTTGGCACTGAAAAATGAAGATGAAAAACCATAAATCGGAATCAAGCTGGCAAACCTGTGAAAGTTAAGTACAAGCAGCATTAATAAATTCCTAAAATGATTTAAATTGTGATCTAATTTTTCTGCTTAGCTACTATCTATTGTTTTAATAATTGGTAAAATTATTAAATCATAAATTGGTATTGGTAAAATCGTAATTGTGTAATTTTCGAATAGTGAGCACACGATTCTCAAACATGACAAGCTTCAGTTTTAATATTATTGAATTATTATATTCTTTTTATTTTCAGGGACAGAAATTCTCAGATTATGTGATTCTGTTAGAGATGATGTGTTGCCTAACCTTGGTGTTAGACTGGAAGATCACGAAGGGCAAGCACCAGTGCTTAAGCTGGTCGATCGGGGAACTTTATTGAAAGAGAGAGAAATAAAACTGAAGGTAATGTAGCTAAAAACATTCTTACAAACAATTCATTTATTCTACTATTTTTAGTTTAATATTCGATTCTATCTGTAGGACTAACAGAACACTAACGTCTTTTGCATTATTATCAAAAAATTTAAAAAACGTATATTTTCTTAGAATCTGTTCGTATTTCTGTTAGTTTTAGGCACATGTTTTTGTGCAACAACAAGACATCATTTGAGCTGTACTTTTCAGTAAATTTGTCATGAGAATTGGAACTAGGTAAAATCGATAAACAAGAACCGATTACCTATCCATTTGGTGGCCAGTGTAACATTGCTGCTATTAGGTTACTAAGCACACACAATGATCGCTAACTGCTCACCACAAAATTTGTAACTAATGCATGTTTTATGTACTAAAGTTTGGCTTGTACCACTATTCATTTGCCCTAACGAGCTAACAAATTCCTTATGTAATGAGTTATTGTTTGGTGTCCTAATGGGAGAAGTTCAGATCATAAACATCTGACAAAACTTGAAACCTAAGAAATCCTGTGTAACATCAAGGCAAAGCAAGCCCAAATTAGAGTAGAAAGCCTTCTAGGGCAAGCAACTCCTTCATTTGCATTTTACGATTGATAAAAAAGTGTTAAAATGTGACCACGCCATGTTACTTTTAGAGTTTTTAAATGACTACGGAGTTAAGTTCAACACCTAATTTTAGGTTGTATTTGTGATTATATGGATGAGGCTAAACCTTGAAGACATGTAACTGATTTTCAATGTGATTACAATGGCCAGTAATTATTAATATTACTGCAAGGAAACGTCGTTGTGTTAGTTTGATTATTACACATTCGCTTACTGGTATCAGTTGCTTTGTTTGTACAGCAAGAAGAAGAAAAAAGGTTGGAAAAAGAAAAGAAGAAGAAGGAGCAGGAGGAAGCTGCAGCAGCAAGAGATGCCCAACGAAAAATTCCTCCGTCTGAATTATTTCTTTCAGAGAAAGACAAATATTCAAAGTTTGATGACCGGGTACTTGTTTAGTGAATGTTTGCTAGTTGTAAGATGGTTTTGCTTATTAGCAAGATGTGTAAAAAAAATTTGAAGAGCTTCTTGCATTGGCAGTCATATAACTGACATATAACTATAGTTGTGGTCTAAATTTTCTCATCATGTTTTACAAGCTATGAAGCAAATGTAATGCTCAGCTTAGTATTGCATGTACATATCTTTAATTGTTACAGTATTAATTTAAAAGAAAACAGGATAATTTTTCATATCCTACCCATTATGAAGTATCCTGAAAACTATTCATTTTAACACGAATAATACTGCAAAAGCATTTCTGATAATTAGATAATAGGTTGAGATCTTAATTAACTGCAGAGGAGCCCAACTATTGATGACATCACCAATGAACATAATTTTTAACAGCACAAACATTCTATGAGCGTGTGTGAAAGCGATGAGTGAAGTACAGTACTACTGTAAGAGATTCAGTGTGATATACTAAAGCTTGGCAAGTTTTAAGATATAATTCAAAAAATTTCAAATTCACTGCTGTACTCATGCATGAGCTCTTGATGTGTGCACTACATCACAAACGAACACCTCTGAAATGAGAACTACAGCACCTTTTTTTGTGCAATGCGTTTCCAAAAAGCAGCAGTTTGTGTAGTTATAATTCTTTCACGTAAGTCATTCTTTAGAAAATACTCAGTTCACTTTCAATATTTTAAAAGAGTAGACTGTTTTGACCTATAGCGTAAGATGGTTTTACTCTAAAATTTAGAGAAAAATAACATTTAAAGATTTTAACTAAAACATGTTCATCTTACTCTGCTTCAGAATCAGTAGAACTGTTTTGTTTTGCATACCAAGTGAAATCTCCTAAAATTATTACCCTCACTTTAGTACTATCAAGTGGTTCTCTAGGTCCAGATCAGCTATCGTAATATGCATGGATGTGTTTTAGGGAATGCCAACTCATGATGTGGAAGACAAAGAGCTACCAAAATCTGCTGTGAAGAAACTGACTAAGCTTTATCAGCAGCAGGAGAAGCGATATAATGATTACCTGCAAAGTATTGATGTGAAAAACAGTATTTGCAATTATATTGGTGATGCGAGATAGACATCTGTATGGATTTATTTCTCTTTCGTATGGGTAGTGTTTATGGTTGCGTTGCCCAGTTGCAGTAATATGGTAATGAGATGCTAAAACAACTCAAAGGTAAACGGTAATTTAAGGTAAGCGAGAGATGGTGTTAACCTCAGCTGCAGCTAGTGCCTTAGGTGATGGAATATGTCTGGAAGATCGGAACACGGTTGTATTTTATGTGATTCAAGCTGGAACGATAATTACATGTAATTAAGATGTCATAAGTTGAGATGCAAACTACAAAGACCAATCACGTTCTACTATTTTAGCAAAAAACTGTTACACATTTTCTGGTTTAGCATGTTGAGATTTTATTCTGATCTTGGTTACTTGTTTCTGCATAACTAAAAATAATGCACTAGTAATCAAGTGTTGGAGAACTAATGTAGTCAGGTAATAGATTTATAAACTGCATCATTAACTGTAGTGTTTAACAAGTCAAGGCTGGTGAGGATTCACAACAGTTAAAATTGAGAAACAAATCAGTTAGCAGCACAAGCTTCATATTTCTTCTGAACAGATGTCACCATGTTATACTTCATGAATGTACATTTACCGGCACTTTTATAGTGTTTGTACCATCATTTTGTAAAATCGGTGTTGAGTTAACAAAAGTTTGTCTTCTTTTGGAATAGAGCAGTGTGAATACTTGAGAATCACTTCATAAAATGTGCACAAGTTGTTTTTGATACCATTATCTTTATTTTTAATATTTAAGCTGAAATAATAATTATGTTTGTAATATGTTAAACCACAAAACTTGATTTTCTTCTTTATTGAAAAAATTGAAATTCATAGTTTTGCACATTCCTGCATATCAAAACATAATTAAAATATATAACTGCTTGCATCTAGGTTAAAGATCAAGACTTGAAAAATTAAGGTGAAATACCTGGTGAGGACCCGTTAGAAGACATATGTGAAATAAAGCGATGATAGTGATTATAAAATGTTGTGGAAGACGGAAAGAAAGTAACACAAATAAGAGTGGAAGCAAAATGAATAAATATAAAGACAAATAAAAATGGAAGGCTTTCTCGAATTTCATGAATAATATTTCACTCTCAAAAACCAGTACATTTACAAATTGCACATCTGATCACATTTTACAACGTGCAGATGATAATGCCTGACTGCAAAAAAATACCAGCCAGTGCATTTATAAGGAATGACTGACAACACACCACCATTTTGTACAGCATTAATATTATAGTATAAACTGGGGTTACTTAAAGATGTTAACTGAACATGTGAGACATTACTTGAAAAAAGGCATATGCAGTACACTATGTAACTGACTAATTTAATTCATTAATTCACTATATTTATTATTTATGTCTGCTATAAACTAAGTTGATATACATTATTGAGCCATACGCATATTAAATTAAAACATGATAATTTATACAAATTCGTTCTGCATCGAATTTAAATACTAGACAGGATCACCAGTGAACCTTTAATAATATGTTTATACAATATAAACCAGGCTGTTTTTATCTTAATAATAACTATGAGAAAGCTCTCCTGTTTAGACTCATTTTAATTAACTGTCCAAAATATACATGTTCTTGCCTATAAAAGTTAGCAATTGTTCCTTATATTTGAATAATTAGCTTAGAAAGTTAGTTAACGGCGACCGAACACAGCTATTGCTTACGCCAGAAACTAATCACAGTTTGTGCAATGGCAGGCGTCTTCCCTTGCACATCAAGCACATTTACATGAGTGTTACAGTACTGCTTAAATGCGTGGTGTCACGAAAAATGGGCTTTACATCATATGACGTCAGAAACTAACACTGGAGTTCATGATCATGGTTATCAGGGTATCGCCTTCTATTTGTTGGCCACGCGAATGTGACAAAAAGGCGCCGCTGCCAATCTTAGTAGATTCACTGAGCCGCACGTAACTGAAAGTTTAACAAAATTTGAGTATCCGAGGTAATTAGTATTTAATCTAAGCTTTGATTTAAAAAAAACTGTTGTAGTTTTCAATATTTTAGAGCATTCTTTGTTCTGAACTATCATCCAGTTTTCCTTTAACATCTATAAAATGTTGAATGCCCTTTGCATAAAGGCATTCATAACGTTATTTCTTTCTTCCAAGAACTTTCACTCTAATGGGCGTTCGTTGTTATGAGATTATAAAGGACATTCAGTGTTTAATTCACATTAATAATAGCTATTTATTTCTGTGCTAATGGCCAAAATTTAGTAGAATTTCTTTCACAATAAGCTACTAGTAGCAACAAAATAACTAGTAACCTAGTAACTAGTAGTTTTCCCAACCAAGTTGTGACATTGTGACAATAGAAGCATAAAGAAAAACCGGCACACAACAGCTAAAGACAAATCGTGCATGACATATATATATACACCTTGTCATCATGATTTTGCATTGTCCTCAACATTTGTTGCAAGCGGTTCTGCAAATATATTCATCTCGGAATCGTCTGTCAACTCTGCACTAGCGTCCAAGTTTGCCAAGTCGGCCATCGTTTGCACTGCTTGCTCGCACTGTACAATAGTGCAGTCTTGATCTGACGTACAAATCTCCAGCAGCTTACGTAAATAGGTGTTCTCTTGTTTCAGACGGTTGACAGTTTTCTGATTCGTGGTGACGGCAATGTCGTCCAGTTCGACAGCTTTGTGCATGACTGCACTTATTTCTGTGATTTTCTCAGTTCGTTCTTCCAAATGCTAAAGAAAACAAAACTGATGATAATAACAGCAATAAAAACAGATGGGACAGGCGGGGCCTGACTGTGACCTTCTGGGGCCCCTAGAATAATGAAAAAATGTCCCCCTCATTCGTCTTGAATATTTTTTGTTCGTGCTATATTTTAGCGATACTTACATAGCTTGAAGTAAACTTGCTTCAAATTCGAGAGAGTTCTACTGAGATTCTCATCATTAAAAGAGGAAAAAATTTAATGCCCTTTATAGTCTCAAAGATTATAATATTTATTCAGCGTCTTTTGTCCAAGCGGGCCTCATCTTTTGGTACACCCTGTTTTAACATTTTATCTGTAATTTTCAGCTGATGAGGCCCGCTAGGATGAAAGCTTGTGAATAAATATTATAATCTTTGAGACTATAAAAGGCTTTACATTTTTTTCTCACTTAATGATGAGAATGATGAAAGGGTGTTACGTTTTTTCGCTTGTTGCTAATTCTTTAAATAGACCAGAATCTTTCGTTTGCCAATAAAAATATTATTTCAGAAATACTACTACTACTTATTGTAATTTTACTACTTATTACAAACCAAATTAGCACATACTTCAACTTACCTAGAAAAACCAGATTTTTTACCAAATGTTGCCAAAGCTTGAGGGGGCCCAAGGCTGCAGCCCATACTAGCTTATAAAATAATCCGTCATTTTTCGTTTCAATAAAACATAGTGGTTTAATTAACACAATAGTACTTATTAAATAACTTCTAGGGACTGTTTAATCACAATATATTCCCGTTATGTTAAGGTTTTAATCACACTCATCCTATGACCATTACGTCTGTTACAAACATTGGGTAGGGCAGAATTCCAAAAAAATCTGCTCTCAAGACACAGCAGTTACATGTAACCACTAGATGCAGATATGTCAGAGGTTTGTCAGCACCATATTTGTTATAATACACTTAATCACACCTCTATGTGTACTTGCAAGCCAAAACCGTTCACAAGTTGGCAAAGTCAAAACTGTGTTATGATGCTTTAAAGTAGAATGCACCAAAAATAGGGTCAAACCATATTTTTTGTTTGTTTATTAAAACAAACGCTAAACGTATTTTACTTTATGTTCTAGCACCAAAATGTTGCGAAATTGTTTAGAAAATACTAAAAACTTAATTTTATAATTCTTACTTCCCTGCCTAAAAATTACTATTGCATTTGTCAAAAACTCACAGTTTTAAACTCCGACAGTAGCCTGTGGAACTAGTTATTTTGTTTGCATTTTTTCCTATTGCCAATCCAAGCTACCATTGTTCGGAAGGGCCATCTACAGGATTTAAATATAAGTTCAATGTGCTCTTGCAAAGTTCATAGTAATCACCTGTTTGTACAACTTCCAAGTGTATTTGTAGAAGTGCAACAAAAAATAAAACGACAAACTTAACAGTAATTTCTCACTATTATGTTTTTCATTGTGCAGCCTGCACCTCAACTTCAATGTGGATTATCTCAGGTTAGAAATAACATACAGCAGTGAACTTGGTTTCAAAATGATCCTCATGAAATACAGATTCAGGATATGCAAACAACAACAGAAAGCTTAACGGCCGACTTCTGGGCATTTTTGCTCACATATTGTTTATAACCACAGCATTTGCATATTACTAACAATTAATAAATTGCAGAATATTATTGGAGTGCTACTGTTTGCAGACCTCATTAGAAATTTTTTATGCAAGTGCATAACAAGTGAAGAAAGTTATATCTATTGAAAACTGCAAAACATCCGATGAGTTAAGGTTTTACCATGACTGCAGTATGAACTGCTGTTATGATGTAACCAATAACAGATTTTTGTATCGCCTGTTACATACTTCTGCAATATGATCTTTGTGCGGAAGTGGTGCCACCTTCATTTGATTTCCAGAAGCTAGTTTCATCATTTGTTCGCGGTACTTGTTCATAATCAGCTCCAACGCACTCTGGTGCTCCTCAAGAGCGATTCTCAATTCCTTGTTCTCTTGCTGAAGCTGTCGAATTTGTCGATTTTCAGCTTGTATGCCGAGGACCAGCGAGGCACGTGGGCGATGTCGCGCTGCCTCATTTAACTGGACCAGTTCCAGCTGATACTAAAATACAGAAATAAAACAAATTAATAGCTACATTAGTCAATTGCCTATTTTTGCAACTGGTGACGACTTTTTTCCAGTAGTTTCTAAAACCTGTATGCCGAATTAATTAAATCACTCAAACTATTGATAAGTTTTTGATTCTAGATCTTCTAAAGTGAATTAGAAACACTAGCTAAGAACAACTTTAAAGTTTTAGTCTTTTGAAAGTAATTAACTAAATTTCATTCATTTGTTGCACAAATATGAGAGAAAAACTCATTGTGGACACCAGTCTGACTAAAAATGATGGCTATGATATGGCTAGGTCATAGGGCTATGAAAAACACGATACGTCTAGGTCACGAATTCATGATATGATACATGTCGCAATACACCTGATTTAACGTTTGCAGGTTTTACAAAAAAAAACTAGATGAGGCCATTGATAATAAATGCTAAACATATTTTATCAGTCAACATATTTTAGCAGTTTTAGGATTACTAAATGCTAAAATGACTCGACAAACTGTTTTATTCTAGTGTAATGTAATGTTGTGTAATGTGTAATTGTTTGTATCAAGAAAAAGCCACAAAAACAAAACATATCAATACTTTAGATTTAAAAATCGCTTGAGCATTTTCCAGTTCATGTTTATCATTTCACAAGCTTATGTGTAACATAAGTAGCCTACTACAGACTGCTAAACACTGTGTTTTCAAACGCTTTGGCTACTAGCAGTACCTGTGTCAAGTCATGTACTTCAATGTGATTGATACGTATCAACATTACACTCTACAGCTGGAGCTTGAATTACTTCACATCGCTTTTATCAGTTTACAGTCAAGAAGTAGTAATTTGCTAAATACCACTGACTCAGATTATCACGACACGGGCTCATTTTCGCAATACACATATCATAAAAGATATCACAGTGCAACGATACATCGATGTATACAGGCCTACTAAAAATAATATAATACAAAACGGAAAATGGCAGCTTATAAATATTAACCGAATGTTTTCATAATTATATCAAATGTAAACATAGACAGACACTAATGCACACAGTTGATATAATGAAAAAATGTCATGAGATAGGACTAGCAAATTTTGTTTGAGCTTGCCTTTTCAGTTGAGTAGCAGTTTCGATTGCTCACCTTGATATAAAAAGGTCAACGCACTGAAATGAACTGAGGTAAACTGCAACCTACCCTTCTCATAGTCTCCACTTTGCAGGCCATGTGAGAAGCTTGTGCGATAAGAGCATCTGCGTTCGTGTTATGTTCCCGTAAACGCTCCACCAAGTGTCGCGCATCCGACAATACTTGTTGAATAGAGCAAGCCATTGATTATGATACCAACTGTAATTATAAAAAAATATTTTAAATTATTGTGTCATAAAAGCATTAAAATTGTTATTAAAATGATAGCGCTGAACATAATGTGAAAGCTTAACACCTTTTTGCTGACAATTTTAATTTAAAGAGGAGGGATTTTAAAGTAGGTCTCAAAAAACTTGCCATACAAAGTTATATTACTTGCTGTTCAAATGGCTGTGCTTAACAGTCACTTACAAGTTTACTGTTAACGCAACCCCTGTATCTAATAAGACAGCACTTAAGTGATACAAAATTTCAAGCTGTACTGAATTCTCCCCTTTCAAACAGCCTTAGGCACATTCCTCACACTGACAATACGGTAAATATAAATGTCACAAATTGTTATTGGACTCTACCTTGTGTATTATTATGTGTTGCTCTACCTTGCATTAATATTAGCACACACTATACCACACTAAATTAACTTTTGGTTTACAAATTACGTTCTTTTTGTTTTACAAGCTCTGCTACTAATCCCTTCCTTGCTACCTCAGCTTTCTCAGTGACTTCACTCACAAAACATTTTCTTTAGACAGAAATTTTGTTTTCACATTGTATCATATCACTCAATATATTTGTCACATCACCTAAACTGCAAGTAGCCCAGTCTTCCCTAAACTTCTTTTATGGTAGCTGACTCGATAACGTGTGACGTTTCCCTCTATTCGCATAAGTTCATGTGTGCATTTATGAATGAATGAATAAAACGATGATCGGATTTATTATATGACCTTACAAAATTTGCTTATCTAAACAAAGATGATATAATACCAGACAATAACAGAATAAAAACAATTAACAAACTGAGTTATAGAGTTATAATTCTATGATTTTCTCGCTTAACTCCCACGTCCTGACGCTATAGCTACAAATAACAATAACAAAAGTCACAGGCCAAACAATCTGCTTACAGGGTTCTGAGTCTGGAGTTTTTTGCTGTTGTATATATGGGATTAGAGTAATTCCAGTAAACTGATTTTAATAATAACTCGCTTTAATAAAAATATTCAGAATTAGAATAATTACGTTCTCGGTATCACTTAGAAGCCTAATATTTAATCATAAAACAAAAAACAAAGTACAATAATTAGTTATTTACTAACAAATTTGCCAAAATTTCACTGTAATTTACATCAACTGTTAACGCTACCGTCCTCCGTCTGGCAACATGCAAAATCTTTGTTTGGGCCAGTTTTCCTCAGTTTGCTGCTGTTCTGTGCTGGCACTGGCAGTTCATATATATCATAAAAATGTGTAAATACTAGTCTACTAATAATAATTATTTGGAAAGCCGTTTGGCAACATGCAAAATTTTCAAGTTGTTTTAGCCAGTATTCCTCAGTTTGTCACTGTTCTGTGCTACCAGTTCATGGATATCATAAAAATGGATAAATACTAGTCTACTATAATAATTATTTGGAAAACTTATAAGCCAATGTTTTACGTTATTTTAATGAAAAACTACAAGCAGTTATAAAAATGAACACTAGATATCTCTTCGAGTTACGTAAGGATCGTATTTTTTTCCTTTTTATCACGTTTTTCTATCCCTTGAGTCATCACTCATTAGGGACGTATAACAGAAACAGCAAGTTCGTAATAATTTTGCTGTATATTTGTAGCGCAATTTATATTAATGCTATCATGAAATGTATGCACTCGACTTATTTTTAGGAAAATTAAAATATCTGGTAAACCATTGCGCTGGTTCAAAGCATCCACTGGTAAAAAACATGTTCTTGTATGCTGCTTATGTGTATACAGCTTCTCAGACTGACCATAAGTCGACTATAAGCCTGGATTAGTTTATCACAAGAAAGCAGATTAAGTCCTATAAAATATACCTCGAATTTTGCTAGCTATTGTGTACACTCCAATAAAAGTCGTGCACGTTTACATAATTTGCTTTTGAGTACTTGGCCACCTAGGTAACTACATCATTGCAGCCCAGATGGAAAAACATCTGCCAGTAGCAATGGACTCATCCAGTCGTTCCAATTAGCCAAGAAGGGAAAGACTATATGTGACTTGATGACAGTGGTCACTGAAATTGAGTTACATGTCCCGTTGCATAGCTCTTCATTTGTGACAAGGTAAATCAAGTGGATGCGAAATATGGCATACAGGCACTTTGTAAGAAACGGTTCAGGCATCTAGCAGAAAGATCAACACAATTACCTGCCATAAAGCAGAACTGACATCACACAAACGTCCAGCCAGTAGATGCATGGAGTTTAGCTGTCAGGCAGACATCACTGATGGAGTATAGACCTTTACGAAGTAGCGAAGGAGCTCCTCGCCAGCTAGATCAGCTCCTATCTCGGATTTCGACGAGCAATCAGAAGTGATATTCGTACCTCCAAAAGTGAAATCATACACAGATGAAAGAAGCTGGAAGTAGCATCATGTCCGACAAGAACTGGACCACATCATCTGTGAAACAATGATCGGTGAAGTGATGGTGACAGTGCCAAAATGAGGAAATGGGCAGGGGTCATGCTAATTCACTAGTCAATGGCAAGGTTCACTATCACCATTCTCATTCACTATTACCAAAAGCAGGTAAAAAGCAAGCACCTAATTTTGGCTGTAGTACTTATTAAACAGGATCTTTGATTATCTACTTTCACAAGTTAGTACAAGTTAGGCTGCACAGTCTATATCAACTGAAAAGAAATACCACCAAGTTAGTTAAACTTGCAAGATTCTAATTGGATTCTAGCTAAGATACTCTGTTCATCAACTGTTATTAGACATGTCAAAAGCTTTTGATACTGCTAAAAGTAAGACCTGGCACAGGTGATGAAATCCAGAAAATTTGAAGTAGAAGTTATATGCAATACTGTAATTACATAGTATGTATGACAAACACATACTGCAAGAGGACTGCCTCAGTTCCATTTCATTTACTTTCTTACTTTTATCTGGGGGAGATCATTATAAGCAATCTGCTCACTAGCAAAACCACAACTATGTTAAATGATAATAATATAGATTCAGACAGCACACTCGTGCTACAACTAAAGGATGACAATTACTTTGCGAAGATGGAATCTTCTGCTGTCATCGACATGCAATACAATGATAACATGTTTTCTTGACGAAAAACAAAGAAGTGATTGAAACCAATAAATGAGCAGCAATGCCAGCAATGGTTAAGAAAGTCGAAGCAGAATTGTATCGAAGGAAGCACCAGAGGGCACACCTTGTCCAGCTGGAAAGATTCTATGTCTTTATTAAGGCGAATACTAGCTTTCTCGTGGATGAAGCGCTTTCTAGCATGATCTGGGTCACTGAAACAACCAGAGGGCGCACGAAAGTCAAGATGGAGAAAGACGTTATCGCGATCAACTATAAGCAAGTAAGCAAGTGGAGAAGAATAGAGCCTTGATTGTCTCCATGAGGACGTGTGTGACAAATGTGGCTGGGATAGAGAGGATTGTGATGAGACGGTACGCGTACATTTGTTTCGTAAATCAAGATGATAAAACCATCCTTCCAATTATAAGAACAGAGTGAAAAGACCGAATCAATCCATAAATGTAAAAAAGACCCAGTGAAACAATTTTGGAGGCCATCTTATATCAGCAGTAATCCCAGGAGCCCGAGCCAAGGGAAACTGATTTATGGCGGTAATTACTTCACCTGGAGATGTTGGCTCGGTGTAGATTTAGGATTTTTGCTACCTCGCTTGATCGCGACTTCTTGACCAGGCAGAAGGATAAAAGTTAGTCTTGTTGCAAAATCAGCATACGTCGCTGAAACGTGTAAATGTACAAAAAATGAACGAATTGATTACCACGTGAATGGATAAGTAAAGGTCTGTGTGAAAGAAATTATGACTTAAGAGAAGAGAAATAAATTGAAAAATCGCTTAAAAGTTTGATCTGGTTAGCGGTTACCGTATCACCCGATAAAAAATAATTTAGGTTCACGCTAGGGCTGCTCGAATTAAGATTTGCCCGTACCGAATCTCGCTTGAGCCGACGTTTCAGAATTGAGACGTCCCTTTACTGGTAAAACTGTGCAAACATTTTATATTCAAAACAGAGTAGCTGATGTCGTTTATTTCCTATTGTAGCAGTTTGGTATTCTTTTAAAATATATATTTTTGCGTAATAACTAGAGTAAGGCTGAGAAGTCCTGGTCAATTCTGCATCCTATTTCGTGTGTAATCCGACCAAGTCCTGAAGACACAACTAATAGAACGTTTTTCAACAGCATTTCTATGCTTTGCTCAAAGTTTTTCATCCTATCTAATTGTGAGAATATAAGTTTTTAATAGGAAGCAATGACTGTTTGTTTAACAGTAAAACTGCATAATAGCTACAGCTTGTTCTGTATCTAATAGCTATTCATAAGGAAAATGAATTATACTAACGATAACTTAATGATGTTTGATGATGATGACGAATGAAACAATATATATTAGTAATTTTTATAAATAAGTGAATAAATAAACACTAAATATAAATGTAAGTGAAAACGTTATTTGTTTATTTAATAATTAATGTATGTGTGGGTAACGTACATCACATTCGGTAGTGCTATAATTGCTGTGTAGTGTGTCGTTGTTTGTCTACATTGCGTCGTAAGTTGTATAATTTGTATTTATAATTGGTAGTTTTTAGCCGAATTGTTGTGTATTACATTGTTGTCTTTTATTATTGTATAATTGTTATGCACAATACATTAAATATCAAATATAAATGCTGAACGTTGAACATCGAGTTCAAACTCCGTGCTAGTTAAATTCGCAACTGTAAACACGACGAAAAATCTCTTTATCGAGATTTTGAACATTTTAATTCACACGTTGTCGATTCAATTTAAACGTCGTTAAACATTTCAACGCCTAGATGTTATTGCTCGAAATCCGAACATGCAAAAACAGTACGAGGCACTGTTGCGTAATTCGACAAGGCCTTTTTGCAAATGTCAGAGCAAACTCTGACCAAATTTCTCACGTGAAATATCGAGCACTCTGGTTTTTATCGAAGCCTGCAATCTTCTGCCGATGGACATGTGGACATTTTGGACGTGAGTAAGAATTGCCACCGTCTGCTGGCGTTTGCGAATGCGCGGACTATTAAAAGATACCGCCAATGTATTTCCTCTGTTGGCAGTAGGATATAAGTCATTGCATAAACAGTCCAGAGGCGCAATGGGGCATTAGTGGCACAACAACAGGAACTACTATTATAACTGCCCACATGGTTGCAAATTTTCATTTACAAATCGACTCATAACATTGCCGAATTTAAAGGCGCCGTTCAGTATTTTCATAACCTCGTGGCTACATTCAAACAATCCCAGCATTGGTCGCTCATCCCCACTCTGGCGTACACCAGCCCTACAAAAATCAGACAGCGCAAGCTCCGTTGTACAAAAGAGAGAAAACTAGCTCAATTAGTGCAGAGTGGAAAACTGATCAGGTTGTGCCCGGTGTGGAAAAACACAAACTTCTGCAATGCATCATTCTTGTTGGTCGTTTAAATTTTTGTGGGAAAACATTTTTGAAATTCGCACACCTCTGAGATAGTGCAGGCGTTGCAAGACCCACTTCCACTGTTGCTGATGCCACTCGAGAGTCAGAAAGAGTTCAGACATCTATTATTTTGTGATATAATCGATTGTATGCAAACTAAAATTTGGCAAAAACTGTTTCGTGGTATTGAGCAATTCTCTATATTTTGATTCCATAATTTATAAAGCAATGACGCGCGAGGTAACCTAGCTTCTGTAGTGGTTCAGGAAAAAGGCGCTAATTCTAGCAAGATGTTGTTGTTGACAAACTGACTTTGTTGTTATCATTGTTTTGCAAAATTGAAATCAAGTTGTGATGGTTTTTTTCTCGTTAAATTAGTACCAGGTAAAGCAAACAGATTATATGATTGATGTAAAGGTTTAATGCCATAATGAAACAACCTGACAATGCCCGATGAAAAGACTAAAGACATTTACAACGGAGAAGTGCTGATGGCCGCACAGGAGCGACCTCTTGTGTCTGCGGGAGAAAATCCGGCGACACCCAATTACGAGCACGATGGAGGAGAGAGAGAAACTTGGGGAAAGAAAGTAGATTTTCTTTTATCAGTTATTGGTTTTGCCGTTGATTTAGGGAATGTCTGGAGGTTTCCTTATATTTGTTACAGAAACGGCGGAGGTGAGTAAGTCATAATTTGCTGAGAATTAAAATTTTTGAGCAGTAGATTTTTGCACCACCTTTTCTTTTTATTTCACACTAACCCTTTTTGTATAAAACAATCATAAAAATAACCCAAGATGTGAAAAAGCGAACATAACATAGACTAAAAATTTCCATGCGAAAAATCACCAATGTTAGTCGCACGGACGTTTTCACGTCCAAATTATTCATTATACTAATTAACCATCTTGAAGTCAACGTTTTGTTAAGTGGTGAATTTTACACACCACTATGTGTACCATCTAATGGTTAAAATGGTACACGTGTATACGGCAACTTTGTAAAGATTGAAAAAGAAAATAAACTGTAATAATTTTTAAAGATCAGATTACTAGAAAAGTGATTGAAAAAATTCTAAAATTTTACAAAAATAAAAAATATACTAAAAATAGAAATAAAATAAACGAGTTAATTAAAAATAAAAATAAAAATTTTGTTGTAAATTTTTATCATGAAATGAACTAACACATTTTTTAATTAAAAATGGTTAGAATTTTAAACGCATTTCAAAATCATAGCATAGTGTTAACTTAACAGCACTTAATAAAGAACGTGTACTAAATATAGTGTTAACTTAACAGCACTTAACAAACAACACGTACTAAATATAGTGCTAATTAACTTAATAATTCCTAAGAAAGAATATGTACTAAATATAGTGCGAACTTAACAGCACTTACTAAAGAACGTGTACTAAATATAGTGCTAACTTAACAGCACTTAATAAAGAACGTGTACTAAATATAGTGTTAACTTAACAGCACTTAACAAACAACACGTACTAAATATAGTGCTAGTTAACTTAATAATTCCTAAGAAAGAACATGTACTAAATATAGTGCGAACTTAACAGCACTTACTAAAGAACGTGTACTAAATATAGTGCTAACTTAACAGCACTTACTAAAGAACGTGTACTAAATATAGTGCTAACTTAACAGGACTTAATAAAGAACGTGTACTAAATATAGTGTTAACTTAACAGCACTTAACAAACAACACGTACTAAATATAGTGCTAGTTAACTTAATAATTCCTAAGAAAGAACATGTACTAAATATAGTGCGAACTTAACAGCACTTACTAAAGAACGTGTACTAAATATAGTGCTAACTTAACAGCACTTAATAAAGAACGTGTACTAAATATAGTGCTAACTTAACAGCACTTAATAAAGGACGTGTACTAAATATAGTGTTAACTTAACAGCACTTAACAAACAACACGTACTAAATATAGTGCTAGTTAACTTAATAATTCCTAAGAAAGAACATGTACTAAATATAGTGCGAACTTAACAGCACTTACTAAAGAACGTGTACTAAATATAGTGCTAACTTAACAGCACTTAATAAAGAACGTGTACTAAATATAGTGCTAACTTAACAGCACTTACTAAAGAACGTGTACTAAATATAGTGCTAACTTAACAGCACTTAATAAAGAACGTGTACTAAATCAAAGAAATAACAGCATTACACAAAACAACAGTTAAACGGTATTTAGTTTAAGTGAGCCAATTTGTTACCTATTAAATTCAACTTCAGCTTATACGCAAAAATGTGTCTACTAAATACAAGTGTCTACTTTTAATGTTGATGCCCATTGTGCTGCCCAGATGAAATCTTCCTGTCCGTCATCCATACATTTGGTAAACAGGCCTAATATTCCGTAACTTCGTTAAGTGCAGGCGTGCTCATTCAGCTGTTTATCTCGAGGGTATGAGGGAAAGGGAAACTTTTTTATACAAGGACAATTCTCTATTAAAGTATTCCACAGATAAGACGGTCGGGAGAAGCACTGGATGAAATTTTTTTGGAAAAGTAGGGTCAAAAAAGCTTAAAGTACCAGCAGGGTTGACACAAATAAAATATCAAATGAGTTATTTTAACAGATTAGGGCTTCCAGCACGGACGGAGGTTGATTTGTAAAGATAGAGCTTAATATCATTAATTTGGTAATTCTGAGCAGGACAGACTGAAGCATACCACTTTTTCGACATGTTCTAAGTCTCTTAAATCCTTCCTGCGTCCGGAACGCAAATCAAGACCAAACCAACCAGAATGAACACAAGATTTGTGTTATTCAGAGTTATTCAACGATAGTGAAAAAAATACAAGCTCAAAGTTGTTTTGTATTGAACGTGACAAACCAATATTGGCCAAATGTATGTTCTTCAAATGTACTTTACAAACCCATCTACACAAGCAAAACAGTGTAATTACTTGGCTATTTGTAAAATCGAACGGATTCTGCTGACTGCTGTTGTGTGTTGTCAAAAAACGTCAACAACCTGTGATGTTTATATAACTCATTTCACCTCTGCTAAATGGATCACTGCTACCAAGACGATACGAAGAATAAAATTTATGAATGGCACAGGTTTTATACAGACTTCCGTTATTCTAACGGAAATAAACAAGACGGCTTATTGTCCTCTATTCTCTTATTACATGCTCAGCTGTATCACTGAATAAGTGCAGATATTCTCAGCAAATCTATTCACTTTATATTCATTTTCGTTTTGCTATCTATTCACTTTTACTTAACTATTAAAGCTAGTTTAACCTTTCAACAAGAAAAAAGAATTAAGTAGAAGTTCTCCCTGCGTTACTTTCTTTAAATAATAGTGATAATTTTCATATTATTGTTTTTTATAACTAGTCATATACTTGTATTTCAAATTTATATGCCAGTTAATGTGATTACGATATACGTGGTTAAATCAATATATTATTTTTGAAATTTGAAAAACAGTCGTTCGGCTAGTCAGAAAACATTCTCGAACTGACAAGAAAAGAACGATGTCCAGAAAAATTCACACTTTCGTGTGGGAAACTGTAAAAGCATTTAAATTTACATTTCGGTGTTTGAAAATCTTTTGTATTTCTGAGACCAAGAACTAGTTTATGTGAATAAGTAATCGTCTTTCTTTCATTTCGCTAGAAGATGTAGTGGTCTAAGAGGTTTATGAAATTAAAACACCACAAACAAATGCAACGGAGAATCACCTGTCCCATTAACACACAATAAACAATAGTTACGGAGAATCACCTGCACCGTTAACACATAACAAACAATAGTAACGAGAATCACCTGTACCATTATCACACAACAAGTAATAGTAAAGAGAATCACCTGTACCATTAACACACAACAAGTACTAGTAGGAAGAATGACTTGTACCATTAACACACCACAAGCAACAGTGGTCAAAATCAATTGCACACTAAACGCACTACAAGTAGTCATGTACAACAACACGAAACGTTAACGTCATCTAATACACTACAAGTAGTCGCTGAAAAGTCGTCGAGAATGCCCGAAGATCTAACTCGCAGCAGTAGTAGTAATTTGAGACACTTGCACAATTAAATGGATTTAAACACCAACCTAGAAAGAAGTAAGTGTTGCACCATGGATTTTTTGCTCCCCAGAGGCAGAGAAACTTAATGATTTACAATAGAATAGAATAGAATGGATGGAATAGAATAGAATAGAATAGAATAGAATAGAATAGAATAGAATAGAATAGAATAGAATAGAATAGAATAGAATAGAATAGAATAGAATAGAATAGAATAGAATGCAATGCAATGCAATGCAATGCAATGCAATGCAATACAATACAATACAATACAATACAATACAATACAATACAATACAATACAATACAATACAATACAATACAATACAATATAACAATATAACACAACACAATACAATAGAATACATTACAATACAGTATAATACTATACAGTGCCGTACAATACAGTACAATACAATACAGTATAATACAACACGACACGACACGACACGATATGATACGATACGATACAATACGATACAATACAACACAACACAACAGAACAAAACAGAACAGAACAGAACAGAACAGAGTAGAAATTTATTATTACTTCGATACATAAGAACATAGTGTTATTTTCATTATATTTCAGGTGTAGTTACTGGTTATTGAAGTACATGTATTCCGTCGTAGGTCAAGTGTTAGCAGAATAAAATGATATTATAAATAAAAAAACTATCAAGAACTTAAGCAATTAAGACATTACAAAATAAACGCAACTTATTAAAATTTATCCATAATGAAACACAGTCGTAAATTTGTAAAAGAGATGCCCGCAACTAAATAGCTGAAGCACTGCAAACATTCTGGTAAAATAATTTTATTACAGAACTTCGCTTTCTCGTTACACAGATCTAAAATTGTAAAGTGTTCAACGTTAGATCTTTTCTAAGAAACCTTGTTAAATTTAATTTACGAATGTACTATCGTTTTAATGGCCACAGTTTTTATTTTTTCAGTTCTCCGTAAGTGCTTTCACCTGGTGAATTTTTTTCATTCGATAGACGATTTTTCGTTCGTGTTTTGGTCATGCACTACAAATGCACGTATGGATCTAATATGATGCTGATTTATTTGCTATTTCGGTTGGCCTTTTTCGGTGATACCTTTTTTAATTTGGCGGCATTGATTTTGGTCCCAAAATTTCTACAGAAATATTTTCCAGATTGTTACAATATGCAGAAATTCCATTTAGAGGTACGTATGATCACAGCACAGGCTGGTATTATTACCACTAAAGAAAAACCTGGATTTTTTTTAAGTTTTGTATTTGTATCAAAGGCTTCTGAGAAGTTTCATACTGCAGTTGGCCAGATTCTTGCGTAGCCCGTCGCTCAGCAGTAAAAAAAACATGTAACTCGAAGAACGGATGTGTTGAAATTTCTTGACAGGCAATTAGTAAACACTTAGAAGATCACGAAATTCTTAGCAATGGAGGGCAGCTGCACGTAGAGGAAAGAGGAAGCCCTGTCCGAAGTCTGAAGTCTGAAGTCCTGTCCACTTCCCACTATTTCGAGATGTGTGGACTTATGTATATGTTATATTATGTTGTTATGTTATGTAATGTTATGTTACATATTTTATATGTGTGTGCGTGTGTGTGTGTGTGTATTTAATATTTATGAATACTAAAATATTTACATATATACGTACGTATGTATTCAGACAAATCATACAAAACGTAAAAAATACAATACACAGAATCATAAAACTCAATAAAAGTTACATATTTAAAAAGATAAAGATGCTGATCTCTCAGGACAAAGCACAGTTTGTACCAATTCGTCCATATAATTGTGATATGACGAGTAGGCATCTCATTAGGTAGTTCTATCAGCCCATATGTAAAGGATCCTATTATTTTTCTTGTAATGACATCATAGTTAGGAATACATATATAAATAATAATAAATATATATTTACATACTAATAAATATATAAGTTGTGGCAAAAAAATAAAAATTGGTAGTTGTGGCAAAAATAGCAAAATGTGGTGAGTAATTTATTTCTTTTTCTAATATGTATGAAGTCTGCAGATCTAATAAATTCATTCAACTTTCAGGTGCATTCTTTGTACCGTACCTGATCATGTACGTCCTGGGCGGACTACCTCTATTTTATTTAGAACTGGCCCTTGGTCAATACCAGCGCTGCGGCTGTATATCAGTGTGGGACAAAGTATGTCCCATTCTCAAAGGTACGTATGAAACGTTTTTAACTGTTCAGAATGTTTAATGTGCATCTAAGCGTATCATTAAAAGTCGTATTTGACGAAATGGGTGCTCCTGTATCGGTGAAATTTCTTTACACGTATTTTGCTTCAATAAAATTGCAAGTCTTGCTAGAAGCTACTGATGATGAGACGAAAAAAGTTTATTGGTCAATTATTTTTACGTAAAACAATCAAAGTCAAAATATCCATAGCTCGGTGTTATATTTTCAATCAGGTATTAACGTGTTCTGATGTTTCTTCAACTTATTTTACAGTTGTCTTCTTGTTATTTTTTATACAAACGCCCATCTATGGTCATTGGTCACTCAAGGTAACAGATTACAGTAAAAAGTCGAAAAAATACCTATCCAGAGAGAAGATGCATGTAATAATATGTATGTTGAATTGTTGATATTCCTCTTAAACGTTTGCTCAGGACACGTTTCCTTTCTGTGCTACATTACACAGACTTATTAAAAGTGACACGCGACTTTCTCTTTCTGATGATCAACTAAAAACGGTAAACCTTTTGTCGGCAACACGAGTCACATAACTACATATTACAGAAAAACCACTAAGATGCGCGCATCTAACATAACTTATGCAGGCCCTGTAAACAGGTGGCCTTGGGTTCGAGTCCCACTTCTGGTGAAAATTTGTCAAAACTTTCTAATTTAGCATTGTTTTCGTGCGTTAAATGATCACATAAGTCAGTTCGTTTGAAAATAGTGGTTCTTCTTAATTGCATGTGTTATTTCTTCACTGCTTGGCTTTCCCTACCAATCATTACAAACAAAGGTCAAGAATTCGATTTCTGAATAAATTCATCGTTTTATGCTCATATATAGGCATCGGATATGGTATTGCAGTTATAGCTAGCTTCATGGCGTTCTACTATAACACAATCATAGCTTGGGCCATGTACTACCTGTTCGTCTCTTTTCAACGGCAACTTCCTTGGAGGAACTGTAAAAACTGGTGGAACACGGATAACTGCAAAGAATCGAATTTCACTGAAAACTCTACAAGTGCAGCTTCAGAGTTTTTTCAGTAGGTAACAGTTATAATGGGTCTCATGTATTATTATCAGTTTGATTACACTGACATGATTTTCTGGGATAATTTCTAGAATTATGTCACGTTTCTCTAATTAAGGTATGAAAAAGACGTAATTACGATCACATTTTTACAATAAACACATTTTTATACTTTTTACTTATTAAAGGAAAGGCCAATCTTTCTTTGAAGGTAAGCTTATTTCAATGTTCGGGAGACATGTAAGAATGATTTACTAATAAAAGCGCTATAAGCGCCTCGCGTAACTAGTAAAATGACTTTAAAGTTGCGATCTTTTCACGCTTAGGCGTTCCCATTTCAAACGCCCATTTTCCACCAGTTGTGTGGCCGAGTGGTTTAGATTTCGGACTGCAACCACGCACCCTTGAGTTTGAGACTAGCGAGTGCCAACGCCAGGACATATACCCTACACGTTATTTGTTATTTGTGTGTTGCGTCCTTACCTGTTAGTGCCAATGTTGTCAGTTAAATGAGCGACGGTAAATAAATGTGGCCTTTGTCATTCATCGACTGAAGAAAAACAGCGCACTGTCGATTTTCGTCAAAAGCGTAACAAGTTTTTACAAAGAATTAGATAGTTAATTCTGTGACACTTTTGCATGAATGTTTGGTGAGCTGCAGAAATTCCAATTAGTTTTAAGTAGCGCGCGCTTACGGACAGTCACTATGCGCTTCGGTAAAAAAGTAATAGTAATCCGTAATCGGTAAAAGTAAAAGTCCCATCAGTTATGTCATAATTTTCAAGTGAATGGCAACTACCACTGAGCCTGAAAATTGCTACACAGTGGATGTATAAATTAGCTTTATGCTTTGTAAATAATTTTTGCAAATTTCTTTGTTATATATTTCTAAATTTGTGTGATAACAATAAAATAAATCAAACATAAACCCATAAATGCAAAAGGATGCGATTCATAGTGTTTTTTCTTAATGGGAATGAAGTCATGACTCGCTCATGACGTCTTCTTTACAAGCCCTGTTGATTTTTTTATTTCTGGCAAAAAGAAGCTGCAAGAATTAAAAAAAAACATGTTAAATGAAAATATTATAATGATTAAAGTAATAAAAACATGTTTATAGCTAGTTGTTAGCTTTTAAGTATAGCGTTTCCCGACATTCTATAGAGATTTTGTTAATATTTTTAATTTTAACACGATGTAATTGCAAATGGAAATTTAGTGTCTGTAGTACTCCAACTCAGAACGTAGCCAATGCAGTCGGACCACTCACTGTAAAAGAAACATGCGGGTTTTAGTTAAATTATCGTTAAATAAAGTTTCGTCTTGGCAGCGACATTACCCAGAGTCTGGCGATGTCTTGGGACAAAGTTCGCTAGTAGTGGGTAGGAAGTTTCCTACCTCTGCTGGTGCAGTGGCTCACCTTAGAGCCATAACTTTGATAATGACTCAGGTCCCGGTCTTGGCATGCGAACTGAACGGACCGGGTTGCTGTATGATGAATTCTGGCTTTCAGGATTCCGTGTGGTTTAAAAAATAGTTTATTGGTCTTTTATGTTGAAAATGTGCTGAAAATGTACTTAACCATAAATGTTTATTCCTGGCGGGGAAGTTTGACGTCACAAATTATAGCCAAATTAAAAACCTACAAGATTTTTATGCAATAAAGTTTAAAGAAAGATCATTTTTGTCATTTTTACACGATTCAATAAGTAGTTATTGCTTAACGATTATATTTCCAAAAAGCAAAGTACTATACTGTACCAGGGTACAAGATATATTTAGATATTTATTGGTGTCAAAATACACACAATACAAGAAAAAACAAGACATACATACAATTTCAATTCTGAAATATAATGACACTATATACAAACAAAACAAATATTATTAAATCTTCCTGTTAGTTATATTAGTTATTTAAATGAAAAGTTTAAATGATTAGTATTTGAAATAAATTGTCATTCGTTAGGCCTCATTTTCAATGATATGATATATATAGTATATTGTTCATCATGTCTTAAAAACGCTTTTTGAAGATAATCAACAAATACCTTAATTACTTATAAATCATTACTTCCCATCAGGAATAAAAATTTATCAGCATCACTCACAGGAAAATTCTGGTATAATCACATTAATGTTCCTGTAAAAGCATTGTATTGTGAGCATTTTGTACAAAAGTGTAATTCGTCTTCGATTTCATTTCCAAAACAGTATGGGCATATACGATTCACAGCTGGGATTTTTCTATGTTTAGCGTACCTCCCTCTTTCAATACGTAAAGTATGAGAGCTGATTCTCAGTTTTGTAAATTTTGTTATAGCATATCTGGAGTAATCAGAAAGTAAATAGTTTTCTAGTTGATAAAGTATTTTGAAGGTTCGATACGTTCGCAGTAGGATTTCTTCTTTCCAAAAAAGGGTATAATCAGTTTTTGTTTCTTCTTCTAATTTATTAAGTAGTTGCTTAGATGAAAACGTTGTCTGGTTAATCGAAACTTGTTCAAAGCCATATACACATAATATATACTATATATACACATAACAAAAGTAGTCCAACTTAAATAGTTCTCAGCTAAGTTTCGGTTTTCGTTATAAGGTTGGAATACATAACTATCATAAAGTTGGCTAATAACATGTACCCAGTAGCGGATTATATCCTTAATTATTTTAATAAAAATTGGGAAACGGCTCAGTTCAGCCTTAGTCGCATATTTGCTTGATTTGTTATTGACATTCAAAAGAAATCTGCATAATTTTAATATTGGCCTCTTCGCTTGACACATTGTCAAATTTAGTTTGAATATGCGGGGAATTAGTTTTAATTTTAATAATGCTAGGTCTTCATACAGAAGCCCCTTATAGCATGTTAGGTTCTACAGCATGTTCAAGTAATTTGGTAATAGTAGGTGGGTTTGCGCAGTGTGAGATGTACTTTTTCATGCAGTAAAAAGCTTTTAAGCCTTTGTCTTCTAGTTTGGTACAGCTTTGCCTGAAAGCACCAGACGCAAAGAATTCGATCCCTAAGTATTTATCAGCGTATCAGATCCATAGGTAAAGTTTAAGTATTTTAGAATTCTGTCTTTAGATTGTTAAAAACAATAATTTCTGTCCTTTTTAGTGTTAACTTTCAGATGTAAGATAAGATATAAGAACAATTTATTTCACACGTGCAAATAAAAAAAGTATAATGTACACCTCTGACAATAATAGTTGCTTAAGTGTGAGGATAGCTTCATGACTACAAGCAGTATCGAGGAAGCTTCTCTAAGGTGCATGAATTATAACAGTTAAGCATGATATCATATGTTATACAAAATTACAATTATTAACGATATTTAAGTATATAATTGAATGTAATGGAATTAAAGAAAGAGAAGAAAAAAGAAAATTAAAATTAAATTATCTCCAAAGCTATAGTAATGAATGTATCTTATAATACAAAAAAGAAAGAAAAAATATTACAAATTATGCCTGTTAGAAATATCTAATGCAAACGGAAATAGAATGATAAAAAGAAAATTCAAATTAAATTACTTTCGTTTTTGTAATGAACTTGCCAGATGAATATCATAATTATGCCAGACATAACATGGAAGGGTAATAATAAGTCAGCTAGCCACAGTTTGATTAGAAAGAAATACCTTTATATATAATCATGAATGCATATGTGGGAACTTATTAGTAAATGAGAAGTTTAAAATAGTACAAACTTGGACACATCTTTAGCTCCATTTGCTCTGAAGTGCCAGAACGCACGTTCGAGTAGAACAGTAAAAATTTGTTTTATTTGTAAGCACTTGTCTTTTTTGGGCCATATATCTGGGCTTGGACAGTCTGTAGTTAGTGCAAGCTCTATACGAAGAGGGTTCAGCCAGAAAACATCAGCCCAAAAGCGAAAACGACTCATCTTTTATGTAGAATTTTCTCTTATTTTTGTAAAAAAAACGAAGAACTGCAACTTTAAGATTTATTCAGTTTTTATTAATTAGATTATGACTGTGAAATAAGGAGCTTTATTTACAATTTTTGCAAAATCTATTGGTTAAAATTAATACTGGTATAACACAATTTCTACAAAGATTATTCAAAGACTTAATTCAAAGTTTTAGTTCCAAATAAAACTAAAAAGATCAGTTTTAAAAACGCCTTGGACAGCCCGCCATTTTTTCATAAGCTTCTACCTTGCAAAAATTCTCTTGAAGGTCTTGGCCATTGTGTAAAACACTTAGTTCAACTCTAAGCGCTTTTTCTAAAGGATAGTCTACACTAACTGTTTGTTCACCTGACCATAAACGCACAAAAATTCTGCCGAATATCTAGCTAGCCTCCATCATATACAGCTTTAGTTATTGATTTTTCATTGATTTTATCAATGATTGGTCATTGATAAGAGTTGAACATACTTCATGTATGAAGCACCGGTCATGAGATGTTTGAGCAAAAATAGGAAACAGTCACCGAAATCACAAATAACTAAATAAGTCTTATTTCCTTTTAGGAATGGGCATAGCTGTCTAGCAACTTATTTTCTCCATCTTTCTATGGGAGCTGAGTGTATTTATGCTAATGTTCTTTGTATATTTATCTATTTGCAGAAGGCGAGTTCTTCAAATAAACGAATCCCAGGGCCTAGAGGACCTCGGACCCGTGAAGTGGGAAATTGCTCTCTGTTTACTTGCTGTATTTATTATCGTGTATTTTGCCTTGTGGAAAGGAATAAAAACCTCTGGGAAGGTACTATTATCAATGCATCTTGAAACAACACCAGCTTGTAGCACTTCTCGCTTGTAGGTGCAGCTTCACGTCATCAAAGCGTTGAATTTGTCATTTAATCAGTAGAAACTTTGGCACACACCTTCGTTATTAAGGATCTTTGTTACCAAAATCGATTTATTAATCACATTTATGAAATAGAGAAGGTGTTGCTAAAGTTCTGCTTTTGCATCACGTGACCACCGAAGGCTGTATTATCTCTCTATTACAAAACAAAATAATAATTGTTGAAGAATGTTGAAATGAACAACATTGTATTGTATCACCTTTATGTTGAATCTCTGTGCTCAGAGTTTTACGAACTTCTTAGAAATTGGTCGTTTGATATTACGTGACAATCATCATCATCATCATCATCATCATCATCATCATCATCATCATCATCATCATCATCATCATCATCCAATGAATCACACGTCCAGTGACATGATTCTGCTCACGTCCCTATGCCAGGACTCCCTGCTCGCCGCAATGCCACAAGTACATTTATTTCTAAGGATCAATGCTGAAGTGTTTAAAACTTTCTGTGCAAAATCTAAATATGTTTACAATGTCTTCATGTGACAATGACATCACGTGGCAATGACTTCACATGACAATGACATCACGTGACAATGTCTTCATGTCACAGTACATTTACGTGATTTTGGCTTCACGTGACAGTCGCTTCACATAGGAAAATCTTGATGCAAAACTAACCTAAGCAGGTTTATATTTTCTATTTATATTTATTTATACTTATATTTTTCCATTCGTCATAACTGGCACCCCCCCGTCGTGTTTGAACTGAACACACGAAGCAACTATCGAACCAAACAAATGCACCTCTGTTTTTTCTGAAGAAATCAAATTGCGTTTACACGGGAACTACACTTCTGTGCATCGAAGTGTTTGCTCGGACATCTAATAAATCCATCCAGGTTGACTTGAGATATCATACCTGTACAGGTTTCAATAGCCACACGCACTGGCATATTTGCAGTGCAATTACGATACAGGAATTTCTGATTAGCTACCGGAAAATCCACTTTGGCGGGCGAGTTTAGCTCAAATTAGGAGATTTCGGCAAATATTTGAACTAAAGGTATACGCGAGTGATAGACGATATCGTTTCAAATATGTTTATCTAACAATAAAGTGTGGGGGTGATTCAAGTGATGTAGCCTTATAGCCGAACAGTTTAAATCACCCTGTTAGTTTGTCATACGTCTTAGATAAGTTTATTTAACAAATTAACATTAAAAGTTGGGTGTCATAATATGGTTTATAATTTAATATTAGTTTCACATGAAAAATATCCATCTTGTCGGAACACAAGCGTTGAGCTAATAGGCTTTATATAATATTATGATTTATTTGCTAGCAAATTTTGTCCTGTTTTCATGCACAGTTTTACATAAAACGTAATAATGTCGTTTTCTATAATAATCTGCAAATTTGGCTGTAACCTGAGTGTGGTTCTGCCTATGTTATTTCTGACGATGGCTTGAGAATAAAGAGTCCGAAACGTTTAAAGAGGAAGAAAGGGAAATTTGAAGGGATATCCGAAAACCTTTCCACAGCATTACGCTTACTTATTTGAAATTATTATGTAACTGGAAAAGAAAATTCTTAGTAATTTAAAACATTCGTGCCACCTCCCAAAATCTCGCTGAATCACCTTCTCAGTGTCCACTGTTGACTCACCAAGACGTATTTTTAAGCTTACTGACAAGATAAAGTCATTTATACTTTTGCTTAGTTAGTGAAGAGTGTACCACGAATGTTCTAATTCTTTTTTCAAACTTTCTGCCATGTAATCTAAACTTATTTCAGACGACTTACCGTCAAAAGAGTTTTTTTACAGCGTTACTGTTTGCGCAAACTCTGCATGCAGTAAGACAGCATGTAAGTGCTATAGACATATAGGATTTTTTAAGCTTTATTTATGAAGGGTATTTTCTTGTGCTTTAGGCATGAGTACTTACTTTTTTGTTTGCGTGCTTTTTATGGTTTATCTAGTTAAGTCATACCCTCTCTTTTTGGAATTGGCCTATCAGTAATATCATATATTTTGCTTATCTGTGTGCAGGCAGTTTGGTTCACCGCCACTGCACCGTATGTTATTCTCTTCATCCTTCTCATTCGAGGTGTCACACTGGAAGGATCAGGAAAAGGTATACTCTATTACATCACACCTCAGTGGAAGAGGCTGAAAGACTCTCAGGTAAAATACACGTATAGTATACTATTGGAAAGCAAAAACATGTGCATCATTTCAGAAAGTGTCCTGATTTAAAAATGTAAAGCCAAAATTGAAGCAATTTGTTTTACAAATGTCATGCGTGTTGATCGCTTGACATTCCAAATAAATAAACAATCATCATGACGCGGTAGTGTAGAGATATGAAACAAAGCCAAGACGTCTCAATTTTATTGATAAAGTAAGCAGCAAGTAATATAATCAAAACATATAAAATAATTCTTCTTTCTTTTTCCTTTGCTTTTTGCTTTCTAGCTGTCTTTCTTTCTTTCTTCTTTCTTTCTTTCTTTATTTCTTTCTTTCTTTATTTCTTTCTTTCTTTCTTTCTTTCTTTCTTTCTTTCTTTCTTTCTTTCTTTCTTTCTTTCTTTCTTTCTTTCTTTCTTTCTTTCTTTCTTTCTTTCTTTCTTTCTTTCTTTCTTTCTTTCTTTCTTTCTTTCTTTCTTTCTTTCTTTCTTT
>JAQGDQ010000132.1:317796-465296 GCA_030141605.1 Tubiluchus corallicola
GCAATTTTATGCATATATCGTATTCGCGTTGAAAGGAATTTTTGTTTGTTTTCATTTTAAATCTCCCGCAATACTGTTCCGATGGCGCCATTACATGACGTCACTACGCAAACATAAATCAGGTGAAGAAAAAGTAACGTTAATCTACGTCCCCTATATTACTTAGTATTTCGCTTATCTGCTGGAAAGATTTGTGTAACTAGAAATAATAATTTAAAATGTTCGTGCCAACTGATAAAATGTTGTTGGCTCACCTCGCAGGGTGCGCCACTCACTAGCCAGAAACGCATTTTTAATCTTATTGACATGGTACAGGAATTTAAAATTTTACTTAATTACAACATGTTTGCTACGAATTCTCTGATTATTTTTTCAAACTTTACTTAATGTTATCTAAACTTGTTTCAAACGACCTACCATTAAAATGGCTGCGCCTAACGGTTATCGCGGGAGATTAAATTTACAAGTTTTATACAGCGTTACTGCGGACGCCAGCCCTGCATGTAAAAAGGCAGTAAGTGGCATAAAATTTCAAGACGAGTTTTTTAATCTTCATGTTAGTGGAGGGTTTTCTTTAAGCTTACTGAATTTATCGTCGCTGCAACTAGATACTAGAACTGGATGAAAATGTAATATGACCTAGCAAACCAATAATCAATGTGGCTGACTGGGTCAACTAGATCGGCAGCATAATAAACATGCATTGTTAATCTGGTTCTTTTGGAACCCCAGTAATAATAACTTTCAACGTTTTTGGCCAACCTTCAGACAAGTGCAGCTGTGCATCTGTCGCTGTTCAGTTCCCATAGCTTGATCATTAGAATATCGATCTATTGGTGTATATATCATATCTTTCAGTGTTATTGAAAGTGAAAAGTAAGCTGATTCTTCTAAAAAACAAAACCATAATTCTTTGCTGTTTACAATTATTCACAATTACAGCGATTTGATGTCAAATAAATATGTCAGTCAGTCAGTCAGGCAGGCAGGCAGGCAGGCGAGTAGGCAAGTAGCAGTCAGTTAACCAGCAATGCAACTAACCAAGCAACAAATCACTCAATAAATGAGTCAAGCAACCAAACAACTAACTAACCAACCAACCATGGAATCCTGGGAGACTAATACTTTATATCTGCGATACTTCACGTAATTATATTGCTCTGATATCAAAAAATGTTTATGTTAAATTATAAATTATGTCATTGCAGGGATGCATTAATTACCAGCGCGGTGAATTGTGCGACGAGTTTTTTGGCGGGTTTTGTAATTTTTGCCGTTTTGGGCCACATGTCAGTTGTGCAGAACAAGGAAATAAATCACGTTGCTGAAGAAGGTACTTGTTCTTCATTGTCATTTCCGTTTTTTGTATTATTTTCTTTACGATGGGTTTCATAGGAATTAAATGCGGAAAACTCAAACCACCCAAAGCGGCTAATATGAAGCCTAAGATGAGACAATCACGATCCTCTGGTGCGCAAGACGGAGACCATGTTGCACTCCCCCAGTAGGAAAACGATTTGTAATTCATGATTTATATGTATGTAAATATGTCACTTTAATAAATATTTTCTCACTTTCACTCACTATTATTAGTATTACTGCTACTGCTAGTGATACTAGTACTACTACTACTACCACTACTACTACCACTACTACTACAACAACAACAACAACAACTACTACTACTACTACTACTACTACTACTACTACTACTACTACTACTACTACTACTACTACTACTACTACTACTACTACTACTACTACTACAATTCATACTGCTACTGCCACTGCTACTACTTCTACTACTACTACTACTACTACTACTACTACTACTACTACTACTACTACTACTACTACTACTACTACTACTGCTACTACTACTACTACTACTACTACTACTACTACTACTACTACTACTACTACTACTACTACTACTACTACTACTACTACTACTACTACTACTACTACTACTACTACTACTACTACTACTACTACTACTACTACTACTTGTTTTATTTTTACTTTATTTTTAATTCATATTTTGCTGCAGGTCCAGGACTGGTTTTTGAAGTTTATCCTCAAGCAATTGCCGCTATGCCATGGGCTCCTTTATGGGCAGTTATCTTTTTCTTAATGCTGATTACATTAGGGCTCGATAGCACAGTAAGTAAACTTAGGAAGACAAAACGTTTTGTTAATGTGCTCCATATTGAAGTAGGCATATTCTGTATGAAAAGCCACAGGTTTACGTGTGAAGGCATTTCAATGGCCCTTCTTACAGGTATAATGGATGGGACCGAGCATGTCAATTTATGACAACATGAAAGTAATTAATAGCAAAGAAATAATGAAATAATTTTAAAGACAAAAGTGGGAGAAAGAAAGAAAGAAATAAATAAAAAGGAAAGAAGAATTAATGAATAAACGAACGAACGAACGAACGAACGAACGAACGAACGAACGAACGAACGAACGAACGAACGAACGAACGAACGAACGAACGAATGAATGAATAAATGAATGAATGAGTGAATGGATGTATGATTGAATTAATAAATGAGTGAATGAATGAATGAGTGAGTGAATGAATGAATGAACGAATGAATGAATGAAAGAATAAAAGGAAAGAAGAATTAATGAATGAACGAATGAATGAATGAATGAATGAATGAATGAATGAATGAATGAATGAATGAATGAATGAATGAATGAATGAATGAACGAGTGAATGGATGTATGAATGAGTTAATAAATGAGTGAATGAATGAGTGAGTGAATGGCTGAATGAACGAATGAATGCATGAAAGAATAAAAGAACGAATGAGCGAATAAACGAATGAAGGAAAGGAATAAGAAAACTGAAGACTGAAGGATATTCATATTATACCTTTTGCGTTTTTGTAGTTTGGGGGACTAGAAGCGTTGATAACTGGTTTTTGTGATGAATTTCCTTTACTGCACAAAAAACGTGAAATCTTCGTCGGCTTCGTAATGCTGTGGTGCTATCTAGGAGCTTTGCCAACAACAACTTACGTAAGACATACTTTTACTCTTCCTATCATAACGTGTAAAATATAACTTTTACTTTTTCTGTTTGCTATTTAATTACAATTATATAGTACCAGTGTTTAAAGCTATAGTTTATTACTTTTACCCATACTATTGATTTCGAATATACAAGTTAATGTTAGTTAAGTTCATGTAATTGATGCGTAGCATATATATATATATATATATATGAATAAAAGGCAGATATGCCTGGTATTTTGATAAAATGAAAAAATGAGGAACGAAAATTTTTCTGAATATAAAACGAAGTTTTTAGTGGAATATTTGTTTTTGCTCTTTGATATAGAATCTTCAGCTAATTTAAAAAACTTAAAAAAAAACAAAAAAGAATGATTGTTTTTGTCAAGCGACATTAAAAGTGCCCTAGGACCCACCAGGTTGAGAACCACTGCCGGTTAAAGCTTGGACAAGTGCTTCAAAAAATTCAGTTCAAATAAGACTGAAGTCAGGTTTATAGCCCCAAAAATAGATTATTTATTTCATTCAGCAGCTTTCACATTAAATGGCTTAAGGGTTTGTTTTAGCAAGATCAATTCTATAGTGCTTAGGTTTTTCTTTTTTACAATCGCTTTTACTGTTTCTCTAACTTATTATATTTTAAATCAATGGTGTTTAAATCCTATTTTTGGTTCTAAGGTTTACTTGCACACTGGCACATACTGTTTTAACATTTTACCAGTAATTTTCACCCGATGGGGCCCTTTACGGTGAAAGAAACAAAAAATCTATATTTTAGAATGTAAAGGGCTTTCAACGTTTTATTTATATTAACAATGACAAGTCTCGGGATAGTTCTGTCATATCTTTCTCCTTTTATTTATGCTGTTCAAATGTTTCAATATTTCCAGGGTGGCAATTACGTCATACAACTGTACGACAGATTCGGTACAATGCTCTCCATTTTGTTCATTGTTTTTACTGAAAGTGTTGCCGTGGGATGGATTTATGGTAAGCAAAAAATTTACAATTTTTTTATTCTAAAACACTACAATTTCAATTTCTCCGTTTTTTTGAGCATTCGTTGCATCTCAGAATAATCAGCTAATGTGTGATGAGATATCCTCTTAATTAAAGTCAAATTAAACCCTCACTATAATGTAACTTTTTACAACTTAAAATCTTAATCTCATTACGAATATTCAATTTATTTGATTATAAACTTACTGTAAAAACTACTTCTTTTGATCTGTTTATCATTTCGTTGTTAGCGGTATTAAATTTGAAGAATTGTCATTTTTCGTTGAGCGAGACGAATGACGTAATGAGTGCTGTCACGAGGTCACCAAAGGTGGGTAAACAAACCTCGATAACCAAAGACGCTTTCCATACTTCATACGTCATTCTCGCCCAAAGACACGAAACATGGCGATCTTTACAGCAATGCACGCGTTCGAAATTCGCCAGAAAAAAGAAATTTATTTAATTTATAAATTTCTTTTGTTTGAAACTGTGAATTCTTTGTGAAATCATAAAACCCCAATGCCTGTTGGGTTATATAGGCCTCTAACTCATTTTCTTATCATAATAAACATAAGGACAGTTTGTTTTCAGGTGTAAATCGATTTAGCAATGACATAAGATACATGCTGGGATTCTCTCCTTGTATATACTGGAAAATTTGCTGGGCGATATGCAGTCCACTTTTTGTGTTTGTAAGTAAATGTTCGTCTTTTTCATTTTCCTTTTCTCAGTTCAGAAAAATGAAAAATGAATTAAGGGTTGTAACAACGTAAGTTCTGTCCAGCGAAAGGAGTGCCGAGAACTTTAATGCCCCTAGAGGTCTGGACTAATTAAATCGGCACTATGTCAAGAACTTTTATGGTTCATGTCTAATGTTGCAAATTTTACTTGTTTTTTAAAGGAAAATTATAGAAAGTTTAATTGAATTTTTAGAAGAATAAATTTTGAGGATTTTGATGCAGATCTACATTTTGTTTCCTAGCTGTAAAAAATAAAAGCAATTAACAACAAATTAAAACGTCATGATATAAAGCAATTATTGATGCAATATATACATTGTTAGACGTCACAGTATGTTCAATACTGTTTCTGGAAACAAAATAATATAGTTGGTTCATTTTACATATTATATCAGATCATTAGTTCAACCTGTGCACAGTATGAGAAAAAACCTGCTACATGCCTGGCTGGCTTATATAGTCAAATTCCAGGAATCGAATACATGTAATTACGCTGTTAATGAACGGTGTGACACAGTGATTCACCTGGCCTTAGACTATTCATCATGTAATTTAGTTTACCTTAAACAGGTATCTATTACAGAAGGCTAAAGACTTTAGCTTCAAGTACTGAAAGCAATTCATACAATATGTGGATAGGAATTACATCTAACCTTAAGTATTAAAAACATGTGTAATGTTAATATAAAATAATTTCTGCTTTCGGAAAGCTATTTCCGACAAGGAAAGGTAAGAGAAAGAAAAAAGAATAAACCTGGCGGTAAAGGGAAATATAATAAAGCAAAAGGAAAGACGAAGACGTGTACGAGCAGATTAAATTAAGACTCTATGTGTAGCGAAGGAATTTTATAAAGAAAAGCAAAAAAGGAAAGAAAAGCTGACTGAAGAAAATGTAGAAAAAATGCAAAAAAGTTTTAAACTGAATGAGTAAACAAAGAGATAAATGGACACATAGCCGGATACAGACAGTCAAATAAACACAGTAAAAAACATACATGGGTGGATTGTCTGGCGATCAGAATTTATTCTAATTGCAACTCAGCAAGTTAATCACTGAGTGAAAAAGCACCGAAGTAAAGAATGAAATAAAATTTGAAAAAACATCGAGCGAACAAACAAACAGTCAGATAGACAAGCATACAGCAGAGAGACAAACAAAGAAACAAGATATATGGCAAATGGACTAACCAACCGGCAATCCCAGCAAACGAACGATTAAACAAGTGGATAACAAATTAAGTTAGTCAGTCAGCTAGCCAGTCAGACAATTAGTCATACAAATACTCAGTAATTATTGTGCAGATTAACCTAAAATACCCCTCCCGTTTGCATGAATAAACGATTCAGCAACAAAGAATTACTGAATGAACTAAGGTGAGTAAAAGCAAAGCATACTTGTACAGTAAAACATGAGGTAATTTAATTCAACTCAGTTTTGTTTCTCTTTTCAGGCTGTGTTCATTTGTGCAACTCTGACTTTTAAACGTTTAGAATTTGGTGCGTATGTCTACCCTGACTGGTCGATGGCGCTAGGTTGGTGCATGGTTTTCTCATCAATTGTTTGTATACCAGCAATGGCAGTTTACAAGTTCCTTGTTACTCCTGGACCACTGTTAGTAGTAAGTGCTCACGGAAAGACATTTTCCATTTTGGTATTTTTATTTTTAATTTGTAAGTGTAAAGTGTAACATTTGGCAAACGTTTGCGTTAGTCGCTTAAAAAATGTGTTCGGTAGGTTTCGTAAACAGCAACAAGAGTTGAATCAACTCTCTGGTAAATCGTATTTAGCTTACGAAAAGCAGTAGCAGCTTTGTTTAATCATTATAACAAAATACGAACATTTTGCATTTGCATTAATATTTACAACGATTGTGGACGAGCCTTAACTTAATATTAAACATTAGAAAAACAGTGATGCCTTCCAAGTAATTAAAACGGTGCACTAAATTTATTTTTTATGATTGCAATACAGAAGCACTAATGTAAATTTGTTATTTTTGTTATCGATTGTTTCAAATCAGGACAAATCGAACTATGAACTATGTACACGAATATTATCGTTATATTTACGCAGATTCTGCAAACAAACACTAAAATAATCTATATAAACTAAAACACTAAAATAAACTAAAATAACATATTTATCATGAAACACTGGTTGTTTAAACAGGCTAAAATTCAGATTCAGATTCATTTTTTCCATGCAATAACTAAGTTATCGAATCCGCCACACTTTTCATGAATGAAAAACCGTTGATTTAGTAACAACCAATTTTTACTAAAGAGATCCCTACTAACATGTATTTTGTTATGACATTATTTCAGTTATATGTGTGTTAATCTAAAAAGTATTTTATAATATACTAGTAAAAAACGAAGTTATATAAACTCAAATAAAATAATATTGAATAAAATAAAACAAAATAACACAAAACAAAATAGGATAAACGTTTAAAAATAAATACAGATTTTTTATCCATTGCTGTTTTCATAACAAGTAATGTTTGATCACGAAATCGTTTAATCTTAGATATATTTTACAGCGTCTTCGTCTTCTAACTCGACCTCTTCCAACCATCAACGCACAAAGACAGCAAGCTGATGAATTGAAATCGAAACCAAAACTATCCGCACCTGTTTGATTACCTGGTGCAGCAAGAGAAACCTGAACACCTGTGTCAGTGTCACTTGACAAGATGCGAAACCAGTGCCGCCAATCAGCGGTTATTTGTCACAAACAGAAACCTCTGAGCGATTGAGAACAGAAATAGAAAACAATAGATAAGAATCCTAAACGAAGACAGCGTCGTCTTATTCGTTTGAGGCTTTGTATCAGGGATGTATTACTAATTATTTATAAGCTTAGTATTAATGTTATTATTAATGATGGCACAAACCAACAATCTTGGTATAAATGTTATTATTAATGATGGCATAAACCCACAATTACAATTAAATTTTAAAGCCAAACTTGGAGAACAGGAAATCAGAAAAAGTTTAAATGCGCCCGGATTTGAACCGGGGAACTTCTGCTTAAAGTACAGACGTCACAAACCACTAGGCTATCGTGTTTTCCAGCTGAAACCAAACACTTCCCAGGGCTTGTCTTGAACGTGAAAGAGATCTCATATAGTTACAGTGCTTAATAGCTCATAATTTCAACACTAGATGGTGTCATTAAACATATGCACAGCACACTGGCAGCCTACGTATTTAGATGTTAAACATTGTTTATACATATTTAAAACACTGATACACTCATCATTTAGGTTAGCATATGTTTCTACTTTTCTCATTTTAAGTGAGATTTCCATCAATTACCATTATTTTAGGAAATGTTGGTTGGTGCTTATAAGTGTACATTTACTGTTGTGAAACTTTAGCTGTTCTATATATGTATTGTGAATGTTTAGAGTACAAAATAGTTTAATGTTAGCCCAATATTCGCTTCACACTGTCACATTTATGAGGCGTTATTGTCCGTGGACGTGCTTAGCCTATAATATACACTAATATTCTTGCGTTCAAACACAGATTTTGAAAAGAATTATTATACATGTATCATTTAAGTCATTTTATTCTGTTAGCTATAGGTGAGTGCATAAAATTAGCGTGTATGCTAAAATACTAAATAGTAAATCAGAATTTTGCTGATATTAATTTGTAAGTATTAAACAACTATTGTCAGTTGAAGTAAGATGTCATTTATAATTTGTCTTGTAGAGATGAATGTGAAAATTGATCTAGTTTTAGGTAGACATTTAAAGAGAGAATAACCATGTATGTTTATAATTGCGTATATTCGGTTAATCTATTGTTATGAGTTAAAGTGAGCATAAATAAGCTTTAATTGCCTAATCTGTCTAATGAGCTATATAATCTCTATTGCATAGTTATAGAATGAGAAATATAATGTGTACTATATGTCTATGTATAACTTACAGCGTGTCCAGACTAGAGAGTTTTCACTCGAGAGTTTTTCGGCGAGTTATTGCGAACTCTCCGAGAGTTGCTGAGAGTGTTTCTCGCAAGTTTCTTGCAGAACTCTGTTCATTGCGAGAACTCTCGAGAGAAAACTCTCTAGTCTGAACGTGTGGCAAAAATTTTTTATCATTATCATTTGATAATGCCCTTAGAGTAATGCTGTCACATTTAAAAAAGTCGTGCAACTTAGTGTATTTTTAATATTTATAGTGCAAAAACCGTTTCAGTGAAAATGATATAGCGCCATGTTGTGTATTTCCAGTGCTGGATTTAATGGATTAATTAAAGCCCTAGGTCTCTTAGTTTAACGAAAAATAACCACTAAAGAACGTTCTAGTTAGTATTAAACAAATATTCTTGTCCTACGCGTCTTATATTGTTGTACCTACACATGCTGTACAGTGTATATAGATATATATACAAATGAAGTATACGTTAGCAATAAAAATATTAGTTCTAGTCATTAAAACTACGAGTTGTATATCATTCGATATTATTTAAATTCTAATAAGTTTTAGACTCTAATAAGTTTTATAGTTTTGGTACCTAATAGTAAAATAAATAAATATATGGAGTTTCTAGATAAATAAGTAAGCAAACAAAGCAACGAATCGAGTAAGTTAGCAAGCAACAAGCAACCAAGGAAACAAGCGAGTAAGTGAATAAACAAAAACAAAACTGACATAATCAAACAAGCTAAGAAGAGAACGTAGCGGCACGGAAGAGGCACTTGGAAAGAGTCAGTGAGTGCTAGACAGGAAGAAAGAAAAAGAGAGAAAGGCGGTGGCAAAATGTCTTTGTTAGCGCGATATATGCATAATTAAAATAATAATATTACTATTGTTATTATTAGCCTGAGTGGATACAGGAATAACTGAGTGCAAAATAAGCGACGCCAGGTGTGATTAGCAAATGGATAAGTGACTGAGTATTGCTTCTGAGCACTTCGTTAGCCATGCTACCTGCCGCTGTTTGTCTCTTACAGGAATGACTCTGACGACTCACTGCTTCTTCTTGCAGGAATAATCCAAAGCCAGATATTTAGCTAGAATCCGACATTAAGTAATAAGTACTCGGTGTGACCCCTGAATTCGGGCTTGCTGAGTACCTAAATGTATAAATGTTGCTGTATACAGAAACATTCTTTTTATTTCGCCAAATTGATATTCACTTTTCGCTTTCAAAATCTCATTCCACCTATTTCAGGCATTGAGGTATCAACATTCCACTCACTTCTATCTGCAGCTAACAGCGGACGTTCTTCTACTCCTAAAGATAGATTTGGTTGAAGTTGTTGAACATCTCTATTTATCTTAGCTATCCAAGTTGTTTTACGTTTGCCAGGTGGTTTTTTTTTTGCAAGATTTTAAGGCTTTCTTTAGCGCGATTCTTACTGGTGCTTCATTTGGTTATCTTAGAAGATGTCCTAAAGATCTTAATCTTCGGATTTTGACATGTGAACTCCAATAAATTTCTTTCGTTCTGGTGTATAAATCTTCACTCTTGATTATGTATGACAACCTTATCTTTAAAACTTTTCTAAGACTTTTATGAAATCTGCTTTTCTTGAGTAATCGTTAAACCCCAAGTTTCGCTGTTGTACAAAAATATGCTGGTAACGTAAGCATTAAAACATTAAATAATCGAAGTCTTACGTTAAGACTTAATTTCTTGCTAGTTAATAATACGTTTTTGTGCAGAAGAAAAGCATGCAATTGACATTAGCAACAATATATAATATCGTATAAGCTTGGTCACGTGACAAACTTTCGTTGATGAGCGATGACGCGATAAGCAATGACGTGTGCGTGCGTCTAAGCTTCTGAAGCTTGATAGCTGATGAGATTACAAATGACTGTCTGCTTCTACTCACTTTGGGCTACCTAAACTCTTGTATTTGTCCCTTATAAAGGCAAAATGAGTGGATGGAAGCCTATTCAGGATCCCATCCCTGTAAAGAGCACAAGCCGTAAATCCCACGCGGACCAGCTAACGGGCTTTGAGGAATCTCCTAGCGGCAACAGAATAAAAGTGAACAAGGAAAAGGTAAGACTTATATTTACTAAGCTTTAAGATTGTAGTTTTCAAAAGAAACATTTATTAGGCGAAGACGTTGCGCATAGAGGTTCTTAAAAGAAAGACCAAACCTTTTAGGAAGTTACGTTATTTCAATGTTCGTGAAAATGGTAGAAGGATTTAGTAAAAAAGTGTGATAAGATTTCGTGTAATTAGCAAATTAACTTTTAACTCATGACCATTTCACGTTTCGGCGCTCCCATTTTGAACGCCACCAATCTTGCACCAATGAACTGTCAATTTCTGTAGATAGGATAACAAGCTTTTACAAAAAATTAGATAATTTTGTAATACTTTTGCGTAAAGGTTAAGTAGGTAGCAGAAGTTTGAATTAGTTTAAGCAGCATGCGCTTACGAAAAGCCACAATGCGTTTATGAAAAGTCACGAAGTCCATCAGTTGGGTCATAATTTTCTTATGTGATAATTTTCAAATGAATGGCGGCTAACACTGCGACTAAGAATTTCTAAACAGCGGTAGTATGAATTACCTTTATGCTTTTGTAGACAGTTTTTGAAAATTTCTTTGTTATATTTTTAACGTTTAAATAGTAACAGTAAAAATAACCCAATACGTTAAGTGACTTAGCTTTTCCTTTAACCTTTGTTTACCATTTCGTTATTTCATTTTTGCGGAAGTAAGTTGATGAGAGATAACAATATCTTTAACAAAAGTAAAAATGAATTCTTTAAATACCTGAAATGCTTTCATAAAACTTCTCAACAGATGAAGTTTTTGCATTTTTTATTTTTTTCGCTTATTTGAAACTTTAGTTGTCAGTCTACCAGTGTTGATTTGAAAGATAACATACGAATACGTAACTAAACAATTCAGAATCGGTATTGAACATTGAAAACGCGCTGAAATTTTTGAGGAATCAAACACAAAACTGGAGCAGTTGGCACCGATACTCCGATAGGTAAGAAAAAGCGGGAGTCTCACAGAACATAGACAAACATATTCAAGCATAACACGCAGACTATCTCAAATTTTAACTTAAGAGTAGAAAGACTGCAAGAATCATTGAAAATATTTTTAATCATTTTATCTAGAAATATTTTCGTAGGAATCGATAAAGCTAAAAACTTTCTCTATTCTTGTTTAGCTGCTTTACCATGATAAAGGAGTGGCAGTTATATGGAATCCCGAAAAAGCCAAAGCAGCTGGTTCAGCATCTACTGCACAACAAAAAGTAGACGGAGCTGAAGGAAAGCGAAGTATGAGTCTGCAAGATATCCACACTAAGGCCTGGACTAAAGTTCAAAAGCTTGCAGGTAAGCAGTCTGCTTTTGCTATCATTACACGCCTAGTGACAACAGCCACAGCAATAGCAAGTAGAAGAAGAAAAAGAAGAAAAACGAAAAATGCAGCAACAACGATCAACACAACTAACAGCAACATAATCATCGCCACTAACGCTACCAACAGCAATATTTAACAACAACACCAGTACCAGCATCAGCACCAGCATCACCACCACCACATCACTACCATCGCCGCCGCTGCTGCCACTGCTGCCGCCACGACCACGACCACCACCACCACCTCTACCACCACCACTACCAGCACCAGCACTACCAACACCAACATCATCTCCATCACTGCCGTCACTGCCGCCGTCACCACCACTACTACCACCACCACCAGCACCACCACTGCCACTACCACCACCACCACCAATGACAACGACAACTGACATACCAGACAGTTTAATCTATTGGTAACGCGCCCGCTTTCCGTCTGGGAAGTTCGGTAACACCAAAGACTTTAAAAATGGTACTTGTCCTGCCTGGTACGTGGTATTTTGGGTAAAAGTCGGGTAATAATATTATTTGTTATGTAGTTGTAGATTGTTAGCCCAAAAGCTCTTTAGTGCTTATTCTTGTTTAAGGACACGGACAACAACGGCAACAACAAAAAACATGTTTTTACCGCTTAACTGTAAAATAACTTTTCACTGACGCAACTTGGCTAATATTTCAGATCCATCGGAGGAGGATAATATGCGTCACTATGCAATCCAAGGACTCTTCTTGAAATCACTTTATAAAACAGGACGATTAACTGATTTTGTTGTCACCGTGAAGGGAAAGAAATTTCACACTCACAAGCTAGTCCTGACCTGCCGAAGCAAGTTCTTTGCGGACATGTTCCGAAATAAAACCCGAACAGCCGCAATGAAAATAACCGAAGTTGCGATTGACGACATTTCGCCATCTTCCTTCAAGCTAGTTCTGGACTATTACTACGGCGGAAATTTGGACATCACTGCACACAATGTTACTAACATACGCGAGGCTGCAGCCAAACTCGGTACCTCCGAAATAGTTCAATCTTGCGACGAGTTCGTAAGCGAACTTTTCTCTTTTGATTCCATCCTGCCGTTCTACCAGATGGCGCGCTCGTCGGGAATGGAAGACCTACAGAACAAGGCATGTGCCATCATATGTCAAAATTTTAAGCCGATAACAAGCAGTCCCGCCTTCCTTGACCTTCCGTTGGATGCAATCTGCGACCTTTTGTCGGACAATAACATTAAGGTTGAGTCAGAGATAGAAGTGTTCAGAGCTGCATTACGGTGGCTTTTCCGTGACCCAGGTACTCGGATGCAGTTTGCCGGCAAGGTAATGGGTGCCATTCGATTTACCGCAATGTCGCAAGATGAACTGTTTGAGTGTGTCGATTCTGCACCATTCTTGATGGACGCTCCTCAAACGAGAGAGCTGATCCTTAGTGCAGCTTGGTATGTTCATAAAATTAATAATTATAGAATAGCCATAATTTATTATCTTGCCATTTTTGTTTAACATTTAGCTACAATTTAATAACGATAGTTTCACTGGGTAAGCTAATGTTGGGCATTGGTATCAATGTGATTGCATCACCAGGTATGACTATTAGCTACTTTGCATAAAAAGTTAAGAGACTGTTCTTGTTTGAAAACTGATTCACTCGCATCTCTAGACAAATTCTTGCATAGTTTCTTCAAAGTCATTAGATATATTGCAGCATAGTGTCTTAAAAGACATGAAGTAAGTTGCAGTATAGTTTTCAAAAGACATCAGATATGTTGCAGTATATATTCCTAAAAGACATGAAGTAAGTTGCAGTATAGTTTTCAAAAGACATCAGATATGTTTCAGTATATATTCCTAAAAGACATGAAGTACGTTGCAGCGTAGTTTTGAAAAGACGTCTGATAGGTTGCAGCATAGTTAGCTTCTTAAAAGACATTAGGTACGTTGCAATGTATTTAGATTCATTTTCATGTAGATTTATTTCGCACAAAAAGCAATGTAAATGCAATGATACCTAACAATAATAACAAAATGGCATGCAAAAAAAACCAATTGCATACAACAAAATACTTCAATGTGTGTCGAAAGAAAATCTTGTCAGCATAACATTAATAGTGAGAAAGGGTTAGACAAGACAATGGGTTTTTAAAGACATGAAGTATGTGACAGCATAGTTTCTTAAAAAATAGATACGTTGCAAGGCTGTTTTTAAAAGACATCAGATATGTTATAGCATAGTTTCTTAAAAGAATTAGTACTGCAGTTTTTAAAACGTTAGATATGATGCAATGTTGCTTCTTAAAAGAACGATTCATTAGAATGTAGTTTCTTAAAAGACATTAGATATCTTGCAGTTTCTAAAAGAGAGATTTACTACAGCTCAGTTTTTTTAAAGTATTGGATACATTACACTGCAGTTTGTAGTTTCATAAAAGACATTAGACATATTGCAGCGATATATTCTCATGAGACTGATTCACTACAGCGTAGTTTCTTAAAAAGCTTTTCTAGGCTTTATTAGTTCTACTACGAATAAGGAAACTTAGGGAGGCATGGTGGTTGAGCACACTCTTCCGAAGATGTTGTTTGGAAGCATAAAACAGTCTTAAATAATAGCAAGACTTTTATCAAATCTGTAATAATCATACCATATACAAAACAAAAGCAACAGCAGTAGCTGCAGTTTCAGGGGCGCTTTTACACCAACATGAACAATCATACAAAGCAATAGGAGGCAATAGCAAAAGCTATAACTGTAACGACAGCTGTGGGAAAAGTCGTGTTTCAGCTGTTAAAAAATGCAATATTGCGTTTTCTTATCAAGCTTATTATAACAGGTATCAAGCTTGTATTATAAGACAGCATCCAAGCAAAGCTGTTTTTATGGGCTTCCCGAAACCCCGAGAAGGACCGCCACAGAAATTTACAGCACCGTCGTTCTGGCAAATGGAGGTAAGAAATCAGTTTATTATGCGCTGCTGATATGGCACGTACTTTGTACAGACAGAACATGGCAACGGAGGCAACATAGCAAATAGAAATAGCGAAATGGCGCAGAAATACAAAAAGGATAATAAGAATAGACAAGTCATGAATATAACAGAAAGTGGGTGAAAAAGCAAAAGAGGGGAGAAAGAGAGGGGGGGAGAAAGAGAGATGCACAACATATAGAACAGAATGTATGAATTACTAAAAAGGAAAAAGTGAAATAAAGAGTGAAGAAAACACAAACACAAAGAAGAAAAAGAAAGAAGGAAAGACAAATAAGAACTAAAAGGCATTACAGCAGATAATTATGATAAACTATCAATTTATTTTCTGTTATAAACTTTTTTCGGCTGATTCCATTTATTTCGACTGCACTATTACATTTATAACAAGCATTATATTTTTATTAAATTGAATAATATTATAAAAGTGCTGTGCTACAAGGCAGGAAGAAGACAGAAAAGAGACAAAAAAAATAAATATGAAAAACAAAGTGTGACGCAAACTTATTTTTTGCATGTACCGCACATTTACTTTGTGTTATCTTTTGTGCTGAATAAACTGAATTTTACTTTAGTCATCTGACACAGATGTCACGCCAGAAGCCTATACTGCTTCAGCTCGAGCGAGTGGATACCCCATAGCTGGCGACCCAATTTCACAGCAAAAGAGACAATACACTTCTAAAGGTGGCCAATGTAATGGCCAGGATATCTATGGAAGTCCCTTTCCAGAGCTACTTCCTGGTGAACAGCCTGGTGCAATACATACTATAGGTCAGCCATATGACCAGTATGGCGGAGATACTGCTAGGGCTAGCATAACTCCATATATGCAGATGCCAGGTCGAGTACCCCAACAGGGGACACAGAACGCATACGGCCAGGCAGGGATGCCCATGCGAAATCAGTCTATCTTGGCATCTCATCTATGTAATTATCAGCCAGAATACCTATTAAGTCGTGCAGCTCTTAATAATGCATTGGCCAGTGATCAACGTCGGCCAAGCAGCGATCAACAACGTCGGACAAGTGGTGTTGGCACTGTCATTGACCAGCAACGCCGGCCAAGCAGTGCTTTCCGTGGCACTATCGGCGACCAACAACGGCGGCCAAGCGGTCAATCCACCCCTGGTATGAATATTGACCAACAGCGCCGGGTAAGCGGGCCCGTGTCTGGCACTGCTGGCAACCAACAACGCAGGCAGAGTGCAAGAGTTCCTGCCCCAACCACTGAGCAGCAACGTAGGCAAAGTGCCAGAGTTTCCCAACACAAACAGAAATCGTTATGTGCAATTCCCAGTCCAGTCGTTGAAGAGTCAAGTGGTGCACTAGATGCTGCCAACGCAGCTGCTTCGGCAGCAGAAACAGATCAGGCCGGACGTAGCAGTGCTGCAACTAGACCTAGCACCGTGCCAGAAGTTCCTCCAGAGCCTGCAGCCGATAAAAAATCTAAGCGTCCCTCTGCTGCTTCATTGCGCGCCAGCATTTCAGCTGCAGCTACGAAATCCAAGGTAGCTGTGCAAGCCGCAAAAACAAAGTCTAAGCTTTCTGCAGTCGAAGCTTCACATCTTTCAACTGCTGTCTCAGGTGGAGGGGATGAAGTGACGAGCAATGCAAGTGAGGAAATTAAACAGAATATTCAATCATCACGATCACTGAGTAGTGTATTTTCAGCATCCGAGGCAGACCACGTAATAGCATTAGTTGGTGGCATAGATCCTGACGTGTGGGAGCCAGAGTAAGTATTTCGTAACACGGTTTTAAGTTATAATAGTAATATCAAACTCTTTTTCAGGAACCTCTGCTACTGAACTTCAGTACAGAACTTTGAAACAATGTTAGTCAACCATCAATGCATAAGCAGTAATAAATCGAACTTTATTTCACAGCTGAAATTGGCATTTCGACACGATAATACAATAATAAACGATAAAAAATTGTGCTATATGTCTCAAATTACGTCAGACAATTTTAATATTTTAGTTAGGTTAATAATCTACAATGCCTATTGTGTAATGCAGAGCAAGATGCAACACAGCACTTGTTTGAATGTGTCAAATTAACTAAAATAAGAAAGTGGACTGTAACAAGCAGAGATGTGTCCAGCTTAAATAGTATTGAGTATTGAAACAAGCAAGCCAGTACGTTGAAGCAGCAATGGATAACGAAAAAAATATGGGAGCAGGCCGGATTATGCTATAGGCTAGTATAGGCTGTAGCCTAAGGTGTCTCAAGCTTGGGGGCCCTCAAGCTTGGTGACATCTGGTGAAAATCTGTGTTCATCGGTTGTCTTAAAATTATGTGCTAATTAGTGGTATTTCTTAAAGAATGTTTTTATTGACAAACAGCTATTCTAATTTTTATTTAAAGAATTTGCAGTAAGTTTACTTTAAAGCTACGTGAATGTCGCTAAAATATATTGTGTGAAAAATATTTAAGACTAGTGCAAGCGAGTTGAGGAAGGGCCCATATTTTCATTAGCTTAGGGGTCCGAAAAGTTCATAATCCGGCCCTGCTCAGAATAGCAGCGAATCTGAAATACAAACCAAAACAGGAAAAAACCTCGCAGGCACATGTGAATAACAACGAAGAGTTTCCTGAAGCAGACGTCAGTGACTGCCACTCCATAAATTCTCCTCCAGCGAAATGGTGGCAACTCAAATGATGAAATATCAATAAGCAGCTAGCAACATTTTTTCCCAAAGCATTAAGGTTATTTCGCGTAAATAAAGTGCATAGCGCAATTACACAATTACTTCAAGTGAAATGGAAAGAATATCCGGAACAATGTTGCAAACTGCCAATATGCCACCGCAACTTTGGATTTATCGTTGAAGGACCCAATCTTAATGTAATTGTAGGAACAATGTTGCGCAATGCACAATGCACATATATGGAGACTGCATTTTTGGATTGGTCACCATAAGATAGAGATATAATTCTACTGATATGCAGTAATTAATCAGATTTGGATTTGGATTTTATACATTATTTAAATTCCGCGATAACTTTATCATGATTAAGCTTAGAACGTAATTTCAAGAAATGATTTCAGACAACTTTGCATTCGGGGCCGAATTAACGCATAAGCAGATTAAGCAAGTGTTTAGGGCACCAAACTGGCAAATAAAAATAAAGTGAAAAAAGACAAAATTTTTAACAAAGTGTGTTGAAGACCATAAGAGTTTTACACAGTTCAAAATGCGAAGAAGAAGGCTACAAGAGAATGATGAATCTTTTGCTGTTTGCACGCATCGTGCCGTTTCTTATAGCTGAATTATTTAATTAAAATTTCATTTTCAAGCCACTAAAGAATTTAAGTGGCATAAATACTACATAAAGCAATGGTGTTTGTTTAAATATAAAGTCATATAATTTGTGTCACATAATACTCTTGCTTTGAGCAGGGAACGTGCACGCGGTGACGCAAGGAGAGAGCGGGGCCACTAGGTGCTAGGTGTGCTTAGGGTACCAACACACCGTCATCCACCCTGTTTAAATTAATGTGGTTTCAAAAAGGTCTATTTTGCAGGGATACAGGGAGACATTTTTGGTTCTACGACCCGTTGAACGATGAATGGACACGTAATATAAACTTACCAGAAGGTCTAAACTACCATGGCGTCGCTGCTCTAGGACCATTTATTTTTGTTATGGGTAAAGAAAATTACAAATATTTCGACGTTTGAGATGGACAAGCATTTAAGCAGTGTACAGTTCATTTAAACACATACCATATTGCCAAATTTGGTCAATGCATTTAGACATGTCTCTAGATTGGGTTGCTGTATGAACTATTCACTAAAGACAGTTCGCGCCGTTTCTGGAAGACCAACTGTTAGGCTTTTAGTGTGTAATTAACAAATCTATTTTGCAGTCAGAAAACAAGAATTCACTATTTCAGGACTTGGAAAACTCTTTTCTTAAACTACTTTTCAGTAAATGTCGTTGCTTGTTCTTACATGTTTCAGTTAAGAGGTAGCCGAATCTACATGTAGTTATTATATGAGTATATTTTATCAGTAAATGCTTTTACGATAGTGACATCTGAAAGCTGAAAACTTGGCATGTTGATATTTAAAATTTGTTACAGAAACTGCAGCTGGTGTCTCACTACCAAAACCAGAATACATGATCACAATTATACCTATTCTAAGAGAGTTACATTGGCTGCTGATAAAGTTCCGGATTCAATTTAAAATTCTTTGTTTCACCTACAAAACACTACATGGTTTGGCACCTGCATATCTCACACATTTTTTTTATTCGCCGTAACCTAGGCCGAACACTTCGTCCTAATTATAATGAACAAACTCCTTTATATCAGCCAGTTGCAAATACAGTATTCTATTGTGAAAAACCTTTTTTTCTGTTTGTGCTCCGATTCTCTAGAATAACTTACCTGTTACTCTACGTTCAGCAAATTAATTAGATTCTTTTAAACAACATCTTAAAACACATTTGTTTACATTGTACTTTTTATGATGAATTATTTTTTATTTTATGTATTTTAAACTATATGTATTTTATGAATTTTAAATGTAGTTTATTGTTCAGTGTGCTGAGATTTTAAATGACGTCGTGTGCTATATAAATAAATTTGATATTACATTGCTAATGTTGAAAACGTTGCAGGCGGTATAAAGGTACATGAGGGACAGGCACACAGTGAGTTCATGCCAATTAAGAACGCATATAAATACGACACCAGAACAAAAGTATGGTCTAGAATTGCAAAAATGAAAACACCTCGAATGCATCTAGAATGCGTTGCTTTGGACAAACTGATTTATGCAATAGGCGGACAAAATGGAAATGGACAGTGAGTATTGTTAAATTCTTTAATTCATTACTTACTTAGGCTTGAAACATTAAAATTTCTGGACATTCGTTCTTCAGTTGACTGTATTCGCTTATGATCCATTCTACGCCTAAAGTTTGTCCTTTCACAGCAGAATTAATGAATGAATGCCGGAATAGTAGATGGACTAATATAATATAATTGGTTTAGCTTTAAACATAATTTTATTGAAGATGTAACATCAAACACACTAGATATGAAAGTATGAAACAGACAGTTTTACAACTGATACATGTTCTCCCCTAGTGAGAGCGAAACGCCAGACAGATTTAGACCAATAGTGATCACCATGTACAAAAAATGTTGGAATAACTGTGAACATTACTATATAAGAAGAACAGCATTGTTAATACTGTTTAAAGTGCTTAGTGTTTGAAATAAGAGACTGCACCAATACAATAATTTGAATGTTCACAGAATTATCTAGGGTATGGTTCCCGTGCCGGAACAGACGTACAAGTTCATTTGTTGCAAAGCTATAAACATTTATGTTAAAAGCAGTCAAAAGAGTGCAGAGATTTGCAAATAAATCATATCCGAACTGGAGCAGGTGGTAAAAAGGGCAGCTAACTAAGTAATGATTAGTTGTTTCATAAGTAGAACCACATTGACTACTAGGTGATACCAGCGACCCGCCGGATTTTTAAATTTTCTGAGGTATAAATCGTGATTAAGTTGACAAAAACCAACTCTCATTCTAGTATGGTGAACGAACGAATATCGATTACCACTTGAGAAGTAGGTGCTTATTAAGACGCATGTGATTCTTTAGTAGAGATTTAAAAATGTCTAAAGAGGTAGAATGACGGATATCAAGAGGTCAATCCATATTGGTACTATATCATAACCAAAAGTGATTTTGCTTTTGTAATTTCACTAGTTGAAAGTCCTTTTAATTATGAGTTTAACCTTACTAGGTCTATGTTGATTAGGTAATTCAAATTTTCCGTATTCTGCACTTTGAAGGCTACTTAACAATTTAGCCTTGCTTCTACATTTTTACATTCGACAAAAATAATTTGCTACGCTCTTTTTAGACAGCGCTGCCCACAATGCATTTCTTTGCCTTACATTTTAGGGTACTTAGCTCAGTGGAGTGCTACAATCCACAAACTGATTCGTGGAGCAAAGTCGCGGACATGAATGTTGCACGAGTGGGTTTCGCGCATACTGTGTTTGACTATTGTATATTCACTGTGGGTGGTTTGTCTGAGACTAATCGCAAAGGTCAAATGCCGGTCAGCACGGCGGTCGAAATGTACGACCCAACAATTAACAAGTAAGTCAATGACGTCAAATTATTATTATTAATACAATGATTATTATTGATATGATAATTATTATTATCACCACCATCACCATTACCACCGCCAAGTGGACCAGATTTCGGACTGCAACCTCGCAGTCTTGAGTTCGAGGCTAGCTAAATAGCTGTTACTGCTAAGGTTATCTGTTAAAGGAGCGACAGTAAATAAATGTTGTCTTTGTCTTTATCTTTTTCATCATCACTATCATCGTCGTCGACGCCATCAACATCATCATCATCAGTAGCATCATTTTCTTCACCACCTTCATCGTTATTATCATCATTATCATTATAATCGTCGTCATTGTCACCATCATCATCATCATCATCGTCGTCGTCATCATCATCATTATATCTGTATTTGTTTAGCCCTGCTATAACAAAGGTGATACCTCGATCATAATCACCATCATCATATTTTTCGTTATCATCAAATCCTCGTTATTATTATCAATCCAAATTTGTTTTATACCCAGTTATTGTTATTATACCTTAATTGTTATTTTGCACATCACCAAGGGAGCAAATCGCAAATATTATGATGCTGTGGTTCGTTACGCGAAGGAAGAACTTGAGTTGAACGAGCTCCCGTTTTCACGTTACACCGTACCATTATTATAAGTTAAATTTGTCATATGTAGCAACTTAGTATAATATGTTGCAAATTTTTTGTAATAATAATATTTTGCAGTCAAATTAATACGTTGTGTGTGTGTGTGTGTGTGTGTGTGTGTGTGTGTGTGTGTGTGCGCGCCTATCTATTTATATATCTGTGTGTGTGTGTGTGTGTGTGTGTGTGTGTGTGTGTGTGTGTGTGTGTGTGTGTGTGTGTGTGTGTGTGTGTGTGTGTGTGTGTGTGTGTGCGCCTATCTATTTATATATCTGTGTGTGTCTATCTATTTATATATCTATCTGTCAACTTAAACCGTTCACATTTACTTTTCAGATGGGAAATGAAAAATCCTCTTCCGACGCCAAGGTGCTGGGCTTCCCTGTGCAATGTTTATGACATGCTCTATTTGATAGGAGGTGCTACAAATTCAGACGTTCAAGGAGAAATTTTGCAAAATTTAGCAACTATCGATATATATGATCCCGATAGTGACTTCTGGGAATACATAACATCTTTGAGTGAAGACAGGCGGAGGAGCACAGCTGCCGTTGCAGGTAGGAAGTTGATGTTGTTGCTGTTTTCCAGTCATCGTTATTCGTACTGGCGCTGAAGTCACTGGCACTGTTGCTGTTGTTATCATTATTATTTGTGTCATTGTCATTGCCGGTTGCTACTCTTCTGTTACTGTTGGTGCTTTTTATCATTGTCCTTGTCATTGTGGTTGTTGCTATTGTTACTGTGTTTACCGTCGTTGTGAGTTTATGTTATTTTTGCAACCCACGTAAGGTAGGCCGTTTGTGTGTATGTTTGCCCGGATAATAAAATAGAGACTGGTGAAATTAGAATCACCAAACTCGACTCAGGAACAGGTCTGGGTAAGAGTTGGAAACCCATTGATTCTGGGTTCAAAAGGTCTGCACACAAAAAACATGGCTATGCAAAGATAGACTTGGGTAAGACCAGGAGACCAAAGGTCACATGTCTAAATGTCAAAACAGATTGTTGCCCATGGTGATATGACATGAGGTCGTGAGTCTGTACCACTATCTTATTGTTGTTGTGTTATTTGTAATGTGCACGTAAATTTTACGCTCCGTAAATTGTTAGTGATTTTGTAGTTATAGCTGCGCAGCGGCTTATATAGAACTTACATCAGAGTGATTGCAAATGAATAGTCTTTCAGACCGGCAAAATATATTTCTCTAGATTGAGATATAGTGGGAGTTATCAGCTAAAAACTAATTAAACTGTGGCTTTTTGGAAAGATTTGAGAGCTGGCGAAAACTGTATCGTGTGCAGTGGAAGCATCTAAATGGTCAATAGTCATCTGCCTGGCTGGAAGTTCCAACCAGCCCAACCAAGAAACCTATTGAATGGTAATTATGCCCGACAACGAACAGCAAGAATGTGGTAAACAACAAGTATACAACGCTTATAATGAGAAGTAGGTGAGTTTTGCAAGAAAGTAAAAAAGACAGTACTGTCGAGAAATTTGATAGCAAGTGCCTGCGAGAGTTGCTATACTGCTCACCATTATAGACGATCAGTTCTCCATTTTAAAGGAAGTGACTGGACATTGTGGACTGAGCATTTAGAATAAACAGTGCAACAACATGCAGTTAATATAACACAGTTAACTGCAACAATGAACTGTCTGCTCTGTTTGATCTTCTCAGACAAATAATAACCGAAACAAACAATGAAGTGCTCGCATGCAAGATGCTGTGTAATTTTAGCAAATCTAGATTTTTGGACAGCGGAGCTTACGCGGCTATCTAAGAACCTTAACTAGACGGTGCAGATCTACTTACCTGCGTCACTCTACATTACATAATATGGCTAAATATATAAAGAGCAAAAACTATTTAATAATTAGTTAAGCACAGCAGCCGATAATTGTGTACGAGTTAACATTGAAAACCCAAATGTCAAGCAGTACAAACCTTATGGGGCGCTGGCAGGCGGGCGCTCTGACACACGGACTTCACAGAATTTCTTAAGAAATTTTTTTATGGCTAAATAAAGTTTTTTAGCAGTAAACCAAGAAACACACCAACCCCTTGTTTGTTTCCGCAATCCCTGAGCAGTCAGCTGATTTGCATAGTTACGTTATGTTTATGAATATCACTTATATAGTGTCGATTGTCCTATCCATTTACGTTTTCTAGACAGTTTTTAGCTAACTGTAACTGCTCTTCTGCATTTAGGGGGTGGGCCCAAGGGGACTGCCCCGCTTTCACGGTAGTATAGTAAAATTATGAATCAGGAGTTTGATGTGAACTTGCTTGAGGAAATAGCTTCTAGCAACAGCAAAATGGTCTATAATGCAGTAAAATTGCATTTAGTTGTGTCCAGTGAGAAAAATTAGCACACACACAAACTTATTAAATTTTGTACGAACAGTGGGTGAGCTATAAATTTAACAGTCTCATATCAGTTTTATCTTTGACTATCCACATTTTGCTGGATTGATAATCTTGACACTAAATAAATTAAGCTTAAGTAATGGGTCATATCCGCATTGCAGTGTATTACGAACTTGCTTTTAAGATATATGACTACTACAATACAATAATGAATATTACCTAGGTAAATGTAGGTAAATATATTTAATCAAGTAAGAATTTCCACGTTTGAGGAAGTCTGTGTACCAGAATTTAGATCTCATTTGAGGCCTCCAAAATGTGCAGGAAGATGTATTGGTGGCCGGGTCTCCGCCCGGACCCCGCTAGGGGAGCTTGCAGCGTTCCCCGAGACGCACAAGCCAGCTGCTTGTGCGTCAATTTTTTTAACCTCTGGCGGCGCCCATGCTCTTTCTGGAAGGTATATAGGGAATTTTTTAATAATAGACAACCAAATTGTCGCGCTAGACGAGATGAGATGTGAAATCTTCTACCTTAGTTTTTTCAGCGATGATCATCTTGCTACGAACAATTTAATGAGAAGAATAAAACAAATCCAAAACGAGTTGAGGCGAATGCAAAGTGAGGAAGTAGCAAATTCTTTTTTAAGCAGTCATTTTACATTAATTGAGCTAGAGCAAGCGATCGCACAAACAATAGAAACCGACAAGTCAGTTAATGCTGATGGTTTCCCCCCAAGATGATAAAATATTTAGTATTAAGCTAAATTAATTAGGTAATATAACCTTAGCTGGATATACCATGCTAAAGATTGCTAACCTGCGTTTGCAGCTAGTGAGATGGCCGCAGAATAGTTCTAAAGTCATTTTAACGAGGAAGGAAAATAAAACATTATACAACAATCCTAGCAGCTACCACCCCATAACAAGTTCGTCTTACTTCAGAAAATTAGTGAAACAACTTATTGAGCATCCATTAAGAAGATTCCTTGAGCAACAAAATTTATTAGATATCGAACAGAAAGGCTTCATACCTAAGCGCAGTGCCACTAGATATTTGTTGAAACAATTATCATACGTTGAATACGACCTAGTCAAGAATCTTTTCGGTATCTCCTTGTGCTGCCTTTACGAGAAAGCATTTGATAGTGTGTGGCATGACGGTATGTTGTATAAGTTACATTCTGGTGGAGTCACAGGCAAAGTGTTCATCTTGCTTTTGGACTTCATAAGAAATAGGAGACTAACAATAGAAATCGACTCTTACCTATTAAATGAATACTATCGCAGTGTAGGACTGCCACAGGGATCTGTGCTATTACCTCTTCTATTCATATTTTATGGAGCGGAAATGTACACTAATATACCACCTAACGTAGAAGAATTTAAGTACGCGGATGATGGTACGTTGTACATTAGTGGAGACTTCACAAGATGCTTATTTAAAGGCCCAAATTTGCTGTGATGCTTTACATGACTGGCGCAAAAAATGGCGTTTAAAGATAAGCACTCAACCAGATAAGACAGAAGCTATACTAATAGGAAACTTGCGACCCTGTCCGACGAACTTAAGTACCGGGAAATGATTTAAATTATGTTACTGAAAGTAAAATTCCCGGGTTAACGATTGACAACAAATTGTCGTTTGAAACTCATGTAAATGCAATTCGCAGAAAGGTGTGGTCGTGTTGATAATCGGTGAGGAAAAACTGCAGAAATTACACAGGACTTACCGACCATACTTTTTCTACGGATATCACTCATCTTCCCCATAATATTGTATGCATCATGAGCTTGATTGCCTCGAAAATATTCAGCCTCCGATGATATCATGTATGACGTCAGGAAAACAGCGACTGGTTCCATTTATTTCAGGCAATAGAAATTGTAGAACAAATTTGCGGGCTGCCAACAATTGAAATTACGCTAGAATAATAGGATTAAAGTTTTTCTTAAAGGTTCTGAGTAGTAGTGCTAATGATATTCTCAGAAGCCATATTACAGAAAAAAAGTAGAAGCATCAACCCCGCAGGACCGGAAACATCTAATTCGGCTACATACGAGCAACGTACGCGGCTCCTTGAAAGCAACTAAAAATATTGATATTCATTCCGAATGTGTCGCAGAGTTACATCACAGCGTGTTTCAGTACCGCCAAAAATATGTACAAGCTATTTAAATATGAAATAGAGTAATAAACTAAAAACTAATGCTCGACTACGTGGAGAAACTACAGCCAAATTGATCACTACGCAGAAATTTGCAGGCTCTTACTATAAAATTTTGAAAATCCGAAAGAAGAATAAGAGTAGCTGCAGTAAGGTTATTGACTGGACAGGGAAATTTTAATGAGTTGATGACTCGTGTTGGATTTGCTAGAGACGAGCTTTGTGAATGCGGTATGGAAGCCCAGATTTCAGAACATTTGATATACAGGTGTCCTCGAGTTGTCGCAAACAGGCGATATGTAATACTAAATGAACTGGGAAATGCGAGCTTAAATATTGTGCATTGCACCAAAAATGTAAATTTAATATCAGCACTAAATTATTTTGTAAACGAGCTTTTTATTTTAAGATCTTGCTGCTAAATTTTAGCAAAATAGGGTTTAAATTTGTGTAGTGCTTGAGTTTATTGGTAGTAACTCTTTTTGGACTTAAATATTGAATAGGGAATTTTATAATTTAGTATTAGTAATTTCTCTGCATTTTCATGTTACTAGACTTGCTTCATTAATAACCTTGATTTTGGCGCTCACTTTAATACTCTTTGTTTAAGATTACTGTAAATAACGTTATACGCACCATTAAAAATCTAATTACAGAATGTGTAACATGTAATATTGTAGAATTCACTCTATCTAGTGTCTATGCAAAACTGTTTAATATTTGTACAGAAATTTTTGCCTACAAAAAGAGGCTAATAAAGATATCATTATCATCATCGTCATCATCATCATCATCATCATCATCATCATCATCATCATCATCATCATCATCATCATCATCATCATCATCATCATCATCATCATCATCATCATCATCATCATCATGTATCCTTATTGAACGACCTCTAGTTTAAGTGATAGTAGACTTACTGGTGGTAGTTTAATAATGAATATGCAACGCGCTTTATTTCGAATTAATATCTCACTGTAAATATCGTTTAATGATTGCTCAAGACTAATTTCTTCTTTTCTACAGGGGGCTGCATATATATCTTTGGTGGAACGGGTACAGGTAATCAAGGTAAGTGTTTAATGGACGTAGAGTGCTATGACACGGAAACGGAAACGTGGCTTGAGACCATACAGCCGCTTCCAGAACCTCTCGTCGGCGTCAAGGCTGTGGCGATCAGAAATCCGGAACCCATGTAGTCAACATGGTGACATAGACATTTGTATCTTATCTGCTAAGGCGGCAGTGTGGAATTATTATTATTTTCAATTATATTATTCAATTTTTTCATTGTAATACATTATACAATGTATGTAGATTACAAAAAGTGCAAACAGAAAAGGAAATGGGTGCAACTATTTGTATTTGTATTTGTATTTATTCAACTCGACTGTATAGAAAAACATTACAGCAGAAATACAAATAACGAAATAATAAATATAATACAGAAGTAATTTGGTCAGGCTAAACCTTAGAAAGGGAGAAGACCACCGTCACCACTTACACTCACGACACTTACAGACATCCGCTTTAGTTGTTACGTTTAAAATACTATACTAATTAAGTTAGTTGTCTAAAGTGCTGTGGTGGACGTATTAACATTGGTAGCAACACGTTCCAAATGTTAATTAAACGGTTAGCAAAAAAATAATTGTTGGGTGTGGGCAACCATTCATAAACCGCCAGTGAAGGTAGTGAGAAACCAAAGCACCAACTCCTCATTCACATATACAGAGAAAAGTTGACATTTAAAAGCATATATCGCAGAAAGAAATTTTTAAAAGACAGCCAAGGAGTTTATTTTTAGCAAAAGGAGTCCTAAAACGTTTGCTGTTTACATTGCTGTAACTTTTTAATCACTAATGATATCATTATTGTTGTCATTGCTATCGTCTGCTTCATTGTGGTCATTTATCATCATCGTCGTCGTCGTTGTCGTCATTTTAACCACCGTCGTCATTATCATCGTCATCGTGATTTTAAACAATAATTATAGCTGCAAAGATGGTAAATAATAATGGACTCAAATATATTAGAAAAGTCTGTTGTGTTTATACATTTTTAAATTTACAAAGGTAACAATGAAAAGAGTAAACAGTTGTGTGGAAGAAACAAAACGTGATAGAACGAGAAAAAATGTAGGACTATACTAATTAAGTTAGTTGTCTAAAGTGCTGTGGTGGACGTATTAACATTGGTAGCAACACGTTCCAAATGTTAATTAAACGGTTAGCAAAAAAATAATTGTTGGGTGTGGGCAACCATTCATAAACCGCCAGTGAAGGTAGTGAGAAACCAAAGCACCAACTCCTCATTCACATATACAGAGAAAAGTTGACATTTAAAAGCATATATCGCAGAAAGAAATTTTTAAAAGACAGCCAAGGAGTTTATTTTTAGCAAAAGGAGTCCTAAAACGTTTGCTGTTTACATTGCTGTAACTTTTTAATCACTAATGATATCATTATTGTTGTCATTGCTATCGTCTGCTTCATTGTGGTCATTTATCATCATCGTCGTCGTCGTTGTCGTCATTTTAACCACCGTCGTCATTATCATCGTCATCGTGATTTTAAACAATAATTATAGCTGCAAAGATGGTAAATAATAATGGACTCAAAATATATTAGAAAAGTCTGTTGTGTTTATACATTTTTAAATTTACAAAGGTAACAATGAAAAGAGTAAACAGTTGTGTGGAAGAAACAAAACGTGATAGAACGAGAAAAACATATTTGGAAACATGAATTTGTCAACATTGTCACCACGGTCTATTTGTTGTTTGCCAAAGCTGCGAGAAAAAATACATGACATTCTTAAAGTTAAAAAATTCTGGATGTCGACATATAACATACAACAATGGAATGATTCAAAGTTGTTGGGCCAAGTATGTTAGCTGATTTTCGTACTTCAAAAGTGCTCAATTGTTTTTGTAAAATAGCAAAATTAGCTTCTATTACCATTCTCAACGTGTTGTTTTATATAACATGAAATTAGGATTACCATGATATGTGATTTTATTGACTATTGATCGTATATATAAATTCATTCAAAACTGATGACGTAATAAGATGTGACGCACTCAAGGTAGCGTGTATCTAAGTCACTGAGGAACATGATCTCTGGTAAACAAATTCATAATTCGCCGCTTCGTACATATTATGATAAATAAAAATACTTTCCAACTGCTAAAAGGTAAACGGCTGGATTCTGTATGCGCATCCAGTAAAAACCAAGGTATGTATGATATAAAAATTATCTTAATGTGAATCGTATATAAAATGTAGGATTTATGATGATTGCAACCACACACATTTTTATCAAATTTATATTTTATCAGTTGCTCGAAAAAATCTAGAGATTCAGAGTTCTGCCAGCAATCATCGTCCAAAATAAGTAATAATACAAAATTCTCTGCGTATTATTCGTCAGACACGTAATAATTGCTACATTTAAAAAGGTTCACATCAGTATTGAAATTTCACAGCAGACTAGGTCCATTAAACGTATAACTGCAAAATTGTCGGACATAACAAACTTTAACAGGAAAGGAGAGGGAGAAGATAAAAAGAAAGAGCTAGATAATAGCATACGACGGGTTGGCGTTAGTTGGTTTTAACTATGGACGTCGGTAGACAAGTGTTTTTTTTATTGGCCAATTTAAACGATCTATTTAAAGCTTGAATCAGTCATCGATATGTAACATTTTTATGTCAGTAGTCACGATAGCAAAGCAACTACAGAACGTTACAAACAATAATGACACTGTATGACAAACATACAAATTGCAGTCTGTGAGTCAGACATTTTTCATTGTCCTCTGATGAATATTTTTTGTGTTTGTTTGCTTCTCCCGCGTCACTTATTTATCATCTAATTTTAGCAGAATAGCAGCATTCAAATAACAATAGAAAGCTACTTAACGACAATGATTATTTTATTTATTAGTTTTCAGTTGTTACCCCAATGAAATTTCTGTAATGAGCTAAGAGTTTGCATTTAAAATCTAATAGTGAGTAATAACAAAAACAGCTTCCTACTGTAATTTGATTGCCAGTGTATACATTGCAGTTCTAATAATTCAAACATACATAATTCATATTTTTTCTGGTCTCTTATGTAAAAATTATACTAATGTAATAATTTATCATCCTTTACATTAGCTATAGCGTAAATATAAGGAAAACGTTTTGGAGTCGTACACCTGATTTAAGGTACTTAGATTAGGACTCGGTTCAGACCACTCTACATATTCGGTGAATCAGAAATGTTTCTATATATGCCTACTCACAAAAAACTACTGGGACGACCAAATTTGCCAAAGTTGTTTTGCATTCATTTCCCAAATGTTATAAATGCTTGCTTTTTATAGTCTATGATTGTAATGTTCTTGATGCGCATTTCTATTTAATGGCTGTGAACAAAAGATAAAAAACATCTTATATAGCGCCCACAGCAGGGGTCGAATGACTGTGAGCCCAGTGTAAAGCCAAATAGAGACCTGTTACCTTCTTGCAATGGGTGTCTCGATTCCAGCTTTATGTCTATAAAGTAAATATGCACATCAGAACAATAAAAAACGATGGCAGATACTAAACGAAACGTCAATGCAGAATATTGGTGAAAATCCCCAAGGTGGACACTTAATCAGATCTGACAGTTACAGTTAATTGTACCAAAAAGTAAGCACGTTACTGTAGGAAACAGAGGTTTTACCATTACTACACCCAATCTTTAACATCTACTGCCGAATTATCTGAAGACCATTGACACAGTTTATAGTTGTGAGAGAGACTAATTTAAAAACTTATCAGTTTAAGAAAGCTTTTGACCTTTAAGAGTTGTGCATGTATTGTGATGTGTGTGTGTGTATGTTTCTATTTTTATGTTCCTTTGTAGTTTTGCAAACTGGATTTGTTCAGGACTGATCTGGACCTCTGCGTTGCAAACTAGTTGTTTCACCCCTGTCTACATTCTTTAGGTAATTCTACTGTAACAGTATTAGACCTGTAGTCATCCCGGCATCGAAATAATACCGAGAGAAACCTCAGTCCCAAAATCTGCAATTCAGAATGTCGCGTTTGTGTGATTGCTGTTGTCAGACGGTCTGCTGTAGACGTGATAGACAAACACCACGTAAAAAGGATAGGCGTATATCATATGGTAAGTGATTACAGTTAATATCGCCTAAAACCCAGGGCTTTACAGTGGCTCCCATTATATGATAGAACTTGCCGGGATCATCTAATTGTTGATAATGCTGCCATTTTTGTTTATAAAACCATCAATGGGGTTTTCTTTACATTTTTAAGAATCCCGTAATTGCGAATGTTAAACTGCGCAATGTAAGACATTATATCGATTTCCAACACTTTTATTCTAGTAACAATTTTGCAAAACGTTTACGTAAACCTAAATTACGTAACTCGACCCCTATTAATGCCAAATGCCAAAATAAACCAAGTCTCCTTAGCAACAGGGTGTACCAAGGTGACACATCAGTCATAACTACAGTACGTGCTTTTTTAAGTGGCTGACCTCAGTGAGCAGACTCTACCCATGGAAGTCATCCTTCCTTCCTTCTTAAACTCTTTTATACGCCGCTTTTATTGGTGTTTACAGCAGGGACGTAAATATTAAACTGGACAATTTAAATTGATCTCAGAACTCAGAAGCATATTCCAGAATCTGCAGTAATGTAAACTGGCCTGCCTCAACACTCACTGCTCTCTCTCTCTCTCTCTCTCTCTCTCTCTCTCTCTCTCTCTCTCTCTCTCTCTCTCTCTCTCTCTCTCTCTCTCTCTCTCTCTCTCTCTCTCTCTCTCTCTCTCTCTCTCTCTCTCTCTCTCTCTCTCTCTCTCTCTCTCTCTCTCTCTCTCTCTCTCTCTCTCTCTCTCTCTCTCTCTCTCTCTCTCTCTCTCTCTCTCTCTCTCGCTTCTTTTTATATTTTACGTGGCCGATGCACTTTAAGAAATCAATTAACTGAGGAATGCAGATTCCAGAACTGACAGATTCAACTATGCCGATTATTGCAGTATTTTGACCATGTAGAAACGAAATTGAAGTATTTACCTGTGACCAGATAGGCTATGACGATCTCCACAACCGGCATTTGAAACGGGGGTTGTTGCTAAATGGTAATCTAGGAAGATTAAGGTCATACCTTTAAAGGTAACAAACGTTTGCCAGCTTATGGCAATAATGTTCGGCAATAACGACCTCAATTATGTTTATGATAGCCGAATTTCAGGCGAAGTCATAGATAACAAATTGATATCTATGATATCCACTCAAAACATCCACTAAGATATGAAATCTTTCAAATGATCTATGCTTGATTATAGAATTCACGTCTTTCATTCAAGTCTTATTGCATTCGCTTATATACTCAACGTCGCAACCAAATGTATGCTGTATTAAACAGTTGTTTAATTGGTATGCTGACAACTAAACATGCATGTTGAAATTGTTAAATAGGTTCAAGAGATGATTAACTGACAAATAAACTCAATATTTCGACTACATAGCAGCTATCATTTTCAAGAGAGTTTATGGCCTATATAACCCCAACTGCTCAGATGTTTTTTAACGCATTAATATGATTACGCAAAGAATTCATAGTTATTATTAAGCTAAAGAAATTCGAACGCCTGCAATGCTGTGAAGATCGCTAAGTTTCGCGCCTTTTCCGCGAGTGAGAAAGAATGACGTACGTCATACGTCTTTGTTTCCCGATCTTTGATGACCTCATAACTGTACTCATAACATCGTTCGACTTTTGCTCATCGAAAAAAAGCGGTTCTACAAATTTAATACCTCTAACAACGATAACAAATCAAAAGAAACAAGTTTTGCAGGTTTATAATTAAATAAATTGAATATTCGTAGTAAGAGTAAGATTTTTTAAAGTTGTAAAAGCATATATTATAGCGAGCGTTTAGATTGACTTTAATCGTCAGTAAATCAGTCAATAAATCGGTTTGTATTTGTCAATAAAGATCTCGCTAAAGAATGTAACTTTTTTCAAATGTACTCAGTACCATAAGTAAACTATAACAAATTTTAGTTTTTATGGTTGCATTTCAGTTGTTGCGAGCGAAGATGATCGGGATCACTATGCTGAGTTGGGCGCATTCTTGAAATTCCTCTACAAAAGAGACCACCTTACTGACGCGCAAATATCAGTACAGCATGAAAAATTTCATGCTCATCGCGTCGTACTTGCATGCCATAGCGAGTTCTTTTCAGATTTATTTGGAGACCTAGATCTAGCCATCAACTCCAAATTAACTAAATTCGTTTTAGACGACATCAAGCCCAGGGCTTTCAGTCTGCTGCTGGATTACTATTACAGCAGCAGTTTAAAACTGACATTTGAAAATTACAGCGACGTGCGTCAGGCGGCAGTAAAGCTTGGTACGAAAGAAATTATAGATGCGTGCGACAAGTTCATGAGCGAAAAAATGTCGCATAAGAAACGCATGGACAGTGATGCTGAGTTACAAATAATAGAAGCCAAACCGGCCAAAGATGTCGTCGTTCGTAACTTCCTGGAAATCACCAGTTCGGATTCGTTTCTGCCTAAACCCGTGGATGCCGTCTGTGGGATACTGGCAGACGTTACTCTCTTGGGTGCTTCGGAGGCAGGGCGATTCCAGGCGGGTTGCAAGTGGCTGTGTCATGATTTGCCCAGTCGGAAACAGTACGCCTCGAAAATCTTGAAACACGTCGATTTCACGAAGTTGTCGACACAGGAGCTGTTCAAATGTATAGAGAAAACCCCGTTTTTAATGGATGATGAGGAGACACGCAAACTTATTGTAAACTCACATTGGTAGGTCGCCCCTTAAGTCTTTTTTGTCACCTCGCAAACAGCGAGGCTTCACAGAAACGTTGATGGTACAAACTCACAATTAATAAACTTGAAGCCAAACTTTAATAACAGGAAATGTGAAGAACTTGTAACACAGCCAGGATTTAAACAGGGACCATTTACTTACAAGGCAAGCGCTGTGGCCGGTAGTCTATCGTGTTCGTGTTCCCTAGCGACAATGACTATCCAAATTCCATCCCTCTTTATAGCCTGCCGACTAATTCACCATGCCCAATTTTAGACTCAGCAAAAGACAAGGGCAAGAAACCGGACAACGAGTTTGGTTTTAAATCTAATTAACTGCACGTTTGTACTACAATTAATAATGATATTGACATAAATGTTAAAATTGTTAATTCACATACATATAATAAATTAACGTACGGTCGGCAAATAGTAACTATAGCTAAAAATGAATACACGTACTAAAGTTAAGTTTAGTGGCTGAGAAATCTTGGTCGGCAAATGGCGATTTGTGTTTGGTCAAAAAACCTAATGAGTTTCCCGCAAGCAAGAATTAAATTGAGTCTGCTGTATTGAAGGATGACACCTATATTGTAGGTGGTAAATTAGATAGGATTAGATTAAATTCGGCATGCAGTTATTTCCAGTGTGATCCCGTTTTGGTACTGCCTTCATACTGCTCCCACAAAAGTTACGTCCGAAGATTCTTCGTGCTGCTTTTATGAAGCGGTAGGCTTTTGACTTTGGAGTTTTTATATGTTCGTGTTATGAAAGAGTTACGAGCAACGTCTTGGGTGGGAATCAAGTACACTACAAATGAACAATCCTTGTAGCTATCAATGACAATAATGGCTAGGACTTGTTCATAAAGTATGTATTCAATTTTCTTTCTTCTTCCGTGTCTTTTTATTTGCCCATTCATTAATTCATTATCTGATCTAATCAGGTAAAAAGTACGAAAGCAGTACTAAATTGGATCATCTGAAAGGTTTTGCACCACTACTGGGACTCGAACCCAAGACCTTCTGCATTCCAGGCAGCTATGCCAATTCCATTCTTTTTTTGTTTTTATTCAAACTTGTTTGCTCAGTCATTCATTCATATACTCTATATATGTACTCGCTTACTTACTTGTTTGATTAAGTAAGTTTGTCTGGATTACGCTGAACATTTAATTATAATTTAACTAAAATAAAAATTAATTGTTTAGGTACAAAGCTCCATCAGGAGACAAAGCAAGTGAACTCACAAAGGTATTACTTTTATTGATTACGTAACTTTTGTCAAAAAATGTGGTATAAAGACGCCAATCAGCAGATGAAGTCGGGCTAGTGTGTTTTGACTTCAATTGTACCTCTGCAGAAACAGCAGCAGTAACACTACCACTAACACCAACAAAACCACCACCACCACCACCACCACCACCACCACCACCACCACCACCACCACCACCGAAACCACCACCACCACCACTACCAACACCACCACTAACACCACCACCACCACCACCACAACCAGCGCCACCACCACAACCAGCGCCATCACCATCACCACCAGCACCTAAACAACCACCACTATCGCCGCCGCCGCTGCAACCATCACCACCAGCAGCAGCTGCTGCTTTCTCCAAGCCATACCATTCACTTTTTAATGACTCTAGTGTTCCCTTCGCAACATGAGCTAGCACGACCTTGATAACCTGTTACAGACAAATAATTTAGCATATCAGCAACAACTTCATTATTTACTAATTACAATAAAGAGGACAATGTTTTAGGTAATACCACCGGTATCAACACAGCCTAGAAGCACGAAAGATTATGTTCGTCTACGTGCTACATCCTATCCAGAAGCAACTCTTCCACAGCAAGCCTGTGCACCAGAGGGTCCAGAACTACGCTACCCTCTTCCACATGATCGTCGGCGTTACACTGTACCGCACGAGCAAGCAGCTTACATTCAGAAACCCGAAGTGCGTCAACAACCAACAATGGAGATACCAAAAATTAAAAGACCTTGGAAGATGGGCGAGCATCCAGAACACGAACAATACAAGCCTTACTACATGCCCGAAATTAGACAGCCTTCAGTCCCAGTACAAAAACAGCAAGAACGAAAGCCAGTTGAGTTAACTGAAGTAAGTGAGAAAAAAGTTCCAGAAGATCAAGTTTCTGTCAGTGGTATTATACACTTTTCAAAGCCACCAAAAAAGAAGACAAGTCGAAAAAAAGATCGAAAAACCAAACCGAGTTCAGAAACATCGTCCCTCGATAAAGCAGCTAAAGCAAAATCTTCAATACGCGAAGCACGTGACAAACTACGGAAAAAGCGAAGAGGAAAAAAAGAAGAATCTGTGGAAACGAAACCAGAAAAGGAAATTGTGGAGAAAAAACAAATTGCAGAAGATGGTGACCACGTAGAAAAATCAGCAGAAAAAGAAATATTTGTTGAAAAAGCACGTGTAGTAGAAAAAAGAGTTAGTAAGGAAAGACCAACAGAAACACAAGGAGAAATCATTGAAAAAAGGTCAGTAGAAAAACGAATTAGCAAGGAAAAGCCATTAGAGGACAAAGAAGTAATTTCTGGGGAAGAATCTGTTGAAAAGCGGGTTAGTAGAGAGAAACCAACAGAGATTCAAAAAGCATCTGCTGAATCTATAGAAAAAAAGGTTAGCGCGGCAGAAAAGAAAGATGACGAAGAAGCTATAGATGTTAAGACAAGTACGGCAAAAACATCAATGAGGAAATTATCTAAAGAGAAAGTAACTGAAGTAAAAGCAAGTGTGGAGAGATCCTTACACAAAATTAAAAAAAACCTTTCAAGGTCTCCATCTACAAGCGAAACCGAAAAGCTGTCGACAAAGAAAGCAATAGATGTTAAGACAAGTACGGCAAAAACATCAACGAAGAAATCATCTAAAGAGAAAGCAGCAGAAGTAAAAGCAAGTGTGGAGAGATCCATACACAAACGTAAAGAAAGCCTTTCAAGGTCGCCATCTACAAGCGAAACCGAAAAGCTGTCGACAAAGAAAGACAAAACGCCAAAACCAAAAGAGAGTCATGATGCGATATCTGAGGAACAGGAGCCTAGTTCTGAAAAATCCGTCAGTGCTCCTACTTCACCAGAAAAACCAAAGAGTGACGAAGATAAGGCTAGCGAAGAGCAGCTAGAAAAAGGTCACGTATCTAGATCTAGAGTCAAAGTCAGAGAAGGGGACCGAGAAAAGAGTAGGCTCGAACTGCCGGAAAAAGATCTTGAGTCTAAAAAACGATCTAAGCACAAAGTAAATGTTGAGCATGAAAAACCTGGGAAAGAAAAGTCTAAACCAAGAAAGTCTGAAAGTAAAAAATCGCGCTCTAAGACACGAAGTGTGGAAAAAGTACCTTCGCGAACAAGGAGCAAAATGAAGAGTCCTGAAAAAAAGCCATCGAAAACGCGAAGTAGGGAGTCTGTTGGTAAAAGCAAAAGTGTTGAAAAACGACCAACACGGACAAAAAGTAAGCCTTCTAAGGTGCGTATTTCTGAGAAGGGAGACGCGCATGCAAAGAAGAAAAAATCAGGTCGTCTGAAACCACAAAGCTCGCTGTCTAAGAGAATGCTTGAAACCAGTGAAAGCAGTGAAACAACTTCTTCTTCGCCACAAAGGAGCAGCGTGCGGTTTAAGGAAGTGCCTAATTATTTCATCTCTTTACTAGGTGGCGTAAATCCGCAAATAGCAGATCCAAAGTAAGTATTACTTAATTTCTTAGTCATGTTAAGTTCTTTCACCACCTCAGGGTGCCCGAAAGAACAATAAATCTTTTTTTAAGATGAAGTATAAAACTATGCCCTTGTTGTTTTGTACATTGTGGGCGTTATTACACACATTACACTATAGGTCACTGCAACATTTCATATGAGTTTCTAAATGAAAAGTAGGGAAACGTTTCATCGTCAGTAGACAGATTATCATAATTTTTTTACAGAACAAAACACAAAACCGTGTTTAAAGGAAATTTTTATGACAGATTGCAGAATAGGATAGCATCTAACAATTTTCTATTTTGCAATCTGCTGTGATTTCTCTTAAATACGGGTTTAGGTATTTTGTTCTGAAAGTATGAACTGTGACCAGATTGTGGAATGTTGTTATTCCAAAACGTTTTAAACGGTTTAATAAAACTACATTTTCCCAAATGGATTCGAATACGTCCTACCTGATTTGTTTTTTATTTTCCTTTTAATTTCAATGCATATAAAGGACCATAAAAAGGTGTGCAACTATATTACAAGTTCTAACGCGCTTTAAGTTATGACTATGCGCCAAATCTGTCAAGAACCAGTAAAAAATTCCACATAAAAATGTAAATGTGTAAAAGGGTCTCTTGCTGCAGGGTTAAAAATAATATAATATATATACAGCGTGTACAAGTTTTTTTCTACATTGACTGATCATTTGATAAATAAAATTACATTTTCGTAATTGGAATATAACTGTAGTAATGAATTTTCAGGCTTAAATACGCCAAAAAACATCAGTAACTGTTTTTTTCTTGTCCAGAATGACCGGAAATCACTTCTGGACCTACGACCCCGCTGTAAATAAATGGTCACAAAGAGCTAACTTGCCGGACTCGTTAAGCAACCATGGCGTAGCTGTGTTCGGTCCTTTCATCTTTGTTATAGGTAAGATTAGTCAATCAATACTTTTGTTTTTCTTGTATAACCCTGTTTAGGCTAAGCAGGAAAAACACCTTACCTATTGTAGAAGTCTTTAATGCTGATAAATAGAACTTAGTTGAATTGATCTAACTTAAACAGCCAGATAATTTTAGCAAAATTCTTTGCACATAATTCTCGATTTCAAGCATCTCCTATAATGGGTTATAATTTATTACAACACTTTTTACACAAATGAAAATTTTCTTTCTAAAGTTTTTTCCTGTACATCAGATGCAAGTAGTTATGTTAGCAAAGAACAAATACAAACTGAAAATTTCATTAAACAAGTTATATGAACTCTTGAACGTAAATGTTTTGATTTTTTGTCAGAAATTATTGTCAGAGTATGTCATATTAACATATTGTACACCCACTTAATTGTATATATTCACGTTGCTTAATTATTCTTGTTAACTAATGTTATTTTACTTGTTGATTTGTTTGATGTATTTGATGTAATTGTACCACGAATATTTATATATATATATATATATGTGACTACGAGTAATAAATAGTCTGATCTACCGTGACTACCTCTGCATGGAATACATACTCATCCACGACTGGGATTAATTTTGTAATGAAAGAGAACATGTACATTCCTGGATCTTTACACTATGCCCTGTCAACAGAGCACCACCTTATCTAGCTTGCAGGGTTGTACATTAAACTAAACTGCGTATTTTATCAATAACAAAATCAGTAACTCATAGCCGTAAGCATTGCGCATTTCTTCCTCTAAAAACGAAATTAGACCCTGTATATATTTCCACTAATTCACCTGCAATTTCAATCGACAATACACACAATCGACAGTCTGTAATAAAATCTAAAACCGAACCGATTTCTGTCCCCGAACTAACGAAAATTGAACATTTCATAGCGGTATTGCATACACTGGCAATACAATATTGAAGTCAATGTCCCGCAACAGTCCCGAAAGCGATGCGACGTGTAGATTCTGTGGGCATGTGAAAAATATGCACGCTGATTGGGTAGTCAGCGAACTGAGAATGATTGACGTTTTGCTTGACGTCATTTAACGCGTCACAACGGTTTCGAAAAACATAAAGTGTCCATCGCAGTGGTTTCTGAGGATACAGAGGCAAAATAAGCCCATATATTTGTATGAAGTGTAAATAGAGTACACTTAAGTGAATAGAGACATAAAAAGCGTGAAGGGTTCAAGAGGATCCAAGACACATTCCCGTATCTTCTCCATAATGTAAACAAGGCACTTGTGCATGTCTCGTCATGATCCTGAGTTTCAGTTCTTCGTAAAATTCCTAAAATAATTATACCACTATTGAGCCCTTTCTTTTTGTTTAAATTACATGACTTCAGGTTCACCTGACAAGTCCATTAGCTGTAGCAGAATGTCTCAAACCAAATTTTAAATACTCAATTCTGGAAAAGACGAACATGGCTTCCTTCACATCTTTTGTTACAAAAATTTTTAATAATTATATATGTCGTAATTTTATGTGGTAAAATATGTGGTAATGTTTAATAATTAGTAAAATATTAGCGAATTTGAGTTGAAACACAGAATAAAGGCAAAATAAATGTTTTGCAAAAAGCATTACGTGTGTATTTAAACGATACATGTAGTCTAAACAAAATAGTGTTCTGTGGGCGAAATGCCATTTATTTCCACTCCAGTTCGTACATAATAGATCCATCTATTACGAAGGCATTGCATATCAGCATTCCATACCAGTTATGTCTTATCAGGTATCATACTTGCAGCACAGCAGCACCTGTTTCGCAGGATCGTCTAGCATGGAAAACTCAGGATCAAATTTGGCGAGTTTTTTACCACTGAAATTTTACTACTTTTCTCGTTTATTCTGACAAAATAAGAAATCGGCACCACCACTAACATTGCAATGCCATCGAAATTTTATTTACTGTACAGTCAAAATCTATGAGTAATGAGTTGATTCTCTTTCAATAGCCTTGCTAACATGCCTACAGTTAGTTACTGTCAGAAGATTTTGCATATTTTAGGTGGAACAAAAATCAAATCCGGGGATCAAAAAACAGCTAAAAACATGCCCGTGAAGACGGCGTTCAGGTATGACGTCAGGAGTAAGCTATGGACAAATATAGCAAAAATGAGGGAACCTAGAATGAATCACGAATGCGTAGCTTTAGGAGATAGGATATTTGCAATTGGCGGCAGGAATACTAAGATGAAGTAAGTCAATTTTGACATTTCGTTGATGTCCGATTACTATTAAAATAAAACATGATTTTTCATATCCTACCCCATTTTGAAGTACGATAAAAAGTATACATTTTAACACCAATAATACTGCAAAAGCATTTCTAATAGATTAATATAACAGATTGAAAGCTTAGTTAACGGCGGGCTAGCCGAACTACTAATGACATCACAAATGAACATAATTTTCAACAGCAGAAACATTCTAAGAGCATTCTTTGTGAAGTTTTATCGGTTAGATGTGTGGTCATGCCTGGATTTCATTCTTTAATATTTAAAATTAAAATACTGTCTGAATGGTTGGTAACATATAATTTATATATAATAATTCTGTGGCGGATCGTGGGATTAAATCGTTTTGGAATGCTAAGCAAAACCACGGGCTTCATGAGAATGTAGTATCAAATGTGATCTTGCATCGGCCAAACAAAGTCTAGTTTTTCTAGGCCAATTTTTCAAGCGTGTAACTTGCTCTCGTGGACCGGAGAGCACTGCGTTCTCGGCCATGGTCAACTTCGGCTTTCATTTTATTTTCCTTGTTTCGTGTTATTAAGTTTTCAAATCATTTGTGATTGAACGAATTGTTTTCTAATCTCGTAAACCAGGTCTGCATTTCATTTCAATGTGTAAGTGTTAGTAGTAAATGCTCCTTAAGTCTTTCAGTTTACTTTTTCATATTTTTTCTGTTGATCGTAAATTATGAACCGTGGTCACCATAAACGACTGCATCACGATATGCTAATATAAATATACTATTTCGTATACACGTACACATACAACAAAATGTTGACTCACATAAAGACCATTCTGGGACAGAACCACAGCAAGTAATCAAATACTTTGCACTGTAGTTACAATCCCGTCTTTTTCGTAATTATTAGAGTGCTAGATTCGGTTGAATGTTATAACCCGATGAGTAACAAATGGACGCCTGGACCTTCTTTCCATCACGCCAGGATAGGCTTTGCTGTTGCCGTTCACAATCATCAGATATTTATGGTAGGAGGTTTGGCTGCGAATAGAACCATCTCTAACCACGTTGAAGTATATAGCAATGATTCTGACCAGTAAGGATAATTCGCTGTAATATTTTGTCGTATTTATAACGTTTGCTTTGTTTGGAACATGGAACAAAGAGAAACATGGAACCTAGGCCATGCTAGACTGCGTCATGAAAATTTTTCAGCCTTACTGATCTAGACTTGCGTATCCCACCAAATTCAGTTCACTTACAGATTCAAATCTTCAATTTTTACTTTTACCTTTCAGTTATTTATAGGCATAATCTTCTAATAATTAGTCTATAATCAATTAGGCGTTTATTAATTAATGCATTTATTAATGGTGGCACGAAGACGCAGTAATTATATTTCGAGCCAAAATGATCCAAAAGGAAGGAAATGAGAAAAATCGTGACTAAAGCTGGGTTTGAACCACGAAGCTTTGGTTTACAAGTCCGTCGCTATGATTTCTAAACTACTCAGTCGAAGTGATAATGGCAGATCTTAAACCAATTCGTATAGCTTACAAAGTGATTTAACATTTTTAAGTGTTAATTTATTCACAGTATATTAAATACTAATTAGATGACGTTCTGTAAGTAATTAAAAGACTGAAATGACGATAATGATACTAGACCAATGTTTAAACTGAGACTTGCCAGAATTACGGAGACAGCGTATTCTAGTGCTTATGTCAGTCCAAATGTTCCTGCCTCCCTGGTCCAAATCCAACCCCGCAGCCGACATTTTCAAGTTTTATTCTTTTTTTATTAAATTTTCTTTTAATGATGGTATCATCATTTAATTCCAAAATTCAACATTTGTGGGTTCATACCATAAATTTTATCGTTCTTACACCCTTTCTGCATTATCTGCACCTTTATCAATTATTTTTACAGTAGAGTTTATCCCAGTTTGATTTCCTTTTACACATTTTGCATTGTTTATGAAGTAAAATTCGTTATCCATTACCAAAATATCCCCCATAACTAATGAGATAAATTAAAAATCTGGAGGAATGTAAAAAATTCTCTTTAAATTGTTTGTCCAGCATATTAGTTGTTCTTCGTGTGTTTTCGTTTAGATGGGTGGAAAAGAGGCCGTTAGAACACAGTAGAGCAACAGCTTCCCTATGTCACGCGGATGGTCGCTTGTATCTAATTGGAGGTGCAGCAAAATCTGAGAAAACGCATGATAAGATCACGCATTTACCAGATGTAGAAGTGTATGACGATGCGTCAGATACTTGGGAATACAGAACTTCTATGAAGCACCTAAGAACTCGATTTGTTGTTGCCAGTTCAGGTAAAATGTCTTTAAAGTTGCTTAGACTTACCCTTTATCTCTATGTACTGATGCGAGCTGTTAAATTTTGTAACCGGTTGACTTTTATTGGATTTTTTTAATATTTAAATTGATTTCAAATTAAATTTCAAAGCTACTTAATAAATACGACTACCAATTGTAAGATCTCGAATGACGCCGTCCTGTTTATTTGAGGTTGCCTTGACGATTTTTAAAATCCTACCACATCTGAAAGTTTTGAAGTATGGTCATGACTGTTGCACATTTTGCGAAAACAAATGTATCATACAAAGCACTGTGCTGTGTATGATATACAAAAACTAGTCAAATTTAAAGTTTAAAAAGTCGGGTTTCTAGTTTCCTGCTTTATAGACGCGCACAAAGACTGTGCCACTTCACAAGTGAAACATGTTTTAATGGTCAAGTATTTAATGGTATTTTTAGTGCAATGCGTTTTCAAGATGTAGGCGCTGTGGCCCATCTAACTAGAAATGGCGGAGCGTGTACAATGTACAGCAGGGAAAAAAATACAGAAATTAGGATTTAGGAATTGATCATTTTGCGCTATGGTTTAAAATATTTTGTACCGTTATCCTTTAATGTCATCGTCAATGCTTGCAAGAAAGAGAACATTAAAAAAGAGAAACAATCGAACCAATTATAAATTTCGTTTCTTCCAAACTTTGCTAATGGTTAAAGTCAAGTCGAAACAGCCCACCGCCTTTCTCTCTCCCTTCCTCTTTTTGTCTCTGTCTCTGTTTCTCTTTCTTGTTCTTCCTCTCGTCCCCCCTCTTTCTCTCTCTCTCTTGCTCTTCCTCTCGTCCCCCTCTCTCTCTTGCTGCTTCTCTCGCCCTCTCTCCCCTTCTCTCTCTCCTTTCTGTCTCTCCATCCCACTCTCACTGTCGCGTTCTGCCCCACTCTCTTTTCTCTCTTGTTCTGTCTTTCTTTGTTTCTCTCTCTCTTTCTATTTATCTGTCTACCTGTTTGTCCGTTCGTCTGCCTGCCCGTCCATCCGTCTGTCCGTCCCATCCATCCATCCATCCATCCTCTTCTGTCTTTCTGTAGCGTTAAGTAATTTAGGCAATTGTGTCTGTTAATTGTAATTGTAAATTACATATTATTTCGTTCGTTTGGTTCTAGGATCTAGGATATACATTATGGGTGGCATGAGGGAAGGAGCCCAAAGCGATTATGTATTAGAAGTTGAATGTTATGACACAGCAGCCGATTACTGGCTTCCAGACATAGCGTTACTTCCGGAAAAATTAGTTGGCATGAAACCAGTAGTTCACAAAAAACCCAAGAAACATGAGTGATCCAAATGAATTTGTAGTTGATATGTAATTGGTATGGTTATTTTTGAAAGGAAAAGGTTTGATGTGATTAAAGATTAATAGAAAATTCGTATTATTGATTGCGAAGAATATTAGAGTGTTTGGACAGTATTTATTGAAAAAGAGTCGGATAATTTAGACTTGTTTGTAAAAATAAAAATGTGTAATGTTTGATAGTGTATAGTAAGTTATATTTGGTGAATAAATCCGAGAAGTTATGACGTTATCTCTGTACTTTTTAATAATTTTATACTTGGGTTGAAAATGCAACAACAGCGAGATTGGATCAAGATCTTCTGTGCAAAGCAGGAACACATTCGCTTGGTTCATTTGGATCACAAAATAATGTTAGGGATGGGCAACCTTTTCTGCCAAAGGTTTTGATTGTTTTGTTAGATAGTGATTACACGAAATCTACATGTGGAACTAGGTACATTCTTAGACTAGATATACTTGCTACAAGAACTGGATTTAGTCCTCTTTGCGACTTGGTCTTGGTTTAGTAATATTCCGGACAGTGTCAACCAAGAGCTGATTTACAGGTGTACCAGAAATAAACCCTGATCAGCTTCAGGTATCAAGCATCTAGCGTCCACTCAGTTGGTGGCCTGTATCCAATACCCAATGACTCCGATGCTTTGGTATCTCGACAATAATCCTTAAAAATTTAAATGTCTTCAATTTTTGTCCTGCAACACCAGGTCTAAATTATGCCGTAGTATTACAACAAATTCATATTGGTGAACTAGCGGAATTTACGCAACTAAGAAGTTTCCTATTTAGTTTCGTTTTGCCATTAGCTGCAAACTACTAGTCTGGTGGCTTTAATTTGATTAGCTAATATCTACACTAGGGCTCAGCAAAAAGTTTAAAAACCAAATGGAAAAACATCATTATCTTCTATATTAATGATATTGAATTAAATAAACCAATATTAACCGAATTTTGTCTTGTTTGGAAGAAAGGAAATCTTTGAATATGCACATTAAATTACATCACATAAAAATTCTTGCTACATAGTATCAAAGATTTCTTAATATATACTACTTGGATATGTGCATGAGAAGTTCGAAGTAAGAAGTAATTACTGATAAGAAGTAACTAAGAACAACAAAACAGCGTCGATAGATACGTTTTTTCTGTATATTTTTGTTGCAAGTAACCAATGGCAACGAACCCAAGGGCCTAGTTACATTTCCTAAGTTCTCCGGAAGGCGAGTACCGCTGAACAACTATACATCTTCTGCATTTCCTGGTTGTACGAAACATGGAAAAAACCGGGAGAGGTATGGTAGAACCAGTGGAAGTGACACCAATTGTTAAGGAAACTCAAAGTCGCTATCAAATAGAAGTGTCGAAAAATCAGGTTTGTTTATTCATTGTGAGTAACTTAATTTTAATATTACTATCACTATTATTATTATTACCATTACCATTACCATTACCATTACCATTACCATTACCATTACCATTACCATTACCATTACCATTACCATTACCATTACCATTACCATTACCATTACCATTACCATTACAATTACCATTACCATTACCATTACCATTACTATTACTAATAATACTAACAGTAATGGCAATAGTAAAATTGTATTTCATCGTCAGAATTACAAGAATTTTTACCTAAGTAGACTTATACTGATAACGAGTAAAACAGTACAAAAGGACATTAAACAAAATGGTAGTGTAGGCAACAGAACATAAATTATTTTTGACAATGATCAGGAAGTTATTGATTTTTCTTCATGTTTGAATTTTAATTTCTTGGTGTAGCCTCTATGAGTAATAAAAGCTACTGCTTTTATTCTAATTGAGACTCGCACTTATAGAAATAGTAGTCTCTGGCGAGTTAAAGATGTACAGTACTGAGGTAACAAAAGTAAAGATAGGAAATTAGTATTACATATATTGAAGAAATCTTTTTGCGTGACAATTCTGTATCGAATCTGAGAATTCCGTGAAAAACTTTCGTTTTTAACTTGTTGAAAAGTGAGAGATCATTAATTAACATATTGTTGTTTAGCATCTGCACTTTCTCGATTAATTTACTTACCCTTTTTCTAGCTTTGCATACCTGCAATTTAATAAAATTTTGCTACGAAACTTGAAAGGCAGGAAATGTGAAAAATTTGGAATACAGCTTGGGGGTTTGAATAAGGACCTTCTATCATCATATTCCCTAGACTCAACATGATTCACCTATATACTGCATCAGGTTAGCCAGGGATGAACTTCGGACGCTTTGATCGTTAGAAAATATCACAGCCTAGTAGTGGTCTAAGGCATCTACCTCGCAAGCAGATTGTTCAAATATAGAATTTTATGCCATTCTTTTCACATTCCTGTTCTCTGCAAGTTTAGTACAAATTTCATTAATTGTAGGTTTGTACCGTCAGTAATAATAATTCTGAGATTAATATTATAATAATTTGTTTGTTTAGCTGTGTTACAACAAAAACGGCATAGTAGTTGTGTTATCAGAAGGCTGTAAACATTGTACAGACTCCCAGATCCCCACCGGCGATGCTACAGAAACAGCAAATCAAATTCAAAGAAATGTCATAGACAAACTTGCAGGTAAATCTGTACACATATATAAAGATGAAAATTTGAGTGCTCATCTGTCTTTCATGCAAGCCACGTACAGAAATATGGCTGCCAACTTGCATGACCCCGGGAAGGTTTTAGGCTAATGATTAAGTATGAATGTTTGTTGTATTGGGCGTAGTCTCTCATTAAATGCCAGACTGAATTTTGGTTATTGTTATGCTGTGGGGTCTACTAATATTGTGAAATGATGATCTGAATAATCACATCACACGGGAAAGTATCATATGCTACGAAATTATTGTTACTATTCGAAATGAAATGGTCGATTACTGTGGCTGATGTTTTAGAAATTCGAGTAGGTTTATTGTTGTTAAGTATGTGGACATTATATTGTTTTAAGAGCTCTGTGTATGTTTTGTATGCCAGTGTGTTTGTAGCTAAGATATCAAAGTTGAAATCGCCCATTATAAGAACTTTTTTATTTTCGAAAACACTGCGTTCTAGTTCTTCACTAAAGTATTTGAAAAATGTTTTGTGTTTGAGATAGGGGGTTCCATATATGGTTCCTATTACATAGTTCTCAATGCTGCACCAAACAGATTCAATCTTGCTGGTTCTGATGCCTTTCATTTCTTGTGGTCTCAGGTGTGAAGGTATATACATCGCAACCCCCCACCTTTCTTATTTTTACAACTATCTTTTCTTATTAATGTGTGATTAGGTAAGTCTATAGTGTTGCTAAGTATTTGTTTATGTAGTCAAGTTTCTATTATGCCTACACTCAGATTTTCGGTGGCGTGAATTGTATCTTTGAGCAGCGAGTGTTTTTTGACGAGACTTTGAATATTTATATTTAGAAATTTGATGTTCTTTTTATAAGTAATCATGAATTTTTTTAGCTCATTACTGGTATTATTATTGTTGGTGTTATTATTATTGTTGTTATTATTATTATTATTATTATTATTATTATTATTATTATTATTATTATTATTATTATTATTATTATTATTATTATTATTATTATTATTATTATTATTATTATTATTATTATTATTATTTGGCAAAATGGGTCCAGGGTTAGTTTCGATACCACCAAGTGTAAGTAGTAAACGAATTATGATTAAAATGTAAGCCAGCTCAGAACATGAGTATAGAGTGCTTTCAAATTTAGATGAAATCTGTAATTTTTCCAATTTTTTTAGTGCTACGTATTTTAGATTGACATGACGCATTTGTCTTATAGCACTGAGGTACACAACTTTTAAGATGGATACAAATCTTTTTAAAATAAATTGCATAGAGTGTCTTATTTTATCGCTATTTATAGGAAAGTTGTTTAAATTACCTTTAGTCATTACATTACAAATTACTGTTACGTAGATTATTTTCAGTTTTAGTATGGATAGTAAGGTACGTATTATAACTAAGACGTAAGCATAGTTACTATAAAAGAACTTAACTGTTTGGTGTTTGGCGTTAAATATACAAAGGCTGCCATAATCACAAATAAATTTAGTAATTTTATGATAAGATATGTTAGAAATATCAACTATGATACAAGAGGTAAATTCGCATGGTTTCCAAAATGTACCTATTAACACAAATAAAATAACTTTAACTTGCAGTTTTTTGCAGTAATACAGCAGCATAGTATCAGGCTTACACAGTAAAACGTTACGCATGCGCGGTAAATTAATTTTAGAACGATCATAAGGATACTAACATCGGCTGTGAGTAAAAGGGCTTGTATAGAATACAGTACTATAAGAAGTAAATATTTCCTATTATGTAATAACGTGGGTGAGATAATTGTTATTATAATACTAGTATACACAATTGTTACGTTATAATCTTTACACGAGTTAGGAAGGATTGGCCTATTTTGCCATATTATGTAAAAATTCACTAGCAGCAGTGCTAAAAATTTTCTGTTATTCAGTGTCATCATTAAAATCATAATAGCATAGTAAAAAAAGAGTTTTATAACAGTTTTACGCAGACTAGCTTTAAAGTTCAGAGTATAGTCTAAAAACAAGCTAAACGATACTGGGCCTATATGAACTTGGAGATAAGCTCTTTAAAGGCTTTGGTTAGTATGTTTTCAATCTCGGATTTTAGAGCTGGTTCCTGAGTTAACAGCAGCGGTTCAGTTTGGCTTGGCAGTGTTGTAGAACATTTATTAGGATAATGAGCTTTAGCCGATTCTGCATAGTACAAACTGCTTCGTTCAGATGGCTCTCTCTGGTTCGAAACGGAGTAGGTTCGCTGTGGGTCGTTAATTATTGGCGTTGGGAGAAGACCAGGTTTCTTAACTGCGTCTGAATAGCTGGTATTGTGAGATGAACCAATACGTAAACTAAACGAGTTATTTTGGCGCGATATGGCAGAATTGTGTTGGTACGGGTTTGTATGGGACATGGGTTGTATGGGTTTGCGTCTTGTTTTCACGTACCAACGCTTAGGATCATTGTGTAAACATAGGTTCAGTCGTTCTGCTAATTTTGATACACCAGTACGATTTAAATGTAAACCGTTTCTTGCCATTAACCCTTCAGCTAAAAAATGACTTTGAATGTTGCACAATAAATGTAATTTGTTAGCTAAATAGACTAGATCATCATTGAAAGAGCGTATAAGTTCGTTTGTCAGAAAGAAATTACACGGTTTTGCATTAAAATGCTTACTTTTTGAAATCAGCGGCATATTACAAATAAAAATGTTTGCAGCTTTAAACTTACTTGCAACGTTTTTTGCACAGTTGTCTGCAATTGTAATGATGTCTCTAACTGATGATTCTTTGTCGATATGTTGTCCAACCTCGTCGCATTTTTGCACTATCCATCTTATGTCGTTTACAAAACAAGCGACGATCACATTTTCAAGTTTCATAGCTGGATAATGGTTTAACACTTTTGTACTTAACTCTTCTAATGTTAAGCCTCTGTATGAGTGTACCTGGACGTTTTGCCCGATGTCCTTTGGATTTAAGTATACGGTCCGTGAGTCTCCCAGGACTAGTGTTTGAGTGATTGCATGTACGGTTTTATGATTTTTCCTTCTTTGATTCACAGTTATTGTGGCATTGCAAGTTTCCTTTTCTTGCAAGATTTCGCCTTGCGATGGAAGGTCGTTATTGCCGTGTTTCGATGAGGAGGTGTCTCCATTCCCAAGCAAAGTTTGACTTGCTTCATCTGTGTGACTGGGATCTTTGAAGGAACTATCACTTGTTTGGTTGATTACATTTTGTTTTCTTTTTTGTAGTTCAGCAGAGAGTTCCGCTGATAATTTATGAACCCTTTCGATGAGAGTTGACTGCTCTTTGTAGCTGGCAGCTAGTTTTGGTTCCAAGCATTGAATTGTCTTTTTACTCTCTTTTTCGTCATTTTTGGTTTTTATTTGCAAGGCAATTAGCATTTGTTTATGTCGTTCGTCATCTCGATCACCAACAAGTACGAAGTCGGAAAACACAATTTCTGCCGCGTCGTGTCCATCATTTCCCATATTCGTCGTTTGCCTATGTTTTTTGAAGCACCTTTCACACGTTGCAAGAAATAGCTGATTTTTATTTACTGGATTTTTTGCACTTTTGCAAAGCGAGCAACTTTTCCTTGTCATTCATGTATGTCTTTTAACATATGTACTTTGCTCGACGTAGTATCTTTTTTTGACGTAGTACTAGATGTAAAATTTCGGGAATTTGCCAGTAAAAATGATGCTTGCTGCACTCAGTATGATTCAAAATAGCAAATATAGTTTGTAAAAGATTTGTCCTTTGCAAAACTAAAGTATGTCCTAATTGCTTTCAGTGCCAACAGAGAAAGATATTAGACGACATCATGCAGTCACTGGTCTGTGCTTTACCTGGCAATACAGAAGAGGACGCCTAACGGACATAGAAATAACTGTCCAAGGCAGGACGTTTTACGCTCACCGGCAAGTTTTGGTTTGCAGAAGTGCTTATTTTGCCAGGCTTATAGATGATGAATCGCACGATGCACCTGTAAAAATGAGCAAATTATCCATTGATAGCATTTCGCCACGGATCTTTAGAGATTTTCTCAACTACTTCTATACAGGACGATTACGACTAACTTTTAAAAACTTACAAGAGGTTACAGTTGCAGCGCATTTGCTGGAGGCAGCTGAGGTACTAATGGCCTGTGATGACTTTGTACATAGTGTCTTTCGCAAGAAAACGCTTTTGGAAATCTTTCGAGCTGATATGGGACCACTGGCTTTGGGAGTCATTAACAACAATTTTAAACACGTTGTTCTCTGCGAAGACTTTTTGCAGTTACCAGATTATCTGGTTTACGAAATTCTGTCGAATCCACATTTAAGAATAAACTCAGAAATTGAAATTTTTAGAGCAGTGCTGAGATGGTTAGCCGTAGATCCGGAAAACCGAATGCCTTACGCCAGCAAGCTCATGACTGCAGTCCGGTTTACTGCTTTAAAAACGGACGAATTATTCGCCTGTCTAAGAGACGCTCCATTTCTACTGGAAAACCCAGCCACCAGAGATTTGATTCTTGATTCTCACTGGTAGGTAAACATTTAATCTTTTAGTCTCTTTTGTGTCCTGCGGGCAAAAAAATGTTGTATTTCTTGCTAACCTTGAATTCCTTAATGGTGAGATTAGCTGAAAGAACTTTTCAGGTATAAGACATGTATGCTAATGCGGCACCCAAGTCAGACAAGCTGCGTATCAGTTCAAGCTCCGGATCGATGCCAGCCAATGGTAAGTTTCTTCTACATCTTTCGCCAGTTTACCGACAACTGCAATTGAACATATGACATTTGTATGTACGTCATTTTCGTATGTACTTTATGTACGTACGTATGTTCGTATGTATGTACATTAAAAAGTGATTTAAAGCTAATTAATTCATTAATTCACAACAAAGAATAGATGGCAAGGAATTAGAGAGAGAAAATGTTTTCCAGATAGCTAAATGAAATGGCTAGATAAGTGGAGGTGAAGAAAATACAGTTGGCGAAAAATACGTCCTCTATCAGCATCAGCATCAACAACAACACAACGCTAGTAACAATAAATGATAACAATATTTTTTCTGATTATATAGTTCTCTGGAAAAGTTTTTGCAACAGCAAGCGACCAGTTCGCTAACGTCTCTTAGTGTCAGTTAAGCTAGCTAACAAGTATTAAGTCTTGTACAAGAATTTTTTTATTGTAGTCTTTTTTACACTATAGCCTTTTGCCCTTGCTTTCTCTCTACCTATTGTTGTTCAAGCAATTGTATTTCATTACATATTTGTTCGTAAACCTATTGAAATTTTTAACTGTGCCTTTTTCACGGCCGATGTGTGAAATATTTTACTACTGTTACGTGAAATAAATAAAATGACTCGTTTGCTATTACTTAATTACGTTCTGCCTTTAATTACGTTTTTCTTTGGCACTTTTACCTTTTACACTTTTTACATTTGCCTTTTTACCTGTAACTTTTTTCCGTTTCATTCGTGTCAGACACTTTTCTTTACTTTTATGTTTTTGCTGTTGTCTTTCTTGCCATTACAGAGCCTCAGATACCATTTATCTACAGCAACTGTTTCTCCTCTTTCCAAAACTCTACTACAAAATTCCCTCCAAGACGCCCCTCCCCCCCTCATTAAGCATCATTAGGCTGTTCCGGCAAGGAGCACAAAACAGCCATTTTTGAAGGTTTCTGCCTGCCGGCGTCGCCTGTTGATGAATTACTTGGCGATTAAAGAGGGAAATTTGCAGTCTTACGAAAAGGAGTAACCAAACTTTCTACAAGGATGAAGGTTACCGGTTAGTTTATGGGAATGTTTTCTGAACGACCTTGTATAATGACATCGTGTTTTGTTTCTAGGATTCATCTTTACCAGATCATGAAAAATCATATGAAACTGATTCCGAATTCAGCACTAAAGTGGGAAAAGGTTACAAGTTACACTTTAGTGACATTTATATGCAAGACTGTCAAAGATATGGAAACAACCTTTTATCAAGATTATTTCACCTGTGCGAGGATCAAGTACTTACTTCTGGAATGGGTAATGAAACGGAAATTAAAAAGCAGGAAGAAAGAGTATCAGGAAGTCGAGAAACGTCGCCAGATGAACATTATCGTGCGATTATTGAACAATCTCCGGATAGATATTCTATGGAGTCTAGTGATAGTCCCATGAAACAAAATGTTTCGTCAGAGTTTGAGTCATCGAAACCGACAGGTGAAGAAACGCCAGCTGCATACACTCCTAGTGCAAGTAGTTTGCATTACCGAAATGTACCACAATTTTCTGGCCCACATTTCATTCCCGAATCGAGCCTCAACTGCTTCGAACTTGATAGCTACGAAGGCAGAGGAACAACGGAGAACGTTATTGCAGAAACAATTGTTGAAAAGGTTTCGCCTATCGTTGCAAAAGTGCCAGGTGTTCCAAAACAGGACACTTTTCCACAAGTGCCAATTGTTCCAACAAAGGATACTTCTTCAAAAGTGCCAACTGTTCCAGTAATAGATACTTCTTCAAAAGAACAAACTGTTCCAGTAATAGATACGTCTTCAAAAGTACCAACTGTTCCAGTAATAGATACTTCTTCAAAAGTGCCAACTGTTCCAGTAATAGATACTTCTTCAAAAGTGCCAACTGTTCCAGTAATAGATACTTCTTCAAAAGAACAAACTGTTCCAGTAATAGATACGTCTTCAAAAGTGCCAACTGTTCCAGTAATAGATACTTCTTCAAAAGTGCCAACTGTTCCAGTAATAGATACTTCTTCAAAAGTGCCAACTGTTCCAGTAATAGATACTTCTTCAAAAGTGCCAACTGTTCCAGTAATAGATACGTCTTCAAAAGTGCCAACTGTTCCAGTAAAAGATTCTTCTTCAAAAGAACAAACTGTTACAGTAAAGGATACTTCTCCAGAAATGCCAACTGTTCCATTAAAGGATACGTCTCCAGAAATACCAACTATTCCAGTAAAGGATGCTTCTACTAAAGAAGTTGCTGCGCTTAAAATGCCCCCTCTTGAAAAAGTCACCGCTGACGTGCCGCAAGCCAATGAAAGGTAAAGCTTGATAGTCTTACCTGCTAATATCGTGATTTATGATGTTTTAACAATATATTGCTTTTAGTGCAATGTCAATGCTCAATAAGAATAAAATAACTTACTATAGTGGGATTGTTTATATATTTAAATTTGCACAAGCAAAACAAAATGCAAATAAAAGTAGAATAAGATCTAATGGATTCTTCATATTTTTGTGTTTTTGAAGGAATGCCGAGCGAACATTCGAATATGTTCTGGTTTTTCATCCTGCCATTGAAAACAAACTTTAGAGCAAGTCCAAGAACTGCGGGGTCATACTTTAAAACTGTACCGGGGGAATTAGTACTTTCTGTTCAAAAAGTTGTTTTAATTTTCGAGAATTATAAATATTAAAAATTTAAACATTACGTAATTTTATTAAAAAGGTAAAACCTCATCGGGAATTCATGTCTTGACACTCAACATAGTTTTTCTGAAAAGGGACTATCTTACAAGTTTTGATAATGTTAACTACAGCTGTACCTTTGCAAAACTGTTGATAAACTGTTGCATATGATTAATGATTACATTGTTAAATGTTAAAATATTTAAAGGAAAACAGGATTATTTTCCATATCACATCCCATTTTGAAGTATGATAAAAAGTATACATTTTAATAACTATAATAATGCCAAAGCTTTTCTGGTAATTAAATAATAGATTAAGAACATAATTTTCAACAGTACAAACATTCCACGAGCTTGTTGCACGGTTTACGAAAGTGGAAATTGAAGTACAGTGTTGCTGTACAACATTCAGTGTCATATACAAAACTCGGCAAATTTTTAATTTAAAATTCAAATTTCAAGTTTACCGCTGTGTTCACGCATGAGCTTTTGAACGTGTATACTATGTCACAAACGAACACCTCTAAACTGAGACGTACAGCACCTGTTTTTTGTGCAACTTGTTCCGGAGATGCCCAACTAACTAGCGAATGGTCAAGTGCATGTAACAGCAAAGAATTACTGACGCGAACGCGAAATTACATTTCTGTGATAAATAATTCTTTCGCGTAAGTCACTTTTGAAAAATAAACAGAATGTTCCTTTTTAATATTTTATAGGATAGATTGTTTTGAGTTGTAGTTTAAGATTGGGTCCAGTTTTCCTTTAAGATGTTAAATGTTATACGATTACATTGGCTGCGTTTTGCGTTTACGTGAGAACCTTGCAATTAACTAATGATTTACTTTATTATACAATAAATTCATAGTGGAATTATTAAAAAGTAATAGTGGGATATTGGAAAAACCTGTAGCCCGGAACTTTTCATTTCGCGCAAAATCATTGTTAGTTTTCATTAACACGCAAAATTTTACAATTTTTTTAAATAGTCGGTAAAAGGTTAAGATAAAGTGCCCTTAAAAACTCCAGAAGCTTTCCTCCTTCACGGACTTTGTCGCAGGATATAGGCCATACAAGTAGTTTCAGCTGGCAAAGTCCGTGAAGGGCGAAAGCTTTTGGAGAAATAAAAGTTTTTGAGATTTAAAGAGCATTTTATCTTCTTTATGATTAGTCCGTAAAAAGTTATTATCAATTTACAGGCCTGAAAGTCAGGGAGGCGATCAAGCAAAGCCAACCAGTTCGGTACGTACTATCACTAAGTTATTCTGTAAAAATGCGATGACAGCCGTGACGATAATAATGTCAACAACAATACGAGTAAGGACTTGAAATCACAGTCGCATGTTTTTAAAGGAGTAGTCTAGTCGTTTTAAAACATTGACGCGCAGGCATCATATTATTAAATCTTCAAAAAGCATGCCAGTAATAACTTTTTTGCTAGAAACGAACATCGATTTTACCAGAGGATTTGGGCACCTTCTAAAGTGTCATTGATGAATAGAAAAATTCCAATTTTTCCCTTCTTCATAAAAAATAAGTTTTAAGCAAGAATTAAATTAAAAAGACAAAGTTCTAAACTTTAAATGCAAACTTGCATTTCTTTACAGAAAGACCATTAGAGTTCTTTCTTCCTTAACATATCCGTAACAGAAACACTGAAGTACTGTAGCCTAAATGTCAAACATGTTACTTAAAAACAAATGTCTTTTTCAATAATCCATTTCTGTAATATGAATCTTTTGTAAAGAAAATGTATTTTCAGTTTATAGCTTGTCGTTTCAATGATATGTATAGTAATAAATAAACAGTTTCCTAAACAAGCTAAACACGACAAAAAATTGTTAATGTTGGCGTTTAAATAAAAAGCAAAACGCTTGGCGTGTTTAGTTTAAGTCGAACATTCTCGATGATTTGTCGTGAAATTGAGAGAATGACATACATCTTTGCATGCACATCTTTGGGAATCATCGATGAAATTTAGCTTATTGAATGAACACTTCCCCAATGTTTTTTCTTCGATGCAATTGACGTCTTGTCACTCATTTTCTTTGACTGCCCAATCAGCGTGCAAGTTATTTCACACCCCTGAGGAACAGTGTCGAATACTGTTATGAAAAATGCTCAACTTTTCATTAGTTTGCGGGAGAAATATCGGCCTGCCTGATTCTTGATTTTATTATTGTCAATTGAAATTGCAAGTGAATTAGTGGAAATATATAGTCCAGTTTCGTTTATAAGAAGAAATACACTACGCTTACGTCTGTACGTTGGGTATTCAATATAAGGGTAGCTCATTTATTTTATAGCAAAACTAACTGGCTTAGTTTCGTTATTATACTTATATAATAGTATTCTACATTCTCTTCATTCTGTTTAAATTGATATGTCATTTTTGGCTACTTGAAGTGTTAATTTCGTGTAAAATAGCTGGTGCTCTGCAAATTTGTGTTTCTGAAAAAGTCCAATCAGTTTATCTGCTGATTAAGCATTAGTTGTGACTGTCATGTTATTTAGTTTAGTTTAGACAGTCGTTGTCCCTAATGCCGCTGAGCGTACTTACGTCACAGTGGAAGCGGAGCGATAATCCAACTGTCTGGGCCCGAATCTTTTGCAGGTGACCACTGCTTGTGTTTCAAAACTTTGTTTTTCACCAGGAAATCTCAAAAGTCTAGACTAGGCACACTAGGCCGTTTGGCACGCGTGTCATTGCATTGCCAGCAAAGCAACTTTGAGTGCCATTCAGTCACGGCAGGTCGCCAAATAGTCTAAACAAAACTTAAATGACTCAGAGTAAAAAATACTACGTTTTTTTATAATTATCAATTATCGATTTTTCTAAGTGCTGAAAATGATATTGATGATATTGTCTTTTTTATTTTAATAAAGCCGGCCCCTCTTGTCCACGTTTTGAGCCATGAAGAACTTCCTACCACGGACATTCCAGAAACAGCTCCCTCACTTTCGTCGAAGACTCCACCCCTATCTCCTTCAACAAAATCGCGAAATTCACAGGAATATCAAGACGACATTTCAGAAACATCCTCTACCAAATCTATTAAGGAAAGACTCCAAGAAAGGACGCGGAAAGAAAAGCCTAAACCAAAGAAACTGTTTAAAAAGAAAATAGCAGAACCTAGCTCTCCAGAGAAACCAGATACCCCTGAAACTGATGCTAAAGAATGCACAATTAGTTCAGTAACACCACTAGAAAGCAGTAACATAGAATCTATTGACATGTCAAATTACTTTATCTCGCTGATGGGTGGTGTAAATCCAGACATTTCAGATCCAAAGTGAGTACTATTAATTTGTGATTTTTAACACCAATAAGGCCTATTCATACTGTTAGTATAAGCAAGTTTAAACTTTGTGGAAGGAAAAAAATAAGGGTTACACCTGTAGCCTAATGGTAGCGTGCTCGCTTCCCACCCGGGAGGTCGCGGGTTCAACTCCCGACCTAGTAATACCAAATACTTAAAAATGACACCACTGGTGATTCGACTATGCACGCGGGTTATTATTATTATTATTATTATTATTATTATTACTATCATCATCGTCATCATCATCATCATCATTATTATAAAGTATTTTAGTTTATAATACTCGTCGTGTTTTCTATATGCTGTTTTGTTTTATTTATGATTATGTGAATTTACATTAGAATTGGTAATTATGTTTATTATAATTGTACTCGCTGTTTTTCGTTGTTTATAATGTGTGTAAATTTTTGTTACTAAGTATTAAAAGATGTTCGTTATCTTTTACTATGTATGTATGTATGTATGTAGTGTTGGATTATAATTTGTAACTATGTCTATTGTATATAATCGTTGTCGTTCAATGTGTCTCATGCGTTGGATTCTAAATTCTATATATATGTGAATAGGTTTAACACGTTGTAAATGCTTCTAGAAATTTTAAACATGTCCCTACAAATAGAAGGAATGTATTCTGTACATAGTTTTTAAAAATAAAGAATTATAATAATAATAATAATCCGTCCGAAACCTCCACGAAGTTTTTTTCGCGAAATGGCGAAAAGCTTCTCACTTTGGCATCTTATGCCCTACTTTCTTCACATAATTTCTTAGAAATCTGCTAAATATTTTTTGCGTAATAAGCTTACTGCCACAACAAGCAAAAAACAAACAAGCAAACTCTGTTGCAGTATAACGTCCTTTGCAGAGGTAAAAATAAGATTTATAATTATCACCCAAAGCAGCCCTAATCTTAAACACATATTTTACTAAGTGTGCCATGTTTCCTATGCCATTTTACCTGTACTGGTTTTTACCTACTTTTCCTTTTGTGCCATTTTTTCCTATGCTATTTTTACCGGGCTAATTTTCCTGTGTCATTTTTACCTGTACCGTTTTTACCTACATTACCTACATTTTAACTACCCAGCAGTCATTTTCGAGTATTTACTCATCTTTACTCAGACTCACTCACTTTTCATAACTGACTAATTGTGACTGAGCAATTGAGTAATTGTAGGCCTAACTGAATAAACGAGTAACATATTTTTTCTTTTTCAGATTGACGGGAAATCACTTTTGGACGTACGACCCTGCCGCCGATCAATGGGATCAAGGAAGTAACATGCCAGAGTCACTGAGTAATCACGCCATAGCTGCATATGGCCCTTTTATCTTTGTAGTAGGTAAAGGAAAACGAGAGTTTCATACTACCAATTGGCTAAACATTTTGTTAATTAACGTAAACAACGACACTTTGTAAATTTCGATTGAACACAAGAAACGCAAGGCAGAAAACAAAAACGCCAAACAAATTTGTTTGAACTTGTTTTGCAGTCTTTTCGCGTTTTTTCTGCACTGTGCATGCGCACACGGAATGAACGTCCCCGCACACAAGAGACAAAAAAAACATAATTCTGTAGCCACCGCAACAACAAGCCGCCCTTTTTTAGTCATATTGGTCATTGATCACTGCTTGTCACATATAGCGATTGTTTAGGCCTATTTCTTTTCGGAAATCAAGCAGTCATTGATCTTTCAAAACGTTTTGCAAAAACAAATTCTCTGTTGTCCAGTGCACACGGACGTCAAATTCATTGTTTTCTATTTTTTTATTGTTTTTTTCCGTTTGCTTGCACTGTGCTTTTAGCACACGTATGGCAAAACACTTGTTTTGAGCGTCAAATTATCTATTTTTTTGCTTTGCTTCATATTCTGTCCGTGCGTGTGTATATCTCAGCATCATGTAGTTTCAAAAATAATGTATAGTCAAAAGGCCATTTTCAGTTTATTTAGTACTGTTACAGCTTGACTCGTACTGTTGTATTTTGTGACATACTATTACGATGACATCTCAAACGTCTTTTAGGCGGAACAAAAATCAAAGCCAATCAGAATCCTAGTAAAATGAAGCCGATTGAGACGGTGCTTAGATATGATGTCAGAAATAAGCAGTGGTCACGTGTAGCGAGTATGAATGAACCTAGGATGAATCACGAATGCGTTACTTTGGGTGACAGGATTATTGCAATTGGTGGGAGGAATGCACGTTCGAAGTAAGTTTCGTTGGAGATATTACAAATATTACAGATATTACAGATGTTATTTTATTCTTGTTCTATGAACCGTAAATGTCTGAAATAAAATAAATAATAACAATAATAATAATTACCCTAAGTGTGCTAATTTCATCGTAAAGTATTGCATTTTTAAAAACAGTATTCGTGAAAGTAGTTGGTCATAAATAAAAAACCAGTCCCAGAATGGCAAATCCTACGTTACTGGACAAATTTTCCCATCCTGAGAGTTTCAAACAGTCAACCCCGGGATACCGAAATTCGTGATTAAAAATGAAAATCACGTAAATACGAAAAGTTATAAACATAAATCAGTTGAAAGACAAAATAGGACCATGCCTCGAACAGCTGGAAATTTGCAATACTTATGTAGCTGTCCGCACTGCTGCCACGTTTAATGTCCATCTACCAGCAATTTTACTAGGCTTTCGCTCTTGAAAGACCACTTGAGAAGCTTGAAAGAAACGTTTATTTGACCGTATTTGAGATCGTTCCATCCAGGAATCTAGGGGCACATATTTGAATTGCTATAATATTATTATGCATATCTAAATCTGTTTCACAGTATGACGCACAGGGGCGCCACACGAATAACTAAAACTGTTTTGTAAGTCATACATGTCATCAAACTGACGTACTATTTTCAGTAGACTATTTCGGTGGTGGTAGTCTGATTGTTGTAACCGTCGGTTTTAACTGCTGTCTTTTTATTTTAAATTATGTACAATTATATTTTTATTATATATTTTTATATGTGTGTAGCTCTTTTAGTAGTGCACGCTATGTAGTTCTTTAGTTTCTAGTGTAAAATTTTAAATTTTTTATAGCACTTTGATCTGAAATAAACTTTAAATAAATAAATTATGTGTGACTGGATGTAATGAAAAATCAACAAGAGTTTGCTAACTTGTTTTGTTAATTTTTAGAATATTAGATACTGTTGAATGCTATGATCCACGGTCCGACAAGTGGACACCTGGGCCGCCTTTTCATCATGCGAGAATAGGATTTGCCGTTGCCGTTCACAACCTTCAAATTTTTTTGGTAGGAGGACTGATACGTGGCGTGAAAGTTTCCAACTTTGTTGAAGCTTTTAGCAACGAGACGCAAGTGTAAGCAAAGTTTATTCATTGGCAAACTTAGTTTCAAGGTTATATTAATTAATGATGGAATGATTACCTGAAAATAGTAAATAATGTATAGCATGAACAAACTTGCGCGACCTTTAAGCAAGACTTCATTCAATCCAAGCAGTGCACCTTTTCAAGGTATTAGTAATAAGAATGAGTTTGTTGATGAAGACAAGTGACAGACAATGCAATGCAATACAATACAATGGAATACAATACAATGTAATGCAACACAATATACAAAGACAATGTTAGCTACTAATATTCACTACTATTTTCGTCTTTCTAGATTAATTTTAGTATTAAATGAAAGCATAACTGACTAAATAAAGATCTAATTAGAAGACTGTTAAGAAATAATCTTTATTAATTTATATGCTGCCCAGGTTAGTTAGGCAGTTAAAGCAGTTAAGAAACAGGCAGTTAAAAATGAGCAGTTTCTTATTTGTGCCACTGCGTATCATGCACAAAAATTACAGAACCACGCCATACACACATAAGCTCAATTTTTTTTTCTTTTTCGTTAGTTGGATGGAGAAAAATCCATTAAAACGCAGCAGGGCGACAGCATCCCTGTGTCACAGCATGGGTCGTTTATACTTGATAGGCGGCTCAACAAAGTCTGATAGTAAGCTCACACATTTACCTGACATAGAAGTGTACAATGAAGAAATGGATACATGGGTGTACATAACATCTATGAAACATCTCAGAACTAGACCTGTCACTGCGACTGCTGGTAAGAAGTTGAAAAAAGTTAAAGATTGCTTAAAGTCAAACTAAACCCTCACTGTAATAAAAGCTTTTACAACTTACAATCATACTCTCATTGTGAATATTCAATTTATTTTATTATAAACTTACTGTAAAACTTCTTTCTTTTGATTTTTAATGTCTTCGTTGTTAGTGGTACATGTATTTAATTTGAAGAATCGCCGTTTTTCTTTGCGCGAGGTGAATGGCCCTGGGAATGAGTGCAGTCATGAGGTCACCAAAAATCGGTAAACATACACCGGTAATAATCAAAGACGCTTTCTGTACAAAGTACGTCATTATCGCTGTCTCGCGCCAAAGAGGTGAAAGAGGTAAGTTATTTAATTCATAAGTTTCTTTTCCTTAATAATAACTATGAATTCTGTGTGTAATCATAATTACGCTTTAAAAAAATTCAATGCCTGTTGGGGTTATATAGGGTCTTAAATAATTACATGTCTACCACTGTGTGAGATAATTGTTCGGTAACATTCTAAAACATGTTGGTACGTTTTAAAAATTTCTCCCTTTTACTGTTCTCTCCTTTTCTTTTAACCCATTTTCTCATCTCTCTTTTCTCCTCTCCTCTCTCCTTCTATATTCTCCTCTCCTCCCCTCGCCGCGCCTCTCCTCTCTACTCTCTTTTCTCGATTTTTCCAATTTTTCTTTTTCTTTTTTTTCTTTTTCCATTATTCCCGCAGTTCTTGTCTGTATTAACTTTCTATGCCTTCGCAGTTAGCCCACTAGGCCTCGTCTCCTTCCATTTCTTCCCGTCTTATTTGCATGTTACTAATAACACCTCTGTTACCGTCGCTACAACATACTAAATTACAGTTGTAGCAATAAAAAATTATTACTAAAGGTGTAATTACTATTATTATTAGTAGTAGTAGGGTGGTAGTGGTGTTGGTGTTGGTGTTGGTGGTGGTGTTGATGGTGGTGTTGGTGTTGGTGGTGGTGGTGTTGGTGGCGGCGGCGGTGTTCGCGGCGGCGGCAGCAGCAGCAGCAGCAGCAGTGGAATCAGTAGCAGTAACAGTAGAAGTAAAATATTTGAACTCTCAAAATAAACGCGCGAAGACACTCTTTAAAGATAATCAAAAACCCAAGTCTGAAATTATCCTTACTATATATATTTCTAAATGTTTGATAAACTTCATTAATTACTTCAGGAACCAGAATATATATTTTCGGTGAAACGAGTGCGTCATCGGACAGTGATTATGTACTAGATGTTGAATGCTATGATACACAGAAAAATCAATGGATACCAAATTTAGAATTGTTTCCGGAAAAGCTTGTCGGTATGAAACCTGTTGTGCACGAAAAGTCGCCCAGCTTAGTAGAAGGTCTGCCCTCTGCCGCTGAAACACCAGCACCTAGTTCATCAGAAGAAAATAAGAGCAGGACACCATTAGAGGATACGTCAAATAATTTTATTTCATCGTTGGGTGGCGTGAATCCACGAAAGTCTGATCCTAAGTAAGTTTGACTTGATGAGACTTTTGAGAGTTTCCAATGTGCATCCACATTTTTGCTAAGCAATGTATTTTGGTCTTTTTTTACTACGATGAACTATGACTTTTTGGAATTAAACTTGCAACTGCATTTCGTCTTTTTTACTGTGATCAACTATGACTTAGGCCTACAACTGTTATTGCACTATTCAGACTGACAAATAACATTCTGGGCCAAAATTGGTTTCAGTTCACTATTCATTTTGATCAGTCAGGACTTGATCAGTAAGAACTAGAAAAACTCACAACTGGGCAAGCAGACAGGTGTGAGGTACATTAAAGAGGTACATTATTGACGATGCCAGGTGGTAGTTTTACCTTTTTAAAAGTTTTGCTGTACGAGAAACCAATAGCTCCATAATAAATATAAGGCCCTTTCACACCTGTTCAGGTCATTGTAATGAAACTACAGTACCCTGTTATAACACAGACCTAGTGTTGTAATTTATAGAAACATTTTTTCATTTACTTTTTAAGTGTTTTACTTTTGATTTCCCGAAAATTAATAGTTTTTAAGTAACTTTGGTGTAATCAGTCTGTGTGAATAATTATTAGTCTGTGTGGAAAAGTAGTCTCACACAGACCAATTTTAAAGTACATTTTTGTGTTTTTTCCGGCATTTAATTAGTCTGTGTTAGCGCAGTGCAGCGCAGGTCTTGAACACATAAAACAAAGGTCTGTGCAATCTGGCTGCCGACTCTGTACCTGTAATAAATGCAAGATGAACACGGCATTGCTTTTGCCGGGAAGGCAATGATACGCATTAGCCTGGTGCTGGATGCAGACAGAAAATGGAGTACCGTTGTGTTGCGAGAAATCGTAGCAAATTACCAAAAAGAGTTCAATAGCAAGGCGGTTAATGAAGAAACCCCTAGCTCAGAGTTTAAGCCCGCTGAAGAAGATTCTGTTTGAAAAGCAAACCACTGTTACTGTCATTTTAATTTCATTGAAAATAAACTTTACATTGGAGTGAAAAAAGTTCTGTGAAATTAGTCTGTGTGGAAAATTATGGTATCACAGACAAATTTTGATAGTGCAACTTCAAAAGTTGGTTTCAAAATTAGTTTCACGTAGACTAATTACACTAAACAGTACAGCAACACAACTAAAAGTTACAACGTTTCTCTCAGTGCCATCACTATCACTGAACAGTTTTCAGAAAAAACTGTTGCAGTGCAAATGTACTCCTGGAAATTTCTTAGTTGTATTCTCAAACAGGAATAGCTGGTGTTTTTCTTAGATTGATGGGAAAACATTTCTGGACTTACGATCATACCACCAACAAATGGAATGGAAGAACTGAGATGCCAGAGTCACTGTCTAATCACGCCGTAGCTTCGTTTGGTTCTTACATCTTTGTAGTAGGTAACGACGAATCCGCACTTTATTTCTGCTTTGCAAAAGTAAAGAGCAGTAACTACAATTTTAAGAAAATTGAAGTTTTGATGCATTCTTATCAAACAGATTGAACTCATTCTTGCTAATTATAATGAAATTTCATCTTAAGTGGTTTTTTTGCAATAAGTAATGTCCAGTGACAGAGCATGCAAAAACAAGACCCGTCATCCATTACATACAAAACTGTCCAGCGACTATCAGAATTAGCACTTTTGGTGCCTAATACTACACAGAAATAAAAGCAATAACTTTTCGTTTTTCATGCAAACTAAATGCTACATCTATGGCCTGTCTTCCATTAGAACACAAATTTAAACGTTGTGTGGAAAATTTTATCTTCATTAGTGGCATAATAATTTTTTGGAGCAATATTGCTAACTTTAACTGCATTTTTCTCAAAAGCAAGATTTTGAAGTTATTGCTCTTTATTCTTTATCAGCAGAATTCAGCTGGCTAGATATTTTGCATGTTCAACATTTTTGATAAATTAGTTGTACAGGTTACGGTAACAAAACAGACGAGGTTTAGCACTTACAGCAGAACACATAAACAATAAAATCAGAACACACAAGCGTAACCTGTCACCATAGGCGTAGCCAGGTTCTACAGTTAGGGGGAGTAAGCACAAAAAAGACGCAGTGTATACGTATCAATTTTTAACGCATTGATTATACGTTTTATTTTTGTGTTTAATATGAAAACGCGAGGAAGATACAGTTTTAAAGGTAGTACATAATTGTTGTTTTGTATATTAAATTAAAACACAAAAAGCGTTATTACTATTATTATTATTATTATTATTATTATTATTATTATTATTATTATTATTATTATTATTATTATTATTATTATTATTATTATTATTATTATTATTATTATTATTATTATTATTATTATTATTATTATTATTATTATTATTATTATTATTATTATTATTATTATGATCATAATCATCATCATCATCATCATCAACTGACACTAAAATATACATACTAAGATTATTTTAGGAGGGACAAAAATAAACGCCAAGGATCCAAGTGAAATGAAGCCAGTGTGTACGGTGTTCAGGTATGATGTCAGAAATAGCCAATGGTCATCAGTAGGAAAAATGAGTCAACCGAGGATGAATCATGAGTGCGTGGTGTTAGGTGAGACGATCTTTGCAATTGGCGGGAGAGACACAAAGATGCAGTAAGTTTTACTAAAAAATTTCACTTCAGTGCGTTAAAATTCATTACAGTTGCTGATACTGAAAATTAAACTGAGGAAGTTAGGAAGTTTTCAGATAATGCCAGCTAGAAATTCAATGACTGAAAAGTCGTTTTGAATGATTGACAGATGTCCAAAACTTGACTGGCATCGCAAAGCTAAAAGTTCGTGCTTGAACTGCTATGGGAAAGAGAGGTAAAAGAGGGATCTTCTAAAGAATTAAAGCATGCTTTGATCAGGCATAAAAAAATTAATTACATTTTGATTATTTTTCAAGTAATGAGTTGTATCTCTTATCGAAGCCTATCAAAGCGCACACCTGTGGACATCTGTATTCTAGTTTATGGGTATCTGGCTTTAAAGTAGCTCTATAAAGAGGTTTATTTTGCCATGCTACTGCGCTCCTCATTGTTCCTTATCTTAATCAAAACTTGGCACTCCTTTACCCATCATGATGTAAACAATGCAAATTTTAAATTCCCACGAAAAATGGGTTGCATAGCAACGGTAAATGACGTTCTAGTTGACATGTCCAGTCAGTTGGGCATTGCACGTTATTAAAGTTTGTATATACATGTTACATATGCGTGCAAGCACTACGTAAGTGCGTTGCGTTCGGCAAGCGAGTAACTTAGTATTTTACATTGCAGTCTGGTTTAACTAACATGCGCAACTAATTTTAGCATTTATGTGTTTTCAAGTCATACATCACAATGTTTATTTTATCTCTTCACTTACTTGTATTTGTATTATATTTTTACATCAGTTTTCTTCAAATCTGCAAAAATCTAGATACAAGTTGAAAGTGTATAAGTTGTAGACTTTCCATTTTACCATTATTTCTTTTGGTAATTTTAGAATTTTAAATACCGTAGAATGTTATTATCCACTGACTGACAAGTGGACACCTGGGCCATCTTTTCATCATGCCAGAATCGGATTTGCCGTTGCCGTTCACAATCATCAGATATTTATGGTAGGAGGTGTGACTCAAGACACGACCATTTCCAGCCAAGTTGAAGTTTTTAGCAATAACGCGTAAGCATTAATTTTGCTGATATCAGTAAGCTGCTCATCAGAATAAGATCATCAGATCCTTATTTATTTTCCTGATTATCAGGCACAGCCGGTGTACATATCACGCATTTAGAAAATTGTGTAATAATACTTTACAGTTTTAATAAAAACTGGTTTATCAATAAAAAATAATAAAACGTCGTCAGTGACATACCTCCATATGTAATTGATAAAGCTGCAACCCACAGCTATCATGTGTTTAAACGCTATTTCAAAATGTTTTTCATTAATACCTACACAGATTTTTGTCACATACGTAATTGTTACATATGTTGTCTTTATGGCACTACGTGAGTTGACACAAATTTTATGTCAATTCAGCTTTAAAATTTATTAATGATGATAATGACTTTATTATTACTTTATTGATATCGTTGTCATCGTTGTTTGGCACAACACTGGTTTTCACATCGACATACTCTTTCTGTTTCTCTGTCTTTCGTCCCTTCGTTCTTTTCATCCATCCCTCTCTTTCTCCTTTTCCATTTCTTCCTGAGGTGGCCTTCAAGTGCAAATTTTGACGATACGGGTACCTCCATGGTGCAAGTGCTAAGTGCAAGGTGATAATAAAAATATAATGGACATCACAACTAATGTTACACTTCAATCATGCTTTTATGTAAATAAACGACTGAAAATAAATTCTTACTTACCACATTTAAATAACATCAGTGTTTTATTTCTTTATTTATTTCTTAAATTCCATTTCTTATTTTTGCGTTTAGTTGGGTGGAAAAGAAACCACTAGAACGCAACAGGACAACAGCATCTCTGTGTCACGTTGAAGGAAGCTTATACCTGATAGGAGGTACAACAAAATCTCAAGATAAACTCACGCATTTGCCTGACATAGAAGTGTATAATGATGACACGGATACTTGGGTGTACAGAACGTCTGTGAAACGTCCAAGAACTAATTTTGTTGCTGTCAGTTCAGGTAAAAAATTTGCTTGCCTGTATTCTCTTTTCAGTCTGTGAGGTTGCTCTATACTCTCTCTCTCTCTCTCTCTCTCTCTCTCTCTCTCTCTCTCTCTCTCTCTCTCTCTCTCTCTCTCTCTCCCCTCTCTCTCTCTCCCCCCTCTCTCTCTCTCTTCTCCATTCCCTCTGCTTACCACATTTCTCCTGGGGAAGCAAGATAAGGTAAAATGGGTTCCCTTTCCCTCCCATCCCTATTCCTTAACTTGCTATCCCACTTCTCAACTTACCAAATCACATACAATACATCAGACACACCACATCATATCACATCACATCACATCACACCACATCACGTCACACCACAACACATCATATCACATCACATATCACATGTCATAATACCACATCACACATCAGGTCGTTATAGCACATTACATCATAATCACACCACACCACATCACATCACATCAAATCTGATCTCATTTAAAACTCATATTAACTCCTTGCTACTGCTGTCATTTTAGATGTTGCTGTTGCTGCCTTTGCAGTTAGCACTATTGTCACTGTTGTCAACAAAGCGAATCAGTGTTAGGATACAAAATAGTGCAATACTTTATCAAGACATTCATTAATTCTCCAAGGTTTATTAAAACTGACTATTTCAGGACATAGGATTTACATTGTTGGTGGCACGAGGCAACCCTCAGACAAGTACTGTACGTTAGAAGTCGAATGTTACGACGCAGTGAAGAATCAGTGGCTTTCTCGTTTAGCGCGGTTTCCGAAACTGCTTAATGGCATGAAACTTGTTGTTCATGAAAAAGAACCCAAGGACAATATTAACCTCCCACCACCTGCCAATGAAACCGCGAATTTAGTAGCTAGTTCATCCGCTATGAGAGGAACTAATGCGCAGTTTAGGGACCACTTTATCTCATTGCTGGGCGGTGTAAACATACAAATTTCGGACCCAAGGTAAGTTCTATCTATGTTTATTTATGTTTTCTTCGCGCGTAGGCCAAGGCTCAGTTTCATACAACTGTTATTCGGATATTTCATGCTAGACTACAACTTGACAATCTTAGAATGGACATAACAATTATATAGCTGGATTGTAATAAAATGATAATAAGCTTTTTCACAGTTCCAGCGATTGATAATCATCATGATAAGTCAAACATTAAATTAACCAAACGACACATTTGTTAACACTTGACAACACCTTGAGGCCCATGCTGTTGTATTAGTAACAGTTGTTGGCGTCAATTTTTGTTTCAGTTGCTTCATTTTACATGGACAGCTGCTGCTATTTTGTTATCTGTTTTTGGATACGAATAGCATATTAGTTTAAAACTATACACATGTAGCGTAATAACACGGTCACGTGATGGTTGTAGTTAAGCAAGACCCGCTTGGTTCACTTAACCTTTGACCTACAGCAACTGCGCGTGCGCATTGCAAAACTGTGAAAAGGCTTATTAGGTATGAGAGGATTTTCTGAGAGGGAATTTTTGGTGAGAAAATGGCGACTCTGCTTGGTGGATTGCATCGCCCATTTATTTTAGTTGGGTATGAACTTCGACGCAACTAGTAACGCAACGTCGATTTAACGCATACTTCCGCTTTTGCATAGATTAACAGGAAATCATTTTTGGACCTACGACCCGGATACTGATAAGTGGAATCAAAGAGCTAACGTCCCGGAGCCTCTCAGCAATCACGCCGTAGCTGTATTTGGCCCTTTTATTTTTGTGATAGGTAAGGAAATATGGTTACATTTTTAGACTCTTACCTTTAATGGATAATATTATTTGCGGATAAGCGCCAATAAATTGGCCATTAAATCTGGTTGGCACCATATATCTTATAAAACACCTATGCATGAGCGAATTTGTATTTAGTATAATATATATATAACCTTAACTCAATCGAAGATAAAATGTCCGCATTATCAGGATGATAGATTGATGCTTTTTAATAATATTGAAAGTCTTTTTCCTGCATTTTCTGCCATACCAAATAACAATGGTAAATTTGTCTTTATAATGAGTAGTCAAGATATCGAATTTTCCAAGATCATTGTAGCTTTTCTGGAATCAGCCTTTCAGACTAGGATTAAGTTAGCCGGTAAGTAAAATCTAGATATAATTTTGTAAAGAGTTATTCATACTATTTTACGTAACATTGTTGTGATAACTATTTTAATACTTGTATAAATTAAATGTTATATATTCTGTACGCTGGAGCCACTATATTCCTTTGTAAGGGAATTTTGCCTCTAGTAAATATTTCTTCCACTGCAATATAATGTAAGTGATGGTGGTTATATAAACAAATACACATGTCTGCTAGTTAAACATTTTACCTAATGAACGAGTCAAGCTGACTGTGAGTGCCGCCGTTTATACAGCAAACTTTGTAACTTAGGAAATTGTTTCGTAAATTCAACAAACACAAACCTATTTAGAAAAAATAATTAGTGACAATACAAAGTAAAAATTTTGATACATTTAGTGAAAAACAAATAGGGCCTACAAAACAGGTGGTAATACAGTAAGCCTTTTACACAAAATGTATTTCACAAAGAATTGATCTGTGAATTATCCAACAATGGTCAATCAGCATTTCCAATTATTTTGATTAACTGTTGTTAAATTTTAAGAATGATATCTAAATAAGATGTAAATTATGCAAAATAATTTTAGGTGGATCAAAAGTAAAAGCCAATCAGAATCCAAGTAACATGAAGCCCAATAGAACGGTGCTTAGATATGATATCAGAAATAAGCAGTGGTCACTTGTGGCTAGAATGAGTCAAGCTAGGATGAACCACGAATGTGTGACTTTAGGTGATAGGATTTTTGCAATTGGCGGGAGGGATATACAATTGAAGTAAGTTCAAAAGTTTGATTAATTTCATGATTTTGGTTAGAACATAAAACAACAGACAGATATTAAATCATGTAAGTAATACATAAAATGCTTTTGATATTAGTAGCAAGCAAAAGTGTTCAGAAATAATGAATAAGGAAGTTTTTTTCGTTTATAATGTTTATCCATCTAGTGCTTAAGCAGAACGATATCGATTTAAACGTTTTTGCTTTTATTAATTAAAGTACAGAGTCCATAAGTCGATTTAAACGTTCTTGCTTTTATTAATTAAAGTACAGAGTCCATAAGTCGATTTAAACGTTCTTGCTTTTATTAATTAAAGTACAGAGTCCATAAGTCGATTTAAACGTTCTTGCTTTTATTAATTAAAGTACAGAGTCCATAAGTCGCTATACACCTTACGTTTTTTATATTTTTAATTAACACAGCGAAATGTTTGAAAACTGGTATAGATGAACCAAAACTTTGGGAATTTTTTTAGTAAATTTAAACTTGCAGACTTTGCTATTTCCCTTAGCTTCTTCATTGACCTCACGAGTCTCAGAGAACAATCCAGTGCAAGTCAGAAACTTTGCTTTAAGATAGTCTTTCACAGTCCATGAATGGGAGAAATGGCTGCACCTAGCTAAAAACTACATTGTTAATAGTGAGAGAAGAGTGTGGTCCATGTGGTTCACTGAATTTCCGCTAAACTTCAATTGGCAATCGAAGGCCCGCATGCCAGACTAATTTTGCAACTTATTTCTAACGTTAATGTCGTCCCAAAAGCAGCCGAATTCCATTCAAAAAATAAAAACAAAATGCCAAAGTCCTCTTTTGGTTCATGTACGAGCTTGCTATGGTTGGAGAAAACTTTAAAAAGAAAATTAGAAATCAAAGTGTATAGTGACTTTTGAGACAGCCTATATGTCTTCTCATATAATTCATGGAATCAGTTTTCATATTATACTTATCGAATCGATTTGCATTTTCATTTAGTTTTGCTAAATTTACACTTGGTCATCGTCCCTTTGCTTTATTTACAGACAACTTGCAACTAGTCGTGATTTTAAGTTTTCTAGAAATCTTTGTAAATTTTCAACAAAATTCTAAAACTCATGTATGGTTTGCTACTTTTTTTATTAAATTTAGAATGCTAAACACTGTTGAGTGCTATAATCCGCTGGCAGACAAGTGGACACGCGGGGCGTCTTTTAGTCAGGCGAGAATAGGATTTGCCGCTGCTGTTCACAACCAGCATATATTTATGGTAGGAGGTGTGAATCGAGATGTGACCATCTCCAACATTGTTGAAGTTTTTAGCACCGAGACGAACGCGTAAGTACAAGTCGCTGCATAAAATTGACACGTTTTAGTAACTTAAGTTCCGTGGAGGTTGCAAATGTAACTGTTAGGTGGGTAAAGATAGTTGGGTAAAGACTAAATAAGGAGGTACCTATTGCACTAGAATTTTTCTCTTTTTTTGTTATCTTTACCTTCCTATGTTCACCGTTTTATAAAACGTTGTTTTTATCCTGTAATCCGGTTTTGATCCGGTTTGAGACTTAGCAGGAGCATGGTTGGATTAAGGGTTTCACGAGCTTCAATCTAGGGTTCTCCTCTTTTTAAAGAGTAATAAATTTCTGTCAAAGACCCCAATCAAGTGCCAGAAAAATGTTTTTCCACAATGGCGGGTGAAAATCTCCAAAAATAATTAATCACTTTTTGCTTATCATCACGTAGGAAAAACATCCTAGCGGCATCATTGGGAAGAAAATTTATGGCTCATTGAAAAGAGGAGAAACCGGGCTACAAAACATCGTGGGTCTCTTGTACAAATTCTTCTACCAGGATGAAGGATTACAAGTTAATTTGGGGAACATTTTTGGAAGCCAATATATATATATTCAATGAGCTTAATATACATGTACTTGTCTTTAGCAAATTTGGTTTTAATAAATTTTTGTGATCCTGTTACTAAGTAACATTAATTCGCTTTAATTGGCTATCGGTCTCAGGGCACCGAGAGCCTATCAGAATTTAGGGCCTAAGGCTATAGTCTTATTAGCCTAATGGTCAATCCGCCCCTGACCACGAACCACTTCCATTGAAACAGTTTAACCCGTTCTTCTATGACTGTCCTAGGTTTTAATATAAATTTAAGAAGATTATAATACGGATTAGTTATTTGTAGCTAAACTATGCACACATTTTAATCACGGCTTAACTTATTTTTAACCATGAAAGGTGCAGTACAGTGTTCGAAGGAGATTAAGCCATATCTGTCAGTTCAATGTCTCCATTTTAGAGGTTTAGCCTTGACAAAAAAACTAGGATTCAGTCACGCCCAAATATTCACGCCAAGTAGGGCCTCTTTCTCGATTTCAGCTATAGTGTGCCAATTAGTGAAAAATATATTTTGCTGAATTTTGTGAAAAAATGTACTTTTTTCTTAACTACAGAGTCGTTTTTATAAAATAACTCGACAATAATAGTCGGCCTCGGTTAACTGAGGTTATAGCTCCTTTTGTAATCTTTCCTCCCCCGTCCACCCCCACCCCCCCACCGAGACCCAAACATAAAACTATACGATGTACAAGGCAAAAATACATTTAACTTTGTTCTCTGTCGATAAGGAAAGATTTTTATTAATTTAGCAAATCCCAGAGCATGACTTGCGCGTGAAACGTTTAGAAAACGGCATCGTGCTTTTTCGTTACAAAGTTACTTAAAACTAATTATTTTTAACTACTTTAATTTCAATGATAGAGTCATGTCTATCAATATAATAATCATTGTCACTTTCTGCCATTGTGCGTGTATTTTACATCAAAATCTAATCACAGAGCTATTTATAATGGAGCCAGTAACTGTGCTAGTTATGTTCTATTTTTGCCTCTTTACATTTAGTTGGGTGAAGAAAAATCCACTAGAACGTGGTAGAGCTACAGCATCTCTATGTAACGCAGATGGTTCCTTGTATCTGATAGGCGGTTCAACAAAATCACACGATAAGCTCTCACATTTACCTGATGTAGAAGTGTATGATGATGACACGGATACTTGGGTGAATGTAACATCTATGAAGCAGCTGAGAACTAGATTTGTCGCTGCTAGTTCTGGTACGATAATTTTAGAAAGAACTTTGATTACCTAGTTATTCAAACTAGCTGTGGAGATGACCGTTCACATACAATTTTTTATATTGTTGCATTCGTTATACTTGCCGTTTCTGTTTTTGTCAGTTCTGTTGTCGTTCGTTATAGTTGTTGCTGTTGTTGTTGTCGTTGTCGTCGTCGTTATTGTTCTTTCTGCTGCAGCTACAATTGTTGTTGCTGTTGTTGTTGTTGTTGTTGTTGTTGCTGCTGCTGCTGCTGTTGTTGTTGTTGTTGTTGTTGTTGTTGTTGTTGTTGTTGCTACTGTTGCTGCTGGTGGTGGTTAATTATATCGAGCGAACATATTTTTAATTCAAGTAAAATGACAGCCTCTGAGATATGCCAGTTACATACACATATAAGAATTTAATTCAGATAATAAACTTAACAATATAATATGCTTAAAATACGTTACTGTAATTCATTAGATTATAAAGCATTGATAATATTTCTTGGCCCTTACTTTCTGCCAAAAATAAATACTGCATAAGATTGAAATGTCAGAGCACATACTTGAAATATCAATGAAAGCCGTCCTCTATCAATTTTATGTGCCATACAGTTCGTTAAACTCAAACGAAATCCTCACTATAATATAAGCATTTACAACTTAAAATCCTACTCTCATTTTACTACTACTCTACTTACGAGTATTCAATTTATTTTATTATAAATTTACTGTAAAGCTCGTTTCATATGATTTTTGTCTGTTCGTCGTTACCGCCATTAACTTGATGGACTGCCATTTTAAATTGCACGAGACGAATGACGTTATGAGTGGCTGTCACGAGGTCATCAAAGATCGATAAACATACATCGGTAACCAAAGATGCTTTCTGCACTATGTACGTCATTCTCGCTCACTCGCGCCGAAGACGCGAAACATGGCGTACAGCAATGCACGCTTTCGAAATTCGCGAGAAAAAGGTAAATTATTTAATTTGGAAATTTTGTTTGTTTAATAATAACTATAAATTGTTTGTGTAATCATACTAATGTGTTAAAAAACTTCAATGTCTGCTAGGTTCATATAGGCCTTTAATGAAGCTATTCGTTTTCGATTGTTGCTTCTAACAGGAAGGTTTTTAACAGGAAGCCTAGTAACAGGAAATTTGATTGATTGTTTCAGGAACCAGAATATATATTTTTGGTGGACAGAGCGTTACACCGGATGGCGACTATGTACTAGAAGTCGAGTGTTACGACACCAAAAACAATCAGTGGATCCCACATTTGGCATCACTTCCAGAAAAACTTATTGGCATGAAACCTATTGTTCACAAAAAACCATCTCGCACTCGTAGTCGAGCCCACAGTATATACAAATGAATATTATGTTACTAATTAATACAGTATTATTATTGTTATTCATTAAAGTTGACAAGAGAGTGTATTTCAAATTGTGTTTTGCAGCAAGATGCACAAAATTGGTAAAGAGTGTACCTGTGTAAAATAAAAATGCGAATGTATCACCATACTGGTTGTTTTCGCTCAAACAGTTTTCATTCAAAAAAGATTTTTTTCTTTACATTCCTGTGTCTTCCTTGAGCAGTGTTTCTAAAATGGCTATGATTAAACAAAAACAAAGAAATTTTAGAAACAACAGAAAGTTGAACCCAACAACAATGTTTGGTTACTTACATAAAATGTGTACTTACTTCAGGTGGAAGGTGAAAGCACACATATGGTACTTACTAAAGCTGGGCGGAGAAAAAAGATAATATATCTCTAAATTTTAAAAATTATAAGCACAATTACAAAGTAGTAAGTATAATATGCACAAAGAGAAAAACACTATAAAAGCTGAACCATAAAATGTTACGATTTGCTTGTTATGCATTGATCAACTAGAGCAGATAATTACACCGCTTGTAGCGTGTTAGCATAGCGTAGAGTTTTACACACATTCACTAGTAAAGACTATTAAAACTTGATTAATGACGATGACACATTGTGAAATAGAAGTATTTTGATTTCAGTTTATCAGTAATTTATTTGCAAAAAGAATTCCTTCCTGCTGTAAAAGAGTTCGGGAGTGGAAAGGTGTTAGTCAAAACGCACCTGGTTAGCAGGGTGGCCGCCAGAAAAACACCCTTGGACCGTTTCACCGAATATAAATTAGCTTCCTGTTTGGACACATTGCTATAGACACAACGAAAAGAAATAGATTGGAGATAAAGATACACAAGTGAAACAACTAAATGTCTCTTATGTCGTGTAAAGGTGATCGCATGCTATAGGCATCTGCATGTCGTGTGTCTGCATGTACAAAAGTAAACTAAAGTAAATTTCGTTAAAACTAGTAAATTAATAATATTTACCTCGATGAGTGATAAAAATTGAAGTTGGTCAAAACAGGAGATATCATAGAAGGCGAATGTACCCTTCAAGAAAATAGAACAGAAGCGCTTATGTGGTTGGATTCGCCGAAAAAGGGCAGATCTATTTAACGAGCAGATTCATTTTACAGGCAAAACCACACGACGGGTATATTTCAGGACCGTATTGGGAAAGTGAAAAATCGGTCTCTGTAATGGTTCTTAGTATCTTCATGCAAAATTTCAGCCTCCTACGGTGAAGACTAGATACAATAGCATCAAAGACAAATGTGGCAAAAGCAACAGGGAAAATCAACAGGGCAACAGAGACATGCACTTGGAGGATCCAAAAAATTAGATTTTTTGTTGCCAAAACTTTCTGGAATAATAAATTATTTCAATTTCTCCGTCAATAATAGATATGTTACGCATAACGAATGTTATGTATGAAACACCTAAATTACTATTCTGCAAAAAAACTATACTATGCTGAAAATTAAAGCACGTCCAAAGATGCTGATATACTATACCAGCCTTACTATCTTAACTTTACTCCGTGCAACGCGCATTAAAGGTTCCTCTTAGTTTTCCCTACAAGCTTTACAACCACTACATTCAAATTTGTATTTATGAGAGGAATTATTTGGTAAGGATAACAAGCCCTCTCTTAATGTGCACAGGAGTGCTATATTGTCGCTAATCACTCACTAGACTCATTCTTCAAAACACTGTGAAAAATAAAATCGCGAATTAAAATCAATCTAATACAATTACATCACTGAAATTATACTTTCGATTTCCACTGGTGTTACTGACTAAAATAAAACGGCATAAATTTAAAATTAGAATTCCGTGAATAATTAAGTAAATTAGAATTCAAGGAAATTTTAATATCAACGCAAATACAGAAGTCACTGCAGAAGCGTAATAAGACGGTGTTAGAGGGGTATTTTCATTTAAAAAAATAATTTGCTAGAAAGAAGAGAGAACAGACAAAACAGACTTTTTCGCTGATAAGCTGGCCAATAAGAAACATCAACGCACGCACCTATGACGTAACACGTATTACCTAACTACTGAATTACACTGTAACCATGATAATACAAAGCCATTGAATTAAAACCACCCAATGTTAGGGCTTTGCGCAAGCATTATGTGACCACGTTCACCAGAATTTCTGGAGGGCGAGCACAGTTTAAGAACTCTGTAGGTCATTTCAGTTTCCTTGCGACTTGAAACATGGAAAAACCTGGAAGAGGTAAAGTGGGCCGAGTGAAAGTAGCTAAAAATCCAATCGTTAAGGAAACTCGTAGTGGCTATCACATAGTAGTCAAGAAAGACCAGGTATATTTAATTTATTCCTCGAGTACAGGACAGATTGTTAAATTTTCAGTATTTTAAATTCTTTGCTGTTTTGCGTTAAATTTTACATTTGCTTAAGAAGCCGTAAATTTCTATCTTTAGCAAACTTACTATGTAAAAACGTAGGACGTGTAGTTTAAGACCTACCTGTTGAGCTCATTAAGTCTACTGGTTACATAAAACTTAGATTTTGCCAACAAGCATAAGCCTAATGGTGTATAATCACTATAATGCTTTATTGAATAACGTAATAACAATTGTTTAACAGATTAAGAGCTGAGATACTTGCAATAAAGGTACTTTACCTTTTTATTAAGAACTTCAAATTGTTTATAAAGGGAGACTGTACTTAATTAATTAATCGATCATTAGTTAATCAAATTTTCAGCACTTTTTCTTTATTCAACTAGCTACACGTTCGGTTACCTTGTATTTAGCAGACACTTGTTAGTTTTCTTAATTCTGATTTTTAGTATAGGATTCCTTGTACAATAAAAGTTGGGCGAAAGTATTATTTAAATGGTAAACTCAGTTTAAGGTGTAGATGGGTTGCTACTAGATAGCCATACTCTACTTATTACACCGAAAAATAAAAAAGGCCATCTGTACAACATTATGAAATCTTGTGTCATGATGTTACTGAGTCTAAGATAACTCAGTATGAGGGACCCAAGCTGCGTGATTTATATTAGAACATCGGTGATGCTGTCCCCTGATTCTCATGTTAGCGCTTTGAAGATTTTGACATTCGAACGAAACAAAGTCATTTTTTGCTTAAATTTGGTCACAAAATCTTAAAGGCAGTAAAGGCATATAAAAAGCATTAGTTTTCTTAGGGTTCCCTTCTCTCAAACAGAATGAAACATTTTCACATTCAAATATCGTTCAATTTCCACAAGTATTTCCCGATATTCATACGCAACAAATGTTGACATTTTTGGCAACACTTACCAATTTTTGGGATTACCATGCGTTGTTTTTGACAGCACGCCATCGCGCAAAAATTCTTAGCATCATAAAGCACCTACAGCCAACATTTTGCGGGACAAAAGCTAATTCTCGCGAGTGTTTGAATCCTGGATCCTCCCTCCTTGGTGGTGGAATAAAATACGGTTTGTCAATATTTAAGTGTCTGCAGGTGATAGTCCATTATAATTCGATGTATCCTATTATGAGGCTATAATAAGCCCTATTATGCTTTTCACATCTGTGCAACTATTGACGTTTCTACCTTGTTTTGCTTGTACTTCCCACCATTCTGGATATATCCTCTGGATGACGTTTCACCTTGACCACCATCATCTTGTCCAAAGTCTGGTTAATCCTACACCAAAAATCTCAAAGATACCTCAGGTATATTCGTGGTTTCAAGTATCTCAGTTACTTTAGGTATAATTGGCTCAAACTCAAATTATGGACAGACAACAAACCACAGATGGACAGACGCTGCACGATGGTATACTGTCTAAGGACGGCCGGTCGAGTAACCTGAAATGACCTAAAATGCCAGATAACCTTGTACAACTAGTGCTATTGCTATTGATATTTCGTGTACTGAAATTACAAGTTTGTATGCATTTTTTGTTCAAGTGTCACAATAAATGTTATCAACAATTGCACACTAACATGACAAATTTCCATCTTTACGTAGCTGTGCTACAACCAACACGGCGTGGCAGTTTTATTAAAAGAAAGCTGTAAAGATCATGTTACCGTTACGACTACGGATCCTGCCGTTACTGGAAAGGCCCAAGGCGTAAGTGCCAGTGAAAAGGCGAAACGAATCAAAAGGAGTGCTGTAGTGAAACTTCTGGGTATATCCAAATTTTCTACTATTTGCTTAGCTTAGGTTCCTATCCACCACCATATCAGTTTTAGCAGACACTCACTGTCGTACAGCATAACATTTCACCGTTTGGTGGTTTTAAAACTAGGGATCACTTGCGCAGAAATTTTAATGCAGCAAGAGATTACTAATAGAACATTAGCCTGTCCTCTAATATAATGAACCTGATAGAGAAATCTTCATGACATGGCTGCACAACAGACAATAACAGTAACAGAATGTCAGAACATCAAATTTTAAGGTTAACTTTGCTCATTTGCAGATCCAACAGAGGATGACGTTCGACGCCATTATGCAGTCCAGGGCCTGTGCTTGAAGTGGAAATACATAAGAGGCAGTCTGACAGACATTGAAATAAATGTTCAAGGAACAAAATTTTATGCGCATCGGCTCGTGTTAGCTTGCCATAGCACGTTTTTCTCTGGCCTCATATCTGCTGATGCATACCCTGCCCCTATAAAAATTACGAAGTTATCCATTGATAACATCTCACCACAGACTTTTAAAATTATCCTCGATTACTTTTACTCTGGACAGCTAATTTTGACCGCACAAAACCTAGATAAAGTTGCAACCGCGGCTCAATTGTTAGAAAACAATGAAATTCTTAAAGCTTGCGATGACTTTGTGGATAGTGTTTTTTCTAAGCAACCACTTTTGGAAATCTATCGAGCCGGTATGGGACCAATGGCGTTAGAAGTTATTAACAACAATTTCCAAGAAGTTGTAAACTCCCAGGACTTTCTTCAGCTACCAGATTACTTAGTTTACGAAATTCTGTCAGATCCAAATTTAATCATCGAGTCAGAGATTGAGATTTTTAGGGCAGTTCTGAGATGGCTAGCCGTGGATCCAACAAATCGAATGGCCTTCGCCACCAAGCTCATGAGTGCCGTTCGGTTTGCTGCTTTAAAAACAGATGAATTGTTCGCCTGTTTAGAGGATGCTCCATTTTTATTAGAAACTCCCTCCACTAGAGATCTGATTCTTGATTCCCACTGGTGGGTAGAATTTTATTCATTATAATTTTTTGCTGCGCACAATATTATTAGACTCATTAAACGCACATATCTATAGCCACTAAGTTTAACTATTTGGATGCAACAAAAAACCGCGTGAAGTCTGTTGTGAACCCAAAATGCTGAACGGCGAGGACTCGGCATCGTTGAACACTTAAGAGTTAGACTAAACAGATGACATTGATGAGAACGTAATTGCAATCCACAAAATACACAACACGAAGTCTTGAAAACGAGCAAAAAGCCAGAAAAGATTATTTCTTAATTCTCAATTGGGAAATAAAACATTTATGAGTCAACTCAAGATTGACAATTACAAGCAAAATTGTAGGCTTACTAGGCTATAAGCTTGACAGACATCGCAAAGATAAAGCAAACTTCCATTTCAAATTCATTTTTAACATGTTTACTGGACGTAGTCAAGATGCTGGGTCTTTCATGTTTTAATTTTTTACTGTATATATACAATGTGAGGTGAGATGAAACGAGATAATACGATATAAGACTAGCGTTTAATAGTTCTATGTTGATTTTGACAGAAACAAGCTCTTAATGAGCTTTCGTCACGGAAGAAAACTAAAGTACTTCAGTGAAAACAAATTGCTGCGCAAAAAACAACACATCAGAATTTACGTGTCCTTTTAAGACTTTACGTGGGTTCATCTGTAATATACTTGGTATTTGTTTTTCAGCTAATGCGTTATTTATTTTGACTTGGTTTACTTTAGGTATAAAACGTGTATGCTAATGCGACATCCAAGCCGAACTAGTTGTGTAACTGTTAAGGCTCCAGATCGATGTCAGACACTGGTAAGCTTTTACCATAAGTTAACAGTAACAAATTTTTCTAAAGAAGCGTTTACCTAGCATCCGGAATGCGTATGCGTTATCCATCTGCGGAATAAAAAATCAATAGGAAATAGCTGCAGAAAAAAGACAAATAACACAGGTTTGATAAACGGGTGCATTGAGAACGATATCAACCGATTTTACCTACTCCGCATCCGTATACGCATTCCGGGGTAACTCTAAGGTTTTAACTGCATTTCAGGTCGTTTTGTTTCTTAACAGCGACAACGGGTTTTTAATTTGTTTTATTCTGCGATTTATAGTTAAAATGCAAACATTAAAATTTAGTATCTGCGCAAGAAGAGCGAAGTGAAAGTTGTCTGGACTTTCATCTGTTAATTATGATGTCCTAAGTTCATGTTCACACAATAATAATCTTGTTGTTAATAAGTACTAAACAGAGAACTGTGTAGTAGTAGTCTGATCGTAATGAGGGTGTATTAATTATCTATGTTTATGATTATTACCTATGCTGAGATACAGTGCAGCCCTCATAATTCTTTTACAATATAAAATGTCAGATCTAGAACAGTTTGGAATCTTAACTGAATACCTTATGGAAGACCGGAAGTGCTTGCACACATGGGCTCCTTAATAAGCCTTTCACAGTTTCGCTATGATCACGCACAGTTGCTCGTGTGCGTACGTCAAAGATTAACTGAGCCCAGCGCGTCTTACTTGACTACAACGGTCACGAGACCATATGTACGTTAACTACATGTAGGTGAAACGGATGAAACACGTTGTTATTTTTGTTACATACTGCACGTGTATAGTTTTAAACTAACAAGTTATTCTTATCCGAAAACAACTAGCAAAATAGCAGCAGCAATGCATGTAAAACAAAATAACTGAAGCGAAAATTAACGCCAAGAACTGTTACAAATACAACAGGATAGGCCTTGATGCGTTGTCAAATGTAAACAAATGCGTTATTCGGTTCAGATAGAGTTGATAGGTTCACTTAACCTCTGACCTTTTCACGATTACCATCAATTGTTGGAACCGTCAAAAGGCTTATTACAAGAAGCCTCCGTTCATTATGTTTCTGTGGATTTCGCTCGCAAACTGGGCAAATCACGTTGAGTATCAGAGGTTTAGTGGATTCCTCCTACATACCCGGATTGGCAAATTAATCTTTTTTTGCTCTATTAACTTGTCCTTTTAATTCTTTGGTACTTTGTCATACTTTCTCTCCATGGATTAATTCAATGCGCCTGTGGTGATATTCGGGTTCAAGTCGCTTCCATAATTATTTGATCTTTAAAGAGTAAACTAATGGGGTACCATGCATTTGAAATTACTGTTTTTGCTAGGATGTTGTACAGATGCCAGAATTCAAAGAGCCTGCTGAAAGTCCAGCAAGATTCAGTGCCTACAGGGATGCGGGTCCTAAATCTCAGTTTAGCGATATTTATACGCGGGATTGCCGAAGAAGTGGAACAGGTCTTTTCTCGAGATCTTTGCAGATGTACAAACAGCCTGGCAGAGTAGGCGAAGACGGGAAACCGATCGAGGATCTGCAACTTCCTCCTAATGTGGGTCAGCAAGTGAACATTATAGAAATGCCAATTCAGCCGTCACCTCCTAAAGGAGGGGCACTTTCTCCCAGTGCAGGTCAGCAAGTGAATATTATAGAAATGCCAATTCAGCCGTCACCTCCTAAAGGAGGGGCACCTTCTCCCAGTGCAGGTCAGCAAGTGAAAATTATAGAAATGCCAATTCAGCCGTCACCTCCTAAGGGGGCGGCAGTCGCCACATCTGGATATTCTGGAGGATCAAGAGACAGCAGCCCATCAGGCCGGGGGCAATCCCCAGATCGATACTCATACACGAGTTCGAAAGGCCGTGCCACTTCCCCAGGTTTCTCTTCAGGCGCTGACGTTTCACCTGGGCGAGATTCACGGGATAGATATGATACGCATCACTACCATATGAAAGTTCCATCTCAGGAACCTCCAGTAGTCATTCCTGCAGGGACAACATGCGAAAAACCGTTTGGTTATCAGACATGTACAGCAGGCGTTGATCCGCCTAGAGGTCATTCTGACACTTATTTTTATGGGCAACAGCAATCGGAAAGTACTGAGGCTCAAAGGCACACTACAGCACCAGGAGGTACTTCTCAATACCCAACAATCCCACTGTATTCTCATTCTCATCTCCTTCCCGAATCGGCTGTTAAATGCTTTGAAATTGAGAATTATAGTGGCATGGGCACTCGTACGTATAGTATTTCAGAAACTACACATTACACAATTACTGAAATACGCAGCGGGGATGATGCTGCGGTTGCTGCATTAGCTGAGGCTGCTGAACAATCTACTGCACAAAAACCGACAGATGGCGCTCCTTCTCAAAAAATAATTATCAGAGAATTCCCAGGGGAAAATGTTGCAGGTCCTTGTGCTGGCAGAGAAGGAGAAGAGCCAGCAACGTTCGTAGGAAAAACAAGAAAGGTTATCACCGAAACAATTAGTGCCACTCCCGGTGATGCAGCAGAAGGGACATATACTGGAGATTCAAAAAGTATTGTGATAGAAACTCCTGCTGTTAAGCTAGACCATATTGGTCAAGGTGTCTACTCCGGAGAGGCTTCGCCTACCATTGTAGAAACACCCAGTGCTAAGGACCAAAGTGTGGAAGAACCAAAGCATATTATTAAAGCAGCACAGAAAAAGAAGGTGGAAAGTACAAAAGAGGAAAGAATTAGTCCACAGGTAAGTCCAAAACCTAGTAGGAGAAGAGGAAAAGACAAAGAAGCTAAAGACGAGACCGTAGAAGCTAAGACAGAGGCTGATAAAGCTGCAGTTCAAGCTGCCCCTCCAGAAGTTCCCTCGGCTGAAAAGGCTACTGTTTCTCCTGTAGTTTCGGAGAAAGCTCCTCCACCTGCAGTTGCCTCAGCTGAGAACGCTGCTATTTCTCCTGCAGTCTCTGAGAAAGCTCCTCCACCTGCAGTTCCCTCAATTGAGAAATCTGCTGCATCTAGAGAAGCGTCGCTTGCTGGCGAAACCGCTGCATCAGGAACATCTACGCCTCTTGGCGAAGCTAGTACTGCTGACGAAAGTACAACCAACATGCCACCAGGAAGCGCTTCTGACGTTAGTGAAGCTGTAGAAGAGAGTGAATCTCCGACAGAAAGTATAGGCGATGCAGATAAGAAAAATTCTAAATCAGCTGAATCAGTTTCTCAACACGGAGACTACATGATCTATGTGGCAGGTGGAGCAGATTCAGATGCTACTGGAAAGTAAGTATAATGCCTGTATTGTTATTTAACTTGTACTAACAACTGGCAAATTCTTAACTATGCACCACTATACGTTTTATTACAAGAAGCCAGTGTTTCATTCTACAAAAGCTACCTGAAGTTGCTTTAGAAATAAAAATAAAATAACTTTTCTTCAAATAGATAAGCCTTTCATAAGGAGGAAACATTGTACTGAGAGCAATATCCAAGTAACTTAACAATTATTCAGGAAAGAGAATATCGTTTGTAAAAACAGTTGTAAAAATGTTAAAGAATCTAATGAAAAAATAATTTAAGGCAAAAGTGAACAAACGCCAAAGCATATTATTGCTCAGATAAGTAGCGAGAACAAAGAAATATAGAAAAGCAAAGAATATGGAAAATTGACCGCCTCTTTTACCCTATTCTCGGGGCAAACCATTTTTGAAACATGGCAGTTCCCACCATATTGCTGCGAAACTGTTTCAGGAACCAGTTTGCAACCATTTTGAAACGTAAAATGTTTTGGAACCGTTTGCATTAAAATCCTTTGAGTACCGTGATGTTAACAATGCATACGACGCGTCTTTTGTTCGTTTCAAAACCGACAGACCAGTGATCGTATGAACGCTCAAACCTGTTTGAAAACAGTTTGGAGAAAATGTTTTACTAAAAAACTTGAAACCTTTCTGCCGTGTAAACAGGTATGCACTGTTGCGAAGGCGGCCAACAGGCCCAGCTTCAAATTTGGATCATTCAAACCATGTTGCAGTTGTTGCTGAGAAATAACTCAGAAATTTAAAATTTAGATAATTGAAGTGTGAACTGGACAGAATCTGTCCTTGCGGTCTTCATGCTGATCGCAATTGCGAAATTGGTGCTTAAAAGATACATGCTCCTGTCCGTCTGTTTCTTGAGCCGATTTATAGCTGTTGTGCAATCCTGATTTGCAATAGCTTCATAATGGATCGAACCATCACAATGTATTCTCTTGGGGGGGTCAAAAATAGAAGTAACATCATATAAAAACAACCGTTTTCAGCCAAACGGTTTCGCCTTTTCGGTTTAAGTGTTCACACGGTCGCTGGACAAACAGTTTTGACACAAACGGAAAATGAGTTGTATGCATTGCTGACGTTCATGCCACACAAACGATTTTTGTGCCAAACGGTTTAAAAACGGTTCCGGTAGCTTTACTCTCAAACCCATTTCAAATGGATTTGGTGAAAACGTTTGTGTTGCAGTATGAACTACTACTACTACTACTACTACTACTACTACTACTACTACTACTACTACTACTACTGCTGCTGCTGCTGCTACTACTACTACTACTACTACTACTACTACTACTACTACTACTACTACTACTACTACTACTACTACTACTACTACTACTACTACTACTACTACTACTACTACTACTACTACTACTACTACTACTACTACTACTACTACTACTACTACTACTACTACTACTACTACTACTACTACTACTACTACTACACTACCACTACCACCACCACTACTACTACTACTACTACTACTACTACTACTACTACTACTACTACCACTACTACAATACTACCACTACCACTACCACTACCACCACCACCACCACTACTACTACTACTACTACTACTACTACTACTACTACTACTACTACTACTACTACTACTACTACTACTACTACTACTACTACTACTACTACTACTACTACTACTACTACTACAACTACTACTACTACTACTACTACTACTACTACTACTACCACTACCACTACTACTACCACTACTACTACTACTACTACTACTACTACTACTACTACTACTACTACTACTACTACTACTACTACTATTACTACTACTACTACTACTACTACTACTACTAATAATAATAATAATAATAATAATAATAATAACAACAACATTAATAATAATAATAATAATAATAATAATAATAATAATAATAATAATAATAATAATAATAATAATAATAATAATAATAATAATAATAATAATAATAATAATAATAATAACAACAACAACAACAACAACAACAACAACAACAACAATAATAACAACAACAACAACAACAACAACAACAACAACAACAACAACAACAACAATAATAATAATAATAATAATAATAATAATAATAATAATAATAATAATAATAATAAGTGTGATCAAGCCCCTGCTATCTTGCAGAACTGATTACACGCCAATCAGAATCTTGAGATCTGGCACAAAAATCTACTTGTTGTGTCTAGGACACAAACAAAAAATTTAGGTGTGCCTTTTCCCATACCGCTCTATCTGATTGGAACAGCCTGCCGATGAATACTAGAAGCTGCAATAATATAATTAGAATTAAAAATTGCTCAAGACACGTTTTTTTAAATTAGAATATGGGAATTGAATTGGATTTTACCTTTGCCTGCGTTTTGCTAACTAGATTTTATATTGATGTTTTAACTTAAATTTTTAAGCCTTTTCTTTATAGTGGGTAAAAGTTTTATGATTGATTTTAGGCTTTGTAGAATCTTTGGTTGCAAAGCGCGACTGAGTTTTTATATATATTTGGGGCGCTATATAAATTTTCTGTAATAATAAAACAATAGCCTTTAAAAGCAAATTTAAACATAGGCTAATTAAACATATGTGGCCCACAGTTAGCAAACGTAAAATGTTGCTTTTGCAATTTTGTTTGCAGTTCCGGTAGGACGCTTTGTAGTTGTTGTCCTGGTGGAAGGCATCAGTAAGTATGAATATCATATGAATGCGTTGTACTAGTCACACACGGCAAAAAATCTGTCCACAAGAACAACAACAACAACAACAATAATAATTTATCATTTACATAGCCACATCACATCAAGTGATATCGACGCTCTTTACAATTAGAAAGTCTGTTATAAAATTACACTTACATGCACAGTCATTACACAATTAATCATTCTAAAATCACAAAATTATGCTAATTGCAAATAGTGCTATTAGACTATAAGATTGATTCTAAAAGTCATCATAAAATTGTTACAAGCATATTCTACTCTAATGTACAGATAATGCTATGATCCATAATGCTGGTAAACAGGTGTGCTTTCAAGTGCTTTTTAAAATTTTGTAATGATGGCAAATGGCGGATAGATAAGGAATGGCAAACGATTCTACAATCGTGGAACAATATCTGCAAAGGCACAACAGCCATACGTTTCCTGCTTATACCTAGGTTCTATTAAATGTAAAGGATTAGCTGCTGTGCAGGTACGACTTGCAACAGCACATGAGCAGCACTATGCAGAAATAAAAAAATCAAACAAATCTGATTGACGCAAACCGTTTCACAGCAAACTATAAATCACGAAGGAAACTGCGCCATGGGTAAAAACTTTAAACGTCTATTAGACAAAGCGGGGCAAACTGTTTTTGTTGGTCTAATCAAGATTTGTCTCCCATGCATTGTTGTGATGAGCCCGCACATGGGAATCAGCATGATTTTATCTCAGACAAGTTAGGACAACAGGCTCCTTTAACTTTTAGAGGCCATTGGTCCCGCATTATTAAATGCGTATACTCGCAATTTTCGCAAGGTGTTGCTTATGTGATATACTGTTAATGTACAAGAGATATTGCGTTCACTAACAATTTTGTTGTGACGTATGGTTAAAATTTGTTAAATTTAGCCCCTGGGGCCATTTGCACCACCAAATAATTTTGTACATGCAAATCCATCAAACACGTTGATATTTGTTACAAAGGTTTAATTTAGGCACAAAAGCTTACATATGCTTTCAAAATATTTTTACTATTAGAAATTTTAACACTTTAGTTTTTGACAGTAACAAAATTAATTCTTTAAACATGTTACTAACATATCAAAGCATATACCATACTAACTTCAACCACTGCATTTTAGGAACATTGCTTTAAAAGGAACATAAGGTTTTATTGCTCATTCTCTTACAATTTCGGACCATTACTGGTACGTCATAAATTAGATAGTTACACAAATGGGCATAAAGCCTTCTGCCCCACAGATTAATAAATCGAATATTAAAAAAATGGTAAAAAAACTTACGTCATCATTACTATGGGTAACATTTTTACCTGCTTATGATCTGTCGCTCTACCACACATATGGCCAACTACGCGTATCTTGACATTTATAAAACCAAGGAGGTCTTTTACACCGAACAACGAATTTGTTCACCTTACCCCACGTTTGATAAAAATCTGTGAAAGGGAAAGTTGAAAAAACAAACCAGTGTTTATCGAACAATGTTCTTTAATTCTTCAAAAATCTGCGTCATATAAATTGTTATAGACAGATTTTGCCGGTGGACAGATCGTGTGCGCGGACTATAAACTATTTCGATACGTATCGTTTCGCTAATGCTTAAATCGCATGGAGAAGCAGGAGTTCGCTAGCTGCACTTGATCATAATGCTTTATTATTCTAAAATTTTCTGATATACAAAAATCTAAGGGGGTAATAAAATGTGAATTCATTTTTAAATTTACAGAAAAGGTCAAAAGTGGCGTTTATTTTACATATCATAGTGTTTCTGAAGTTCTTCATTAATTTAGCCTTTAATCTACTTTGGAGCTGATCGATCAGCAACATTCATCTTGTGTTAGACTTTTTCTCTTATTTTTGCTACAATGCTGACTGTAGAATAGAAGGGGAATTTGCTGCATGGTCATCAATGTCATACAAGGCACTACGTAAAGAAGAACAAGCCTTTGTTATTAGCAACAATAATTAAAACACACTAATGAGAATTCAGTGGGCATAATCTTCTCTTCGTTAAAGTTTACTGCAGTGATCTTATCTACATCATGTTCTTTTTCATAAATAGTCGCGTGGTGATTTTACACCGTGCTCTAGACTCAACATGACAGCAAAAGAAATGGGTGCGAAACTTCAACTGTAGATTAAAAACTAGCAGTTTCGAATTAAGAGTTTGTTGGACGATTAGATGCAACTAAATTATAAAAATAATTAGTGAGATTTTTAAAATAGATTGTTCATTAAGTCATTGAGAATTTATTAACATAGATGTCAGCACAGTAGCTGCCAGGTAATGAGTGTCATAATAGGCACGTATACAATCACAATCACAAATAAAAGAAAGAGCCAGCCTCTAGGACTCTAGGACCTCTACATCTACTGAGTGTAGACGATCGTCTATCACAGCCATTTTCAATACTATAAATCAAGCCAAGAAAGCAATAATTTGTACACTGACGACATTAAACTCATTTTTAATATCGTCAATGAACTATTTATTCCTTTTTAGGTTGATTTATAGTACCGAAAATGGCTGTGAGAGCCGAAACGATCGTCTACGTACAGTCGCAAATGTTATGATATCATTGTGAAGAGAAAGAAGGCGCATGATGGTTATATCGCTCTTCAGTCTATCGGCTATCCTGTCATTAAACTACCGTGAAACAATGTGATCATGGCCGCGAAATAATGTAATCATATTTTTTTACAGAGACATTGGTAAAAGTTTTCAGGCATTCGACCCAGCAACCAGTAAGTGGGCTGGTAAAGCGCCTCTTCCTGAACCTCTTGTCAACCATGGGATGGCTGTAATAGGACCTTTCGTGTTTGTAATAGGTAGGATCATTTTGGTTAAAAGTCTTAAAATTAAAAGTCAAAAATGACTGTTTTTAGATGTTTGATACTTATTACTTTTAACTATTGCTCTCTTGTTTGGAGCTTCTTTGGTATCCAGTATACAAACAAAATGGAGTATATTCAATACTGAGGTCTTAGGCTCGTTTACAATGATGACCTTTCTACCTGTGAATCACTATTGGAACCGGCAAACATGTCTATGTTGCCAATTGCAAGAAAGAAGGCGATTATACTTTTAGTTCTTAAAGTGATAAATAAGACAGCATCTCCTTTTATGCGAGATTTTTTTCAAGGTGAGAACCTCCTATAACCTGAGATGGCAAAATCAAATTCACATGTGTCATTGTAGAACCTCTTTATTGCCTTTTCTTTAACAAATGAGTGTCAGGCAAAGAATGACAAACATTGGAATTTAAAAACTATATTCTACAAAAAACAGTGTTTTGAAATAGACTATTACCCAACGTAAAAATACATTCTAAAAATTCTAAAGTTATTTTGTTATACAGCTTTTAAAATAAATAAAGTTCTTTTGGTATTTCAAGTTCTGCAAATCTCAATATAAAAACCACGTCATGTTTAGTATCTTTCCTAACCTGACACAGTGAAATTTCTGAGTATGTGGTCTTTACACTAAGTTCATTCTAAAATTTTCTAATAATCTGAAAAATCTTTCAGTACAATTTTTGATAGCAAAACACTTAAACTTAACTCACTGTTCAAACATGCAGGACGTAACCTAATCTTTTACTATAGGGGGAAGGGTACAAAAAGAGTAATAGATCAATAATACATCGAAATATTAATCTTCTTACCCATCAAGATCGTAGGTTGTGCGAGACGCACGAGGCTTCCGTACTGAAAATTGAGGGTGTGGTAGATTCTCCATTGTTTTAGCAAAACATTGATGCAATTAAATGATTTTTACAATTACTCGTTTTTTGCACAACCCCCTCCTTATAGAAAAAAGGTTACATGACACCCTATCTGTCTAAACGAAGGGTACTCGTGTCTTTGCAGGGGGAACAAAGCCTGCCGGAAAATCACCTAAACTGGCGTTTCCCAAGGGCCCACACAGATTCGACACGAGGTCAAATGCTTGGTCTACCATTGCCAAGATGAAGTCAAACAGGTTCGAGCACGAATGTATGGCAACGGGCGATAAAATTTACGTATTCGGAGGAACGAACGATAAAATGAAGTAAGAACTAATAGCCACAAATAGCACAAATTAACTATTTACTTGGTGCACAAAAGCAGTAAAAACCTTAGTAGTCAATAGGCCTTTTCACAATTTCGTTGTGCGCACACACAGTTTTGAATGTCGGCGGTTAAACGACCCCCAGCACTGTCACGTGACATGTGTGTAAAGCAAAGCCGTCTGTCACGTCAGTTCAGTAACTTCAGTTGTTTTACGTGGACTTTAGTTATGCATTTATCTGTGCGTAGAGTGATTTACTAGCAGGATCTTGCTTTGGGAACAAAAAAGAACTAGATAAGGTTCTAACTAGCTGGTAAAGCTGTTACTATTACAAACGCTTGGACTCCGAGGAGTCGTCAAGTGTACGCGAATGCGTTGTCTGCTTCACTTAACCTTTGACCTTTTCATGATCATCATCAAGCCTTGGAACTCTGAAAGGCTTATTGGTGCAAAATCTACTGCTCTGGCATTATTTGATGCCATTGGCACTATCCACTACTATTTTTGATATAGATTCATCTGCCTGATTACTAGTAATTTTAACATAATTTCTTAAGTTGGCCCTGTTCATAAAATGTAATTTGAACATTTGTTTGACTTGCCAACACTGTTTTATGTACGAAACGGGTGTAGTATACATATAAAAGACCTTCTTAAACTATATGTCCCTCGCAGAACATTAAGATCGAGTTGAAACAGAAGTAATCTTGAAGTCCCACGTACCAGGCTTGTCAAATGCGGTGATAAATCGTTTGAAAACTTACTATTTTAATTTAGACTTCTGTGGTTGAGATAATCAACTTTACTGAATTTTCCCTGTTTTTATTATTTTTCCTTTTTGTCATATTCAATCTACTTTTAATTAATAAGCCGTGGTCTTACATACTTCAGGAATTATTATTTTTTTAGTAATTTTGATGGTCTTTGACTTGTAAAATGGATTTAATCATCACGTGAAATGCAATTAAAATAATCAATAAATTAATTTAATTATATGAATTATATGACAGTGATGATTTATCAAAAGAAGCCAAAGCAGAGTTTGGAAGCAGCAGTTGGTAGCCCAGCTTTTTACTGCTGCGGTCTATATTGTACTTTTGTTTTTACTTCCGAGAAATTGGTCGCCTGCGTTGGTGTAATTTTGGCCAACCAAAGTAAGCCTCAGAAAATTCACAATAAAAAATTATATCACCTAAGTATAATCTTAAGCGAATAAAGTACTCACGTTTTCGCATTTACTGCAATTTTTGTAAAATATTTCAACCGCTGCAGTAAACGTTGGCGCTGACATGTTTCATTTAGTCCGCCAATTGAAAAGCCAGCATGTGACTGACCACGTGGTATGACATCACTCGGACACAGTCGCAGTGAATTCTTAGCACGTGCACTATAAAGATTTGTGTTGTGGTTCTGTGACGCCATGTAATAGTGCGCCGCCGTGACAGTCTCGCGAGAGTATTTAAAACCAAAACAAACAGGAAATTCTTTTAACTTAAGTATGATAAACGCTTAAGATTGCCTCTAACCGTTATAATTCTTTAGCGAAAATTCTGAGACTTGCTTTAACTAGGCCCTTTCTTGTCCTTTAACTCCACTAACTAGCTGCTAATTCTTTGTATGATTAGTGTTTTAACAGCGTTCCAGTTTGTAAATTGAATAATCGTTTCTTGTCCTTTGTGTTTCATTTTATTATTTGTAATTACTTTCATTGTATTGTGGTCGAATTGCGAGATACATAAATAGAATAACGAGCTAACTAACATCAATAATAAATTCCACTAAACATTAGCCACTAATATCACATCATTAGTCGAAATCCTTGTGATTACTTTACAAGGTCAGTTTTGATATTAATGGCAGAGTGAAATCTTAAAATTAAAATTATTTATTAAGCGTAGACGATAGACAAAATGTCATTACTGAGCAACAGATTAAAAGGTAATTTTTTACATTTTTCTGCAATCTCTTCTAGTTACATCCAAGTTTATTTTGACAATTTTGATTCTAATCTGTTGATCTGTAATGACATTTTGTGCATTTATATTTTAGTATCGTCGATTTACTCCTTTTTTCTTTTCCCTTTTTTCCTTTATTCCTTTTCTCTCTTAATTATTTTTTTGGCTTGATTTATAGATTGAAAATTGAAATTATTGTTGAAAATAGTTATGATAGTCTACGCTCAATAAAATTACGTTGATTCCTAGAATTTGGCTCTTTCGTGTACACGTGTTTTATGTAAAATCCAAAATGTCTGTCATTTCAGGATTACCGACACGGTGGAATGCTACAGTGTAACGACGAACAAATGGACTAAAGTGGCTTCTATGAAGCACGCTCGCAAAAACTTTGGTATAGCTCTACACAAGAGGAAAATCTGGGTGGTTGGTGGATGGTCAGAGCAAACACCTAAAGATATGACCGCCACTAACTCAGTTGAATTCTATGACCCTGATATGGATAGGTGCGCATTTAAATCTTAAAATGTTATCTGTACATTTTCTTACTGTGGTAGTTCAAAAATCCGTTTAGACCGGGAACCCAGAGAAGTTAAATGCAAAATTCGAGTGTAAAACGTTTGAGTGGTTAAACAGAATGCACAAAGGCCACGTTTTAAAAGTACGTTTATCTTGTGTTGTGCAAATGTCACACAGAAGAAGCTAAAAATAGCATTTAATGCAAAATTTGAGAACAAGGAAAATGTTTGTGCCAGCATGTAGAACATTATACTCAAGACAAAAATGCCATTCATAAGTGGACCTCTCGTGACTAGTTGTACAACACAATACACACATATTTGTGGAATTTGGCCATTGTGCATTCTGTTTAGCTACTCAAATCTTTCAAATGCTCGAATTTTGCATTAAACTTCTCTGTGCGCCCTGTCTAATCGTTCTCTTCATCATTGTAATCATTGTCATCATTGCACTACTGCCACTACTGTAATATCACCAACAATTTAATGGAAGTAAGATTCGTTGATATTAGCCAAAGAGAGGTGAAGTAAAGAGAAGTGAGGAAGTAATGAAGTGAGGTAAAGTGAAGAGAGGTAAAGTGAAGAGAGATAGTGAAGAGGTGAGGAAGATGAAACAAAGTGAAGAGAGATAAAGTAAGGTGAGATGTGGTGAGCTGAGATGAGATGAGGTGAAGTGAGATGAGATGAGATGAGATGAGATGAGATGAGATGAGGTGAGGTGAAGTGAGATGAGATGAGATGAGATGAGGCAAGATGAGATGAGATGAGATGAGATGAGATGAGGTAAAGTGAGATAAAGTGAGATGAGGTGAAATGAGATGAGATAAGATGAGGTGAGATGTGATGTGATGAAGTGAGATGAGATGAGATTAGATGAGGTGAGATGTGATGTGATGAAGTGAGATGAGATGAGATGAGATGAGATGAGATGAGATCAGATGAGGTGAGATGAGATGAGATGAGATGAGGTGGGGTCAGCTGAGGTGAGGGAGCGCGAAGGAAATTAATTGAGGTGGTAAGATAAAACGTATTAGAGTAGGCTAAATTAAAATAGTGCAAGGTAAGATGAAGTATGATGAAAGGGTGTTGGAATATGTGATGAAAGAGTTGGCATTACTATCTCAATTGATGTTACTACTGTCAGACTCCCAATTGAAACTTCATTTTTATTTCTTCGTTACATTCACTTTAGCAATACATCAACGACTAACAGAGGTTGGTTGGTTGTTTGATTTAGATACCTCTTAGTGAACGAACACCGTTTATTTATTCTTTAAAAACATCTGGAAGTCTACGATTTTCCCCCTGTGCTGTAAAGCTCAAGCTAGGGTGTTGATAAGTATAGTTTAATGTAATTTCGCTTCAGGTGGCAAGATGGGGGAACTTTGCCTCAACCCACTGCATTCGTTAACCTCGCCAGTGTTAAGGGTACACTGTACATTATTGGTGGAGTAGCAAAGCCGAAAGATGGTAAACCAAAGGTATTGAACAAAATCGATTTTTATGACGAAAAGGAAAAGACGTGGAAGACGAAAACAACAGCAAAGGAAGAGCGACGACGGTTCATAACAGCTATTGCAGGTAATATACATCGTCTATGTAGCATACTGCACGAATGGCATTGTTGCGCCATCTTTTGGCAATGCGAAAAACTGCATAATCACGTGCAGATTGAATGTTCACTTGTTACGTTAATGAATTGATTTTTTTGTCAAGAATAAAGTTTATTTTGCTGTGTTAATTGCGTTGGCATCTAGTTTATTATCGGACACTTCAAGATGTCACCGTCTATAACTGTTTTCCTGTTTTCTGTGTGAAGATAGCAAAACTCAAAACTCTGTCGTTCACAGTTCATTTTTCCAATAATAGCATACAGACCTACTTTCAAATGTACGCCAAAGTAATATCCCATAAAGGACAACAACAATAAAGTTTCGTATATGTTACAAAATTATATTCTTGTACACTACCTTGTTTTAGTCTTATTTGAAAAAATGTATTTTTTATGATGTAGGTCACCGACTAAAAATTAATGATATAATATAATGCCATGCCAAGTTTTAACCTATATTTTATTTAAATTTATTGACAATTTTTAAAATGACAAAACAAAATCATATAAATAATAACAATAATAATGTGGATGACAAGATCTACACACTAATAATAACATAATAATTGTCAACACCACGCACACTCTACTATTCGTTACGGTTTCACATTAATTGCAGAAAAACAATCTTTAATGAACAAGCACAACTCATTAATGTCAAGTTCAAACAATTATCTTATAAGTTAATTAAATTACTAAAACTATGTTACTGGAGCGAAATGCCATTTATTTTCGACCCCCCTCTAAATTGCGAGGTTTTGTCGGCAGAAGGTCAAGTGCGCTTACCACTTAAGTACCTTTTCCATAGTAATGATCAGCATGAGGGAAAAGATTCTGGCTAGTTTTTACCTCGATTTTCTGTTTGAATTTTTATGTTTCTTGTCTAGTTTCTCATCTACAATATTTGTCTGCAACATTTGACTGATCCAGATTTCAACTCTGTACTTCGTGGCCGCCTCCGCAACAATATGATAGTGCTCTATTTTATTCTAATGCATGCTGCAAATGGGCAGTCACAAAAAACATATTCTTCGCTTTGAAAACTTTATCGCATGGGTACATTAATGCTTGATGATCGCGCACCGTACAAAGAACTTTGAATTAAATCTTCATTCACGCTTCTCAATTTACTACCAGTCCAGTAGCGTTAACTATTAACTCACGCCTGATATTGCTATCATCGTTAAATTAGCGAACACTTTATTATAAAGGTAATGCACTAAAGTAATACCAGCAATTGCAGTAATGTTAAAAGCAGCAAACAAATGATTATGATGCGTTACTTCAGCATACGTCATTCATGCGGTACATATATTGTAAGATTAAATGGGAGAGAACTAAATTCCAAACTATGGTGTCTTTCTTTCAGGTTCTCGCATATACATTATTGGTGGAAATTCTAAGAAAAGTGCAGGAAAGAGTTTAGTGGATGTGGACTGTTTCGATGTTTTGACAAACGAATGGGTACAGTCCGTTACAAAAATGCCCAAACCATGCTCAGGCATGAAAGCTATTTCCGTCAAAAAACCAAAATCTGGTCACTGAAGAACACAACACAAACGGCGAATTCTTCAAATGATTTATTCAAAAATTTTGATGAATTTTTTGCACATTGAACCGTTGTCACAAAGAAGAATGTAAAATACTTGGCGAATTCAGCGTTTTTGTTGTTTTTATCATTATCCATGTTTATGAGCTATGTTTGTAGAATTGCAGTATATCATACGTATTATCAGCTGTGTTGTGCTGCTTTGTGTCAGCGGAGATACATACTATATATTTTGTCATTATATTTGGAAGGAGTTTACAATTCCCTAAACAGTTTAAACATCCTAACCCTAAAACCCTGATACTAATGGCCTAGTCCGCTTCACGAATTAATTTCTTGTGTGTCATCAGCCACCAGTTACTTTTATCCACGGTAACGATATGGACGGAAGAAATAACGTCTGCGGCAACCCCAGTATGGACGACAAAAGACACGCCAGTAGTAATATCCCTGCCTTCTATATGGGCGGCGACGAGGAAAACCTCTTCTACTGGAGGCAGTAGTTGTTGTAGATAGAGTTGCTAGTGTTGTTGGCGATGGTGACGTCACTGGAAACCAGCTGTGGTGGTGGCGAACTCTGTAAATATCGGCCGACAAAAATTGTTTGCTGCAAAAATTTAAACAAATGTCACAATGAATGACAACTAATGTGAGACAGGAACGTAGCTGAAACAGACAAAATAATAACCTGGGGTATATTGATCTGAAGGTTCTCAATTAGATTTTGTTGCTGGCTCATTCACAAGCATTTCCAAATTATTCAGGTAGTTCGGGTTAAGATTAGGATTAGAACTAAGGTTAAGGTTAGCCTACGTATGATTCCAGACTTTTAGGTACACCCATTCAATTTCAAAAGATTTATTTAATACCTTTAGATTCTGATTAGAATAGGAACTCAGCAATGCAGGAGCTATGGTGAAACTTTATTAGAAGATATTATGTCTTACGCCATTGATCTCATTCAAAGCCGCTACTGGACAGTTAATCACTTCACTACTATTACGTTCTACTCACAGCTATACAGACGCTTTATTCGTTGTATATCCTCGGGCTGCAAGTCTTCCCTAAACCTAGCAGAGCCGGTAATGAATGGATACGTGACACCACGCCTGAAAATAGCAACAAAAATTGGTAAACATGCATTTGATAATAAAAGCTGTGCAGAAAATTTGTATCTCAGTAATGAGCAATTAAATTGAATAAAATTTGCAATTAAGTGAAATAACGCAACCGGATCCGTGGTTGGCTTATTATGAATCAAACAAATTAACGAATTACGGTAAGAATTTACTGATTCACACATCCGGCCGAAACGAATTATGCTAAAACACTTTACTTTTTACACAGAGTATAGGAGCATACTGCAAATTATGATATAGACCTTCCGGGAGATGGAAGACACCTCATGCCGGAGTATGGATTATGACTTGCCCCTCATGCCTTTTTCTGTGTGACACAGGTTTAAACATGCAACATTGAAAAAGTACATTGGAATGTAACGCAAAACCTACTAGTCGAAGTATATGTATCTTACTCTTGACACAGTTTGGAACCTTTTATCTTATGTATAATTTATTTTTGTAGGACTTTTCATTTAGGCAGTAGACATCATAGTTGTGATAGGTAACTGTTACGCTACTGTGTGATTACAACGGGTGGCACGGAAAAAATGTGCCGAAGTTTATACCACAATAACGTTAGAAACAAACGCGCTACAAAGTTGAAATATCACAGTCGTTATTACTATTCATTAACATTTGTTTCTGAAAGTTACAAGTTTATACTTTTAGTAGCTTTACATATTTAAAGCAGTTAAAACATTTTTGAGATAACAAGAGATTACCTTTTTCAGATTTAAATTGAAAATGATTGCAATCCTGCACCATTCACGTCTAGTCAAAATTTATAGTGGAATGGCATTTATGAGTTTTTGTGGTGAATGACCCAAATTAATTACTTACTTTGAAACACTAATGTATTGATATTGTTTGTTTTTTAACATCCTATTACTATTTCATTATTCATTAACTAAATTTGTTATCTATATATTAATATTCTTGGTATCTATGAGAATTATTATAATTTTATTCGATTGCTACTATTCTATTTATGTTTTTTAATTCGTTAACGGTATAGAACTGCATATACATACGAGCTTAAAAACAAAAGTAGATATCAAACAAACAGGGTGCACGTAACAAGTTCGAACTCTCTTTACATGCGGTTACAGTTAATAGCATAGCATCGACGTAGTCAGTAATTCAAAATAGGCAATATACTATATCAAAATATCAGTGCAGTCGAAAGTCAGAATTAAATGAATTAAATGTGAAAATATATCAAACAGGCTGTGATATCACCAACGAGCAAATCTCTTTGCTAGAGTTAGAACTCCAGATGCTATTTCTGCTTTCAACATAAATTCATGTGAATGTCTTATGTACTAGTGATAGTCCTGGAGTCAGTATATAGTTCCGTAAAAATTTTAATGTACCCTATTTCTGACAGTGGATTTCCATTCAGAACTACTCTAGCAAAAGTATTATCTTAGATAGATTTTTCATAATTGGGAGAAAATTGAGTGAGCGGCCATTGTTAAAATTGGTTTCCGATACACGGGATTCTTTGTGCAACTTTGCTTCTGCAGCACAGATGAAACCGAATTTGCTATGCAATCATAGGTTTTCAAAGTCTGTGTATATAAGGGCAGTGTTAGTTTTGCGTTATGTGGCTTAGTTTAGGCACTTTGCGGAAATGTCGGCAAAAATAAAATGAAACATTACTAATGTGGTAACGTAATGTAAAAGATGCCACAAGAACACAAGCAAAAATTTTAAGAATTTACTCCTTCTTGTACTTACACACTACAAGCTTAATATGTGTGCTTGTGTTTCCATATAAGTGAAGTCATCCAGCTCCCGTTCAGCGCAGGAGCACTGACCAAGTGCTCAATGTGTTTTGGGTTGTTTGCTGTTATTGTAACATGGGCGTAGACTCTAGCGCTTCTTCGTGCTATCAAATTCTTTACAAGACACGTCACTTTGTCAACAAACAATAACTGAACAATGGTGGTTCTTCTCCATAACAAAACTCATTGTTGGTATTGTAAGAGCGAGTTCCAGGCAAAAGGAAATACTGTAGGTGCTACATTGGCAGGCAAGCCAATGAGCCACTAAGCACTTCAGGTCCGCCGCCATGTTGGCGAAATAACATTGCTGGTACTTCATCGGCATTACTGAAAATGTGCTGCTGTAAAAAATAAGGTTTCTAAGAAGAAGCAGGAGTTGTCGAGAAGTGCCAAGTAGCCAAGAAGTTCTGCAATCTTACACACAAAAAAATTAGAAAGTGTCATAGACGTCAGTGATAGGAAACGTCAAACAGAAGTTGGTCAAATTAGTCCTAATGCTGGAGCCACTACTGCCACAGACAAACCGACAAGTAAAGACGTGCCAAAATCAGACGTCAGTCCACAAGTTGATCTTGGGTTAGATATGGCTACTGGTGGTCAGGTAGACCCTCCCTCTGGTTCTTTGTCTAAAACTTCTGTCGAAGAAGGTAAAGAAGGTGCAGATGAAGGTGTCAAACTCGGCGCGCACAACACAAATGACTTTCTGATATTTGTGGCAGGTGGAGCAGATCCAGATGATGATGAAAAGTAAGTGCAACAAATAGGAATTAATTAAATTTTTGTATAATGTTTTCAGACTACTTTTTTAAATACTGTGTTTTTATTAGTTTTCTTTTATTTGTATGCTCACACGATTTTAATTAATTTACCTTATGGTATGAAACAGTACATTTGTTTCTTTGATGATATGATGTGGCTGATGGGTGTGGATGGTATGATGTGGGTGGTGTAGTGCAGAGGGTGTGGCATGGGTGGTGTTGGTGTAGTATGCTGGGTGTGCTGTGAGTGGTGTGATGTGGGGTGTTGTGTGAAAAATTCTTTTTTGCGGGGTTTGGTTACATTATATAACAGTACGCATATTGTCCGAGAACCACTTAAAGGAAAACCGGCTGATTGTGTAAACATTAGTTCAGAATAAAGAATTCTCTAAAATATTGAAAACTACAATAGTTTTTTTAAATCAAAGCTTAGATTAAATAATAATTATCTCGGATACTCAAATATTGTTAAACTTTCAAAGCTACGCGCGGCTCAGTGAATCTATTAATGTTGACAGCGGCGCCTTTTTATCACATTCGTGTGGCCGACAAGTAGAAGGCGGTATCGCGATAAGCATGATCATGAACTGCAGTGTTAGTTTCTGACGTCATTTGATGTAGAGCCCATTTTTCTTGACACCATGCGTTTAAACAGTACCTGTAACACTTATGCAAATGTGCTTGTTGCGCAAGAGAACACGCCTGCCATTGCACAAACTGTGGTTAGTTTCTGACGTAAGCAATAGCTGTATTTGGTTGCCGTTAATTAACTTTCTACGCTAAATATTCCAATATAAGAAACAACTACTAACTTTTATAGGCAAGGAAACGTATATTTTGGACAGTAAATCAAAATGAAATTAAGTCTAAACAATCGTCCGGTCTTCCTTTAAGATACAACCAGTACATGGTTAAAGTGTTATTCACCTTAAATAAAGCTTTTATTATTGATATTATTATTATTATTATTATTATTGTTGTTGTTGTTGTTGTTGTTGTTGTTGTTGTTGTTGTTGTTGTTGTTGTTGTTATTATTATTACTACTACTACTACAACTATTAATTTTTTACGTACATAACTACGCATCTTCAGTTGTTGCAAGTAAACTACATTAGAAAACAACATGTTATGTATGCAATACGATGAAAGCAATGAAGAGCACTTCAACACAGCGTAATTCAATGCAAATGTGTTATGTTAACAATTCCCAATCCTTTTTGCAGAAGCGCTGGCACAAGTTTTTATTGCTACGATCCAGAAAGTGGCGAATGGACTCAAAAGCCAGATCTGTCTGAACCCATTGACAACCATGGAATGTGTGCGGTTGGCCCACACGTTTTCGTGATAGGTAGATTAAATTATTTTTCAAGTTTCAAAGTTTACAAATCTAATTATAATGTCATAATAGGAGGCTATTACCAATAATTTGAGAATTCTGAAAAATACAGTTATAGCTGTTGATGTGTGGCAAAACACAAAATCTCTCAGTCACCGGAGCTATTCAGTTCAAAATAAATAATCAGAAACAGAAAATATCATGGTGTCCACTTAGCAAATTTAAAAAACAAACTTATATAATCACAAAATTATACATAAAATACACAAATTTAAAAACTGTGTACCTCCTAGAGCGGTGTACAGTAAGAAGACTGCGGCAATCTTTTAATTGACGTCAAACAAAATGTCATTATTCTCAGTCAATCTCTGCTGCCTGTCCAATCAGTGCGCATATTTTTCACATGCCCACAGAACCGGTTCATTACCTTGTCTTTCGGGACAAGAGGTCTAACATGTCGGTATATGTCATATTCAGGCAAAATGTTTTCTTTTCTGTTCAGTTTTTATAAACTTCAATAAGATCTTCACGGTCCAAATTAATTCAAATGTGGTCAAAAATTATGTTATATATCAACGTAAAATTTGTATCCTGAAATAGTCAATTTTATGCTATTCTGCTATAATCATGATTAAAAGATGCCATTTGTGACTTATGACTTACGTAACTTGGACAAGATCGTTTACGGAATAAAATAATCAAATTTGTTCCACTTCTGTAGTCTAACAAACAGTTGAAAAAATGCAAAAAGTGGATAAATATATTTTGTTGCTCATTTATTGTAAAGCAATGCTAACTGGCTTAGTTTCTTTATTACACTCATGTCTGTACATTTTGTGCTGCTTTGAAACTTCGTCTCTACAATTCTGTTTAAATTGAAAAGTCATTTTTTGGTTACTTGAAGTTTTAATTTCGTGTAAAAATACCTGCTGCTCTGCAAGTTTATGCTTATTAAAAAGTGCAATCAGTTTATCTGCAGATTAGACAGTAACTGTGACGGTCATGGTGTTGTTTAGTTTAGTTTAAACAGTTGTTGTCCAGCGTGAGCTGTTGTCCCGAATGCCGCTGAGTGTGCTTACGTTAAAACGTCAATTCACCGACAATCAAGTTTTGCTGACTGCTCATTCAGCGTGCGATGTTTTTGGCACACTTGTATAACCTACGTGTGGCTGTTCTTTCAGGACATTAGCTGCAGCTTTGTAGTGCCGATATATGTTATAATGCTTTGAAAAGTGCTCAACTTTTCATCAGTTCGCGGCAAAGACACCCGCCTGTTCTAGATTTTATTACAGATTATCGATTGTCTGTATTGTGAAATTGGAAATGAATTAATGGAAATATGTAGTTTAATTTTGTCTTTATAGGAAGAAATGCACGACGCTTACGTCTATGTCCCGAATGCCCTAAGCGTCGCCAATATACTTGACGTCAATTAGGACTATTATACACCTTTCTCGACCCTCTTTTCTCCAAGTATTCTCAATGACGTGTTATTCAATGAACAGCCTACTATCTATATGACTTGATGCAAAAAATATTGTCACAGTTCACTGTTGATAATGCCCAGAGATAGCAGACGAAACGTCTTGGTTTTAAACGTGTACTTAACATGTATTTCTGTGATTTTAATAAAATTTGATCTTTGTAAATCAGAGACAGTTTACAGTCAGTTTAACAATGATATCTAGTATTCTGCTTTTCCAGGAGGCTCAAATCCCGTGTTTAGGAAAGAAACTACTGTCGCACCTGTTCAGACGTCTTCCATGTTCGACTCAAGGTCCAACATTTGGGGCAGCGTTGCCAAAATGAAATCTCCACGAATGGAGCATGAATGCATTTCCACCGGTGATAAAATTTATGTATTTGGTGGAACCATTGACAAAATGAAGTAAGAGTGCATAATTAATTACAACTAACTACATTTAATTGTGAAACATTATTACTGGATTGTATTGAAACCATTATAACTGTAAATATTTTATTACAACATAGAGAATACTAACTTATTTCATTTAAATATTTGATTTGTACTAACATCAATAATTTTACAGAGATATTTTGCTGATTGTATTTGTGTTGTTCAATCATTGAAAGTACATTTATATTTGTATGTTGAAGTTATAATGTGTTTTCTGTGCTCGTAAGTGGTACTTATAAACTTATTTGTTGTTCCAAAATTGAAAGGAACTGTTATTTAATAACCTTCACAGTGCTAATAAATAAAACATGTCTGCATCCAAACTATTAACATTTAGCTTAGTTGGTTGGATGAAATGTTCTAGCCAGTTCCAGTGATGGCTAAAATGGTGGTACGTGTCCACAAGGCTATAATATTATTAGCATTTCTCTCGTATTTTCACAATTGGGTCCATAAACTAGGCGAATGACTGTTATGGGAGTTGCTATAGAATCTCTTGCAATAAAATCTGCTGCGATGTTCAGCGTCCGGCTTAGTTAATTAGTTAATTAAGGAACAAACACTAAGAGAAACACTAAGTCCGGAAATGGCTGCATGTGGCCGTATTTTGTGGATTGTGAACTCAATAATATTTTTTTTATTTTCCAACTATGTTTGAACAATTTATTTCATAAAAGTGAGAACGACAATCATTTCAGAGTTACAAGTAATGTGGATTGCTACTGCTTAAGGACAAATCAGTGGACAACGATGGCCCCCATGAAATATGCCCGTAAAAACTTCGGCGTTGCTTTCCACAAGAAGAAAATATGGGTGGCTGGTGGGAGCACAGAAACAGTTGATAACGCTGTGGTTGCTACAGATTCTGTTGAAATTTACGACCCTGAGAAAAATAGGTAAAAACTAAATTTCATTTTCCTAAAACTAATAATGTTTTTGAAGAAGAAATAACCAGGCAGATTAAAAGCAACAACTGCAATTTAATATACAAAAAAATGTATACTAAAATACACTCATTTTCAGTTGGCACGTTGGGATTCCGTTGCCTCAATCATGTGCTTTTGTTAATCTCTGTAACGTCAGGGGAAAACTGTACGTGGTCGGTGGAATAGCAAAACCAAAAAGGGGCAAACTGAAGTTCTTGCGCAAGATCCATGTCTACCATGACATAGACAACAAGTGGATAACAAAAACCACGATGACGGAAGATCGACGATATTTTGTAACAGCCGTTGCAGGTAATATAACGTGTCAACGTCGCGGTACAAAAATTAAACGTCATAGACTACCCGTTCTGATCCTAATTTTAAATGTGCTCTTCATTCAACTTTTTCTCACTATTTTAAAGTGAGTTTCTTTAATTAGAAAAGGTCTAACTACGTAATATGATCACATAGTGCATCCACTCATACATGCTGTTTATGTAGGTATGTTCTGCACATAATTCAATCTAGTACTTTAGTCTGGTTTTGATTCAGTAGTAATGAAAGTAGCCATTACCCGAAACAAGACAGTGCTTGGAGTTGCTAAAAAGCCTTCGCTGCATCTCAGTGTTACTTCTTTACACGCTTTGGTCTTGAGTAATGTTGTTCATCCTCGTCCAGACAAATCTATAGCTTTAGGAAAACAGCACGAGGGAAGTTTCTCTTAAAAAGCAAATTAATGTTTTGACTAACTAATGGCAGTAATGCAATAATGTCCATATTGCATTTATAAAACGGTGATTTATTTTTTCAGGACCTCATATTTACATCTTAGGAGGAAATAACGCGAATAGTGCAGGAAAGAGTCTCACAGACGTTACTTGCTACAATGTGTTGTCGAATGAGTGGAAACTTTCCGCTTCAAAAATGCCCAAGTCTGCCATGGGCATGAAAGCAGTCACTGTGAAAAAACAGACGGCACATTAGGAGATAAACGAACATCACTCTCACGCTAACACTAATTCATAAGCGATTCATTGTATTAAAGTTGTTAAATGATTTTACGATAAAGTAAATTTTATTTCTTTCGACTTTTATGCTTTTGAGTTAAAGATCCAATGACACAATTTTTTATGTTATTTTCTTTTATAGCGCAGGCAGAATTGCATATTTCTTAACTTTTAAGACAGTTCCAATGCATACTTTTATGTGATAGTGTTACTTAAAGGAAGACCGGACGATTGTTTAGACTCAACCTCATTTTAATTTATTGTCCAAAATATACATTTTCTTGCCTGTAAAAGCTAACAATTGTTCCTTATATTTGAATAATTAGCTTAGAAAGTTAATTAACAGCAACTAAACACAGCTTTTGCTTACGTCAGAAACTAACCACAGTTTGTGCAATGGCAGGCGCAACAAGCACATTTGCATAAGTGTTACAGTACTGTTTAAACGAAAAATGAGCTTTACATCATATGACGTCAGAAACTAACACTGCAGTTCATGATCACGCTTATCACGGTACTGCCTTCTATTTATCGGCCACGCGAATGTGACAAAAAGGCGCCTTTTCAAATCTTAGTATATTCATTGAGCCGCACGTAGCTTCGAAAGTTTAACGAAAGTATCCGATTTAATTATTATGTAATCTCAGCTTTGATTTAAAAAAACTATCGTAGTTTTCAATATTTTAGAGCATTTTTTATTCTGAACTAATGTTTACACAATTTTCCGGTTTTCCTTTAAATTACGCGCCGTTGGCCCTGCAGCAAATATTACCGCCCGCCATTACACTCAATGCTATGACGTCACGTCAGGTAGAGCTTACTGAGAGATAGTACAGTAGACAACCGGCGGCTTCAGCAAGCAGAGTACTATGAACAGAGCGGCTATTGCTGAGTAATGATTTATCTACTAATAAAAACGTTTCTTTCGATATTCTTTATCTATTTATAGCAAATAAATTTATAAGAACCAGTCTTTATTTTAAAAACTGCAAGGAACAGCACATTTATAGTAACAAGCACAGTATACAGAGCAGTATGATGTTATTTATACTGTGCGTAGGCTGTATGAACAATAGGTGTGCCGAGTATTCCTGCGAATTAAATCATGCTGGTAGCCACTATTTTGGGTTAGATGCACGGCAGTTAAGTTAATAATTAACTTTTCTAGCTAAATTTCATGAAAACTATATATAGTGCAAGTTAGCAGTAAGACATCCCAAGCCTACCAATTTCATGGAAACTCGATTCTAATGGTAACCTCCCTTTCTTCACTTTTTAAAATATCTCTATCCCTTTTTTTCATTTACTTTAACGTAAAAATCGCACAAAATGCGACCATAGTTGTGATAGAACATCTTTTCCCTTTCCTACAAATAGAATCGCCTATCTATCCTGCTAGACATGGCGAAAAATAAAGTCTGGACAGGTGCACGTAGAATAAAGGTACCCGACGGTACAAAACTTATATACATGTCGATCAGCAGTCAAACTGTAGACTATGAGAATGTTTTTGACTTGAAAATTTTCTTCTCTGAAACCTTATTTGTACAGTCGATAAAGCCCAGGTAACAAAATCTGTCTTTACTGCCTTAATGTCTATTTCTTTTCTCGTCGATCGTACCTAATAATGTACTGCTACTTTTACAATTTTATACGTTGGAAAACGTAAAAACGATCACTCTTTGTCAGAAGCATTGTCTGAACGGCACATCAGACAAAAGATAGCTTGGCAGACTTTAATGGCAATGAGACATTTATAAAGCCGAAATGATCAGAAAACAGAAAATAATCTGCAACAAGAAAGCAACCTAGCGCGAAATACCAGTGATGCCACAATAAAACTTTTACAAGTTGTACCTCGTCACTACTATTTTTCATCTGTAAAATGTAAATGTAAAGTGTGACTGTGTGGACAAATAATTTGAGCTTAACATTAAAAGATGCTTCAGCGAGTACCCCAGTTTCTCCATTACCGGCGTACCGCTTGGCTTTGTCATAAGTAAATACAGCGAGAGTCACACGTGCGCAGTGTCGTTCCTTAGGGGACGTCACTTCCGCTTTCTTCCATTTTTTCGTTTTTCGCAAGATGTCACTAAAGGCGCTAAATTTGAAGTGTTTCAATGCTAACCAAACCGAAACGTGCAAGTTTATAAAGAAATAAACCCGTGTTTTGCATCACAGTAGTCAGTGGTGAATTTTGATATCGTCTATCAGTGGACCTTTAAGAAGCAATTGCAATAAATGAAAATAGGCTACAATCACTACTAGCAGTGAAGTAACAATTGAACATTTTTATCTTGTGGAACAAAACTTGCTCACATACGTCGCTTTTCTTTCTCTTTCCTCTCTCGTTCTCTCGTTCGCTTTGCTTTTTTCTCCTTTGTCTTTCCTCGTCTCTCTCTCTCCCTCATTTTCTCTCCCTTTTCGCTCCCCTCTTACTTTTTCTTTGAATTATTATCTTTGATTTGATAAAAACTTCATTTTTGTAAATATTTCCAGCGCATTTAACAATGTTCATCAAACATCTTTTATGTCCAGATAGAGCGCTCGTGTGGCCTAAACACTCAAGTACAAAAATAGATCTCTATACCAAGTTTTCCTATAACAGTCACACTCTGCTTCCTGACTATGTCAATGTTACTTATTTTAAAAACGCATACATGCGATCGTTCCTGTACCTAAATACCATGAATATAAAACAATTCTTCAGAGAGTAAACCTGTTAGAAAATAACGGTGGTGGTGTCAGTGATTTTTGCTGAAGCGTTGCTAATTTTCTAATCGAGGAATTTTCAAAAACATTGGGCAAAATCATTCTGCCGCTAATAATTAGAAAGTAAGGATGGAAGCGATCTAGCGCCAAAAATTGCCATCCATTTGACATAAATTTGGTCGCGACACTTAGGATATATAAATTCAAAAACATTTTCATTTACTTATAGAAAAAATAAATAGAAAACATTTGCATTGTCACAAACAGTATCAAGCAATTCAGAATTGTGATGTCAAAATAACACAAAATCATTGTCATTTCTTACATCAATAGTACATCAGTTCTGCTACATTCGGAATTCGCTTAAACCTTTTTCATTGTCTCTCAGACTACTTGCCTGTTATTGTCTGCATTGCCTGCCTTCTCGGGTGTGGTAGAGATTGGACGACTAGCCTAGTCTCTTATAGAAGTGGAGTTAATGAAATCTTTTCGTGGTTATTGACGTCCACGTGGACTGCTGGTGATGACGACGTTGCAAAATTTCCTACACTGAAGGCAAAGTTCATCAGGATGTACCAAGATAAAGGTGCACGATCTCACCACGAAGCTTCGACAATCCAGCAGCCTACTACTCCACGTCCACGTCCACGTCCAAGTCCAAATGTGAGGTGTTTTGAGTTGGAAAACTTCATTGGCAGTGGAACGCGTACATACTCATTTTCCGAAACTACAAATTACACAATTACTGAGTTACACGATGAAGCGGCGGCTGCACAGTTAATTAATACTAATCAAGTGAAAGATTCTGGAGCATCTACTACGTCACAGAAAATTGTTATTAAGGCAGCTGGTGGTAAGGACTCTACGTATCCCGCTCCAATATATGTAAGTAAGACAAGGAAAATAATTACAGAATTCATTGGATCTGGATCTGCTGAAGGTACGTGCACTGGTGATACTCGAAGTGTTGTTATCGAGAGCCCTGCCGTTAAGTTAAGCCCTGTTGGTGAAGGAGTTTATGCTGGTGAATCATCTGCTGCTATTTCGGAATCGCTTGGTGCTGCGAAAGTTCCTGCGCAACTGCCTGAAACACGCCAATTTGAAACTTGTTCTCCTAAAGTTCTATCTGACAACGAAATACCTGCAAATAAAACAAGAACTGTGATAACAGACAGTGATTATGGGGACATGCTAGGCCTGCACAAAGCCACAGATGACAACAAACAAAGTTTGGCATCACCAAAAGGTAAAATCGTGCCAGATAAAGCAATTAAAGCTGAGACAGCAAAAGAAACGGGGGACAAACAAAAAGTACCAATCCAAGTTGATAAAACCGAGCTTGATGAAGTAAATAAAACCGAAATAGCGAAAGAAAAGGAAAAACGCACAAAGGAAAAGAAACACGACCCAGAATGTGATAAAGGCAAAGCTAGGAAGGATAAGGGAAAGCATGAAATAGTAACTAATGAACCCGATACAAAAAGCAACAAAATCGAACCTGAAAAAAGAAACCCTGAAATTAGAATTGATAATATACCTGAGACAAGGGACGACAATACGATGAACGAAAATGAAACAAAAAAAATTAACACGAAAAGTGAAATAAAACCTGCCGAGGTAGCCAGCAAAAATCAAACGAAAAGGCATTTTGGTGGGGACAAACCACACGAAGGAGCAGCCGAAACTAAGGATCCGGATTCTAAAAAAACTGACAAAGCAGCTACTGCGGAAAAACTCGATAAAACCAAACGTAAAGACAGCGGTAGTAAAACAAGTGATCATAGTGATGGTAGACCTGCTAGTGCTAAACCAGAACCTAAGGAGAAAAGTGACAGTAGACCTGCTAGTGCTAAACCAGAACCTAAGGAGAAAAGTGACAGTAGACCTGCTAGTGCTAAACCAGAACCTAAGGAGAAAGGTGACAGTAAACCTGATAGTGCTAAACCAGAACCTAAGGAGAAAAGTGACAGTAGACCTGCTAGTGCTAAGCCAGAACCTAAGGAGAAAAGTGGCAGTAGACCTGCTAGTGCTAAGCCAGAACCTAAGGAGAAAAGTGGCAGTAGACCTGCTAGTGCTAAGCCAGAACGTAAGGAGAAAAGTGGCAGTAGACCTGCTAGTGCTAAACCAGAACCTAAGGAGAAAAGTGACAGTAGACCTGCTGGTGCTAAACCAGAACCTAAGGAGAAAAGTGACAGTAGACCTGCTAGTGCTAAACCAGAACCTAAGGAGAAAAGTGACAGTAGACCTGCTAGTGCTAAGCCAGAACCTAAGGCGAAAAGTGGCAGTAGATCTGCTAGTGCTAAGCCAGAACCTAAGGAGAAAAGTGGCAGTAGACCTGCTAGTGCTAAGCCAGAAGAACCTAAGGAGAAAAGTGACAGTAGACCTGCTGGTGCTAAACCAGAACCTAAGGAGAAAAGTGACAGCAGACCTGCTAGTGCTAAACCAGAACCTAAGGAGAAAAGTGACAGTAGACCTGCTAGTGCTAAGCCAGAACCTAAGGAGAAAAGTGGCAGTAGACCTGCTAGTGCTAAGCCAGAACCCAAGGAGAAAAGTGACAGTAGACCTGTTAGTGCTAAACCAGAACCTAAGGAGAAAAGTGACAGTAGACCTGCTAGTGCTAAGCCAGAACGTAAGGAGAAAAGTGGCAGTAGACCTGCTAGTGCTAAGCCAGAACATAAGGAGAAAAGTGGCAGTAAACCTGCTAGTGCTAAGTCAGAACATAAGGAGAAAAGTGGCAGTAAACCTGCTAGTGCTAAGCCAGAACATAAGGAGAAAAGTGGCAGTAAACCTGCTAGTGCTAAGCCAGAACGTAAGGAGAAAAGTGGCAGTAGACCTGCTAGTGCTAAGCCAGAACGTAAGGAGAAAAGTGGCAGTAAACCTGCTAGTGCTAAGCCAGAACGTAAGGAGAAAAGTGGCAGTAGACCTGCTAGTGCTAAGCCAGAACATAAGGAGAAGAAGAGCTCAACTGGAAAATCTCGTCCTAAACCAAAATCGTAGGCGTTTTGCATGTACTTCACATACGAGGACATTGCACGTGATTATCTATCTCATATGTCGGATGCGATTTTTTATGATAATTCGGCTCCACAATTTTCATATTTCAAGTACCCTTTACGATATACGCAGATGTAAGAAACAACTTTATCGAGTAAAAACAATTATTGGAAAGTTGCCTCATTGACAAAATGCAATAAAACACGAAAAGATATTAAAACATAAATTAGTATTTTCTTTTCGTATACGTGTCTCTTTGAAAAGTAGATCCTAAAAGGAAACAGGACTTTAAGCTAAAACAGGATTTTAAACAATAATCTACCGTATAAAACATTGAAAGGGGACATAATTGTTTTTTTTAAGAATGACTTATACAAAAGAATTATTTTTCGCTTTCCGCTAATCTACTTAGACTGGGTCTAGCGCCTGCACATCGAAAACGCGTTGCACAAAAAATAGGCACTGTACTTGATCATAAGAGCACAGTTCAGTGTGACAGTGCACACGCTCAAGAACTCATGCGTTGGCACAGCTGCAAACTTGAAATTTAAATTTTTGAAGCTAAATTTATGAAGTTTTTGGGTAGTCAATTTTAGCCAGTAGCATTGTATGTCAATTTTCGCTTTCGCTACCACGTGTAACATACTCGTGGAATGTTTCTGTCGCTTGAAAATTATGTTCAGTTCCGACACCGTCTCTAGGGATTCGTCCACCATTAAGTGACCTTATAAACTATCTTAACTTTCTAATTTTATCATCAGAAGCGACTTTCCGCAAGCAATAACTGCTTAAATGAATTCAAACTTCTGTAGATTACCTAATGTTCATATAAAAATATCACAAAATTAGCAATCTAACTTTTTGTAAGAGCTTACTGTACTGTTGACGGAAATTGATAATGCGCTGCTTTTCTTCAGCCGATGATGAACGATAAAAAATAGGCGCTCAAAATAACAGCTGAAATGATCATGACTTTAAAATGATTTTAATAATCAAACCGGTCGCTTATCACACTGTCATTACTAAGTCCTTCTAACATTTTTCACGAAAACTGAAATAAGCCAAACTTCCCAGAAGACTTGGTCTTTCCTTTAATACAAGCTTGTTGAATAGTATTTCATGTATATTGATTTGTTTAATTTTTGTAAAATTCATCTTTTAAATAACTTTGGGCTTACCAGAAAACAAAACTATGTGCATAGCATCACTGACACGTTTTCACTTCTCGGTTCCACGGTCTTAATCTGTGAAAAAATAAACAACTAGTAGCACGGCTGGGAGACCAAGTCGATTCATATGACACAACATGATCTATATATTATATATACACGATGTCAAAAAACAGGAGAAAATGGCCAAACAAGGGAATAGATGTATAAATATAGTGGCATTTAGGAAGAATTAACGGTAAAAGTTTCGTATAAGCATTACGAAATTCATAAAATTTCTCTCTCACTCTTTCTTTCTTTCTTTCTCGCTGTCTTTCTCTCTCCCCCAATGGCAATTTTCTTGATCCACATTTGCGTATCGACCTCATGGCAGCCTGCAGTAAAATCAGTTACCACTTCCAGGAAGCAGAAGCAAGACGTATCGTGTAAAAGGATTCCTTCTTGCATCCAGTGCTTAAAGGACAAGAAAAGGGATACCTGAAATAGGTTTGAGAAAAATCGCCTTAAAAATTATAATACCTTGCAGCAATTTTATGCATATATTTATACTCACGTTAAAATGATTTTTTGTTTGTTTTCTTTTTAAATCTGCCACGATATTGTTCCGAAGTCGCTATTACATGACGTCACTACGCAAACGTAAATCAGGGGAAGAAAAGGAAATGTTAAATTATGTCCCCAAAAACTTTTCATGCAAATCTGCATTACTTGGCATTTCGCTTACCTGCTTGAAAGACTTAAGTAACTAGAAGTAATAATTGAAAATTTTCATGCCAGTAGGTAAAATGTCGCTGGCTGACCCTCCAGGGTGCACCACTCACTAACCAAAACTGAAAAATTTATCTTATTGACAAGATACAGTAATTTAAAATTTGACTTAATTAGTGACATGTGTGCTATTTTTATACTCTGTGGTTGAGCCAATGTAAACCAATTCATTTTCGTGGTTTCTAGGCATTTTGAGCCAAACAATGGTCGGAAAATTAATGAAAAAATAAGCAGTATTTCAACTGTTTCCCACCTTTAAGGATACAAAATTTAGGTATAACTCAAAAGCAGCACTTTCTTTCTCTGCTCATTTAACCACTTTCAAATCATCCATGTAGGTCCTTTAATCTCTCGTCAATAACATAAGTAATATCATTCCCGTTTGTGATCAATCCCTTTTTTGTGAGTCAGACAACAATATGACTAGCTGTCAACTACATCACATATTTCATCATATTCACAAAAACAAAATCATTTTCATTTAAAAACTCATCCATTTCTTTCTTTGAATTCACAATCTATCTGCTTTTCTTGTCATTTTCAGGGGTATATCAAAAAAATTATAACGCCCTAGGCTGACAGTCCCATCCTGCGCACCTATATTGTTATATATGAAGCCCAAGAAACAATTATTGTATTATATTAGTAATACTACTACTTAAATACTCTTGTTGTTTTTGTTAATTTCATTTATTTGTACTGGCTTATAGCCAAGGATGTTGCATAACTGCTTGTGGTGTAAGACGTTTTATATAAGAATGATTGTATATCTTTGTTATAAACGTTATAATGGCGCTTATTATAAAAGCAACTATCTGTGATGTGTTATAAAATACACGTTTTGTGTGAACACGAAAGGATACACATTTTCTGAGTATAGAGGAGAATAGAAATTTTTTACACTGAGTCATTATTTGGCACCCTAGTCTACAGCCGGGTTAGTCATTGATAAATACGCCCTGATCTTTTTCACCACAAGTTCACTTATTGGTTCACTCATTCGTAATTAATCGTATTACTAGTAGCGCATAGGTAGGTCTCAGTTGCGTTGACCTTTTATTCCAAAATAAAAATAAAAGACAGGCCCTAACAACATCGCTGTCCAGACTCAAAGATGGTTGCCTCGTTTATGGCCCCAAAATGAAAGTCAAAAATAGGACCTAACTATATCGCTGTCAGCGCCTCTTACCCTATCCCGGGTGTCTACCGTCCATGTTTTGTTATGTTAACTTTTTAACTTATTCAAAGTCCTGCTAGAGAAAAATTAAATGAAATGGGAAACAAGAAAATAAAAAAAAGATTTTTAAAACGGCGTGGCTAAGTTACGTAACAGTGGACAAAACGTACATGTATCTGCTGAGTCTTGCACAACACGTCATTGCATTATCTTAATTACTGTATTGTTCAAAATGTTCAAATTCTGTCATTTATTAACATTAACAACGTTAGTGGACATAAGAAATACTCAATCTATTTTGCTTTGTAACTATTAGTTATACTCTTGCTATACTTCTACGTTGGTTTAAGCCTAGCGGCACTCAGCTGCTCTAATAAATAATGACGTAATTGATGATGAAATGTGACAACATCGCTTCGCAGTACTGTAACACCAGAAGTGGCAGAGTGGAGGGACCCCAGTTATCAAAAACAATGCTCAAATTTTTTGTAATGTATCGATTGTTATAAATAAGCTTTACATTTCTTCGCAAAGATGATAAAAAGCTGCTTAAACGACTCTCAGAGTGAAGAGGAATGTTCTGAGACGGAAACAGAGCGAAGTAACCCAAAAATTGCTATTACCATATGCAACCCTAAAACGCTGAAAGAACAGGTATGTCACATTCACAAACACGAGGTAGATGTATCGGTAGTAGCAGACAACCGTAGCGTTCAAAAGCTATTGAAAGGCTTCAGAAAAATCAAAACTGTCCCTGCTTCTAGGTTTATCAACCCGTTTCCTCCTCTGGCCTATGTTATTTAAAAACGGATAAACTTCCCACAGTCAGTGAGTTGTGTATGTGCTACCCAATATATAATGTAAGTGTAATATAACATATAATATATATATGTGTAATACATATAAAACGAAGTTCCTGTTTCCAGGAAATATCTTTTCCAAACTTTGTTTTTCTCTAAAATGGTACCTCTTATTTTCTAATCAATCTTTTTCAAGCATTGAAATTCAACAATAGGAGAAATGTTACACAATTTTTAATTTTCTCTGATTTAAATTCACCGATGTACAGAAGAACTGAATATCTAAACATACCTCAGGGCAGAAAATCAAAGAACTGACTATCTAAACAAATAACAGTCAGAGAATTAACTAAGTAAGTTTATCACTTGTTTTTATTTTCAAAACTTTATAACGTCCAAAGGTAATGCGCAAACAAAATTCAGTACAATAAGGATGACTTTATTAAGTTTCGTCGCTGAGACTGGTGCAGTAGACCTCCTTAAATTTGTTTTTTGTTTGTGTAGAACAAGGTGAAAATGCAATTGCAAAATTTCTGAAACGAAAAGGTGGTAATGTAATTCTCTTGGTTCTGATTCAGACCCAGTCTCAACTCTTCTCTTTCTCATTTCATTTCTTTTTTGGCTGAGGTTGGTTTCGCAAATGGTATAATTGTCGATTTATTCCATCACTAACACTATCAAAATTCTAAATAACTTTATATCATTATTGTTGTTTCTTACACTCCTAACTAAATAATACGAGTTAAGTTTTTTTAAATTTGTGTAGATCAATTGCCATCTGCAAGGCCACTTTACCCCTCAACCACTTCATACAGGTAACGACCCTGGCGATGTTCGACATGTCAGTTTTTCAGAAAGCAAGTTTCATTACTTGTGCACTAAAGACCTAAAAGACATACTCCCAACAGCGGAGAGTCAAACCGATCTGGACGTGGCACGTAAATATTGGCTAGGCGAAGCCGATGAGCTGCTAAAGTATGGAGAAGGTTGGTGGTTTAAAACTGTTGCAATTTTTTCTTTTTCTTTTTACAAAATCTGATATAGAAATGAGGCGTAAATCCGCTTGATTAGTGGATCTGTCGTGCTGAACTAACTGATCACTTTAATTCAGTGCTTTACCTACAGTATACACGCAAAATAGTGGTTGGCGAATTAACTTTTTTGGTGTAATAGCCTAATTGTGCAGACTGCAACTTTGCATACCTACTGTAAGGAAAGTCAATTATTAAAGTCATCGATTAAGGTAAACAAGGCTTCAATGTGACGCTCTTATTCGACACACATAGATGTACTGAAAGTTGATGAATGCCTTGTTCCGGTACTGCGTAAGTTGGGATGAATTTCTGGGTAAGAAAATTTCTGTTGAACTAGGTCTCATTAACTTGACAAGTGGTTATGAGTAGTATTTCAATCATTTGGGATGATACTTATTAATTTATTATTTATTTTCTTTATTTTAGATTTTAATCAATGCATAAAGTACTATATAAAAACAAATGAGTGATGCAGATTATAAAACTGTATACACAAAATAAAAAAAACTGTACAAGAGAAGCACAAGTTAGTTTAGATAATAAAGGAAGAAGTTAGTAATGAGTTCCAATATTATATGTACAATGATGTATATCGAATATCTGTATCAGTTTTCTATGTGCTGGTTTGCATTGGAAGATATGTTCGGCTGTCATTTTTTGTTATTCATGCGATGCGGTACATCGGGCCGTGTCTGGCACGGTGGTAGACCGAAACCCCGCCACCGAAAGCGGCCGAAACCCGGAATCGTGTGATTTCGATACGTGTTGTATAAGCAGCATTATGTGTGTTGACTGGACAAGTTTATAGTTCTTTTGATGCAAATATGAGCAACACTACAGAATGTTTTTCAAGTATGTTACCGAATATTTATTTTTTTATTTAGAGTTTATTTCAGCACATAAAAAATGCTATATAAAAGTTAAAATTTGCACAAAGACTAAGAAATACTACATGTCATGCACTACTAAAAAGCCACTAAAATTTACAAAAAAGGTATAGTACAAATATACACATAATTTAAAAATACAAAGGAAAAATACGAAGTTAAAAAAACAGCAGTTATTACATCAGTAAATCATGCCTTCTAAATATTCTACTATAAAATCATGCATCAGCTTGATGGCAAACCAGGCGACTACACTACTTGTTGACTATTTCTATTGCATTTCTAGCTCCTATTGTATATCCTAACATTGAAGACCCACCAATGTTCTTCTACGATGGAGAAAAACCAGATTCGTTGATCATCGTCGACAGTGTCCTATTCCAAGTTCATAAATCAGTTTTATATCGTAACAGTCGTTACTTTGATGAATTGTTCAGGGACAGTACCTTAAGAGAAAATATGTCAGAACTGGCTTTTGATGACGTCACGCCAAAAGCCTTTCGAGCTCTACTGATGTACTATTACGACGTAAGATTGAAATTGACCAAAGACAATGTGTGCGAGCTACGCTACGCAGCGTCTAAATTTGGCAATAGAGAACTTGTAGAATATTGTGATCTATTTCTCAAACAGTCATTTAACGAAAATTCTATTTTGAAGTCGTACGAGAAAGCGCGCATGGCAGGGTTGACAGAGCTCTGTGTCAAGACACGCCGTTTCATCAGAAAGGAGTTTACGACCATATCCAACAGTATTGACTTCCTTTTACTTTCACAGCCAATTCTTTGCGAGATCTTGTCAGATGATGAAGTTCAAGTTAACTCTGAGCTGGAGGTATTCCAGGCGGCGCTGCGGTGGTTAAATCACGACCCGGAGGTACGCATGCGTAATGCGGTGGAAGTGTTGAAGTGCATCAGACTACACACCATGTCTAGAGAGGAACTGTTTCAAAGTTTGCGAGAAGCTCCTTTCTTGATGCAAAACCCGCATGCGCGCGATATCATCCTGAATGCTAACTGGTATGATTATTTTCTCATAATATAATAATTATAATGAAACTCTTTATTGCATATGTCATATAACAGCCGAACGGTACAGATTATAAACACACATTCACAATATGTAGTAATTATAACATGTAACTGTTGTTATCAATTGTGTTAATGAACCTGATAAAAAACCAATGTAAGTGGCCAACGGATGACTATTCGGGTTAAAACGTGTTCATGTAGTAATGTGTTAATGTTAATGTCGGTTTATATGATATAATACATAAATATCGGTCATTGAAACCTATTGTTGATGTGTGGTGGATGTTCGTGAAGTTTTTTTAGTGATATGAGCACATTTTTTTATTTTAGAGCACAAAGGCTGCCTAGTTATAATTATATAGTTTATATGAGCCCTAATTTATGTAGGCTATTTTTAGAGTTAATATATTCTCTTTTAGCTGCTTTTTAATCTGTTTTAGGGTTTTAGCAGATTTTACTTGAAGCGGGCTTCGCAAACTGAATTGTGACCATATTTATTGTTAGTTTTTGTTTGTTTAATATCACGTGTTCTTGTCTTTAGTTGTCATAATAAAATTTAGTGGATTTCTTGATTATCTTTACCCAACACCTAACTTGACTCTGTGCCATAACGTTTAATCAATGGTCTAGCCCTGTTTATGTTTTTCTATATGACAATTTATATATACTTCATGCTAGTATATATAAAATTGGAACATTAAGCGATTCCATTTGTCTCTATTTGCTTTTTTGTATTCTGTCATTTAATTTTTTTAATTACAGTATTAAATTTTGTGCTAAAGGGCATCCTTAATTCTCTTTACGCTGCCTCTACCAGCCGTCTCAAAATCGTCCACCAACTGGTCTACTTAAGTCCTAGACGCCCCTTCTTGTTCTGGCCCGCAAAAAGAGAGGCTGTTTATATCAAATAAAACTTAATTATTTTGAACTTAGTCCGCCAAGAGAACTGGAGAATCCTAATGTTCTGAACCAGAACAAATTACTTGGTCCTTAAAAAGATTTAGAACAACCTTCGCTTGGAAAAAGGCAAGGTGCCGTGTTAGTTGCCAATGCCAAAGAGTAATCATTAAACAGCTGATTCTTCTGGTGTTTTTAGCTTTTATCACTCTTCGCAGTAGAATTCTTTATTTTTGTTATTCTGACTTTTTACACTTTCAATCACAGACAGAACTGGATAAGTCAGTAAGTTTTTTCTTGAGGGCCTACAATTTTAGGCTGGAATTTGAGAAAAATGCTATTGTGGCATATACATGTGCAGAATAATACCAGTGTAGTTTTGTTGTATGTTAAAATTGCTCTCAATGACATTCACTCATTGATATAACCTAATCATATCATTGCAGGTATAAAACCTGCTTGGAGGAAGAGCAGTTATCTAAGGCATCATTTTTGCAAAATTTTCCGGGGACCAGGTGCAATTTGAGTCCAAGAGTAAGTAGAATTCATTTTTCTGGTCACGGGTTAACATGGATCTTACAATATATTGTGCTGAAGGCGACATTGCCGATAACGGTAGTTTCAATGTCGAAATGTGCATGCTTCCATTGTGACAAAAATAACTCCAAAATCTTAAACCAAAGTAAAGAAAATTCTAACAAAGACCAGCCAGGAATGTGTCTTACATCCTCCATGCCAGTGGAACTGGTGCTGATATGCTAAAATGACCTACAGGCTCACGGATATTCTGCTTGCTAGACTAGTTATAGGTAGGTGCTAGTATGCCCAGGTTCTGAAAGGCCCACGCCCAGGAGTCATTGCAATATAGAAGAAACGTACCTAATAAATCGCCCTTCATTACAATATTTACAAAAGTAATGATGATGCAAATGGCACTCATTCAATCACTTAATAAAGCAACGAGATTCTTTGTTACAAAAGAAAAAGTATAACTTCACCAACGCGGCTCTTCATGGCTTCATCTAACTTGATTTCATTAATTGTTACGATAATTGATAGCCATTAATGGTTGAGGGTCAAAATGGGGTTATCAAAAATGTAATCACTAGTCACGTGAGCTTGTTATTATTAAAGCATGTGAATATTCTAGCCTTTTACACAAGTACACAGAATGATAATGATGATGATGGTAAATCTTTTATTATGCTTCTATTTGCAGTACATCAGCATATGATATCCATGAAATCCATGTAAAGATATTAGTGACACACATACGTACATACTGTACATAATTACGTAATAATAAAAGCAACTGTATAAAATTATATACAAATAAACAAGTGCATGCATATAAACAAATACGTTAGAATGTACAAAATATACAAAATGCTTAGGTATTGTAAAGTTTTGGCAAGTTGTTGTAATGATCAGATTCGATCATTATATAATAAGTTACATAATAACTTAATACATAATAACATTACATAATAAAGTTATTACGTCACCATTACCCACAATGCCTGTTGTTCATTAGATCTCTGTACCTGTAGTACATAGGTAAACTATAAACTAATGATAAATTTTAAATATATGTAAACATCCTGGAAGTCTAAAGAGTCGTTCTGTAAATATACTTACTAGCGATTAGTTAACGTTTTCACAATGTACTTCACTAAGTCCAAAAATGCAGTAATTATACTTTTGGTTTGGTTTAAGCCTTTGATTGATCACTGATTGATCACAACTACTGATTGATCACCAAGCTCCAACATAAAATGTCTCCTCTTCCTTTGGTTGACAAATGCATTACGGACAATAAAATAGCAAATGATCTGGTGTCTGAGGGGACAATCCATAGTCGCACAGTGCGGGCACAGAAATTGATTAAAGTTTCCTTGCTTAGGAAGAAAGCAAATTGCCCCAGTCTTCAATAGCCTGCCAGAATTTCTTACAGGCAGAATTAAAGTTGTACCAGCTACCAGGGTATCGTTTCCCATTTCAATGCCTTGCAATTTTGAGAACGATTTTTTCAGTCTATTGCTCCACAGCTTTTGAACAAAGTCTTTCATCATAAATTTCGTATTAGTCAAAGCCAGGACACAAAAACTCACTTTTTGAGAGAAGTTGTTTGTGCTCGCTTCTCGAGTAATGATAATGACATTAAATTTTCATTATCTGCTTAAAATACTGGAATATGTGTCGCTTGATGCATTCCAGTTGACGGCATTTAAAGGTGAAATAGATGCCACAATAATAGTGCCATATTCTGAGGCCACATTTCAAAAGCCCCGCAGACCTGGAGTTTTTAGAAAACCGACTGTTCGGCGCTTAAAGTCCCTGAAAGCAGAGCCTGGCGTTGTTGTTAAAAAGCAACGTGATTACATCATTCCAGCATTCGAGGATGCGCCATTTGCTGAGTCAGAAGAAACATCCGCACAACTAAAATGTAAGTCTGATGCACTGAGCATAACATTTCCTGTAATTATACATGTTGCTCTATTTATTAATAGCATTATTTTTGATACAGTGGCTGATACTGGTAACGTTTAACAAGCCTTTTCACTGTTCCAGCGATTGATGATGATTGTGAAATGGTCGAAGGTTTAGTGAACCTAACAACGTTATTTGAACCAAACATTGCATTTGTTTACACTTGATAATGTATTGTAACAGTTCTTGTCGTTAATTTTTGCTTCTCTAATTTCATTTTACGTGAATTGCTAGCTGTTTTCGAATAAGAATAACTTCTTACTTTAAAACTATACACGTGTAGTATATAATAAAAATAACCACGTGTTTCACCGTTTCACCTACATGTAGTTATATACACAAGGTCAGAAGTAAGTAGGGTTCACTTAACCTTTGACCTACAGCAACTGCGCTTGTGCACAGCGAAACTGTGGAAAGGCTTATTCTTTCACCATTTAATATAAGATCATTTCTGCATTCTAGATTTGTAACGTTATTGTGGAAAAACTGGTAAATAAATTTCTTACCAAGTTACTTAAAATAGTTTGAATACGGAATTTGAGCTTTAACGTTAGGAATCATTGTCTTAGGTAGGGGATATGTATATATATGTATATATATAGTATGTATAATTATGTATATTTGATTTATGTGGTGGTTCTCTTGGATTACGTATTTGCTTGCTTGCTTGCTTACTTGCTTTCCCACTTGCTTACTTACTTACTTGTTTACGTGCTTGTTTGCTTGCTTGCTTGCTTCCTTATTTATTTATTTTATTGCTTAATTATTACTTACTTACTCATTCACTCACTCACTCACTCACTCAGTCATTCACTCTCTCACTCACTCATTCACTCACTTGCTCACACACTCACTCATACACTTACACACTTACTTACAGATCTAGAAATGACTGCAGAAGAAGAGCAAGTAAAATCTGATGAGACAAAAGAACCCACAGAAGATGACCTGGAAACACTCAATATTCAAACAAGCAGACAAAAAAGCGGCTCACGGGCTAAAAAAGTGAGCGATTATAGCAAACAACAGCTAAAAAATGTTTTCAGCAATGTTTCCAGACGATTGTCTGGCGATGAAAAGAAAAAATCGATGCGTGGAGAAAAGAAGTCAGTTACTGACAAGCGAAAGTCTACGTCGGCTAAAACAACCAAAGATACCAGCAAACATACGAATATAAGACAAATCTCCAGCACTGAGAGGCAACAATCCAGTACCAGGAAGCATAAATCTCGCATTGGAAACGAGAAACTTAAAACTGAATGGCAAAGATCTAGCATTGGTTCGCTGGAAACTATTGTAGAAAAGTCAAAATTAGAAGAACCAGCAGAAAAGATAGACGATCATGATAAAGAATTTGCAGTTCATGGTGAAACAACGAAAGAGCAAGTTAGAACAGGTATAAAAGATATCGACGATGAAAAGCAAAAGTCTAACATTGAAAAGCACAAATCTGGTACTCAGAAGCAAAAATCGGGTACTGAAAAGCACAAATCTGGCACTCAGAAGCAAAAATCGGGTACTGAAAAGCACAAATCTGGCACTCAGAAGCAAAAATCGGGTACTGAAAAGCACAAATCTGAAACTGAAAAACAAAAATCAGGAGCTGAAAAGCAAAAGTCTGGCACAAAGACATCTGGGTTTTTAGCATCTAAATCCAACGTACTGAAACGCAAGTCAAAAGAAACTACAAGTGCGCAGAAAGAAAAGGACGGTCCCGAGAAAACAATAAAAAGTGCACTAAAGGACCCTCAAAACCCGTCTAAGTCTAAAATCGTACAGCTTGTGGATACTCACAGAGGCATAGCAGTGGGTTTGTTGGGCGGTTCTGATCCAAAAGACACAGACAGCAAGTAAGTCCTGTCATTTTAATCCTTCATTTCGGCCTAGGATTTACAGCGGTAAGGTGAAGTAGTCAACACAATGTTCAGGAGTATAAATAATATCAATTTCAATCAATTTAGCTCACAACATTACATAACATATAATTCAAGCATAGTTTAAAACCATTCACACTCGTAACACGTGTAATTATCATTAGACTTGTTACTTGCAAAAGAACTCAAAACGTCTAACGAAAACTTTTGATTCATCCTATTATAGCAAATATAGACTTGACAAGTTGGCGGAAAAATACAACATGATGTGGTGAGTTTATCACCAAGAGTCACCCTAAATACAATATACAGTCCGTTATAATGTTCAAACTAGTGATAGGATGAACCAACTCTAACAATGGCAGAAATAAAAGTGCCAACTAGTACAAAAATACAACGTGCGCTGCTGTGGTGCTATGAAACCTATATCCATGGTGACTATCTCTTAGCAATAGTAAAGTAATAAATAAAAAGTATAAAAGGTTGTAATTAGTAATAAATAAAAAGAATAACGTGTTGGACAAGTGACTTATATTATCAAAAGAGAGCCATGGTGTAGTGAGCTTTATTCTGTGACCTTGATCGAGTGTTTTACAGTCACCAAACTCAAACATCCTTTAAGGAGCTGGGATACCTTAATATATCCTGACAATTGTGCGTTTAGTAATTAATATTAATACTAACCCTGTTAATATTTAATAAGCCCTTTCTCGGTTTCACCGATTGATGGTGATCGTGAAAAGGTTAATGAATCTAACAATGTTATCTGAACCAAGCAACGCATTTGTTTACACTTGACAACGCCTCTCAGGCCATGCTGTTGAAAACATTAACAGTTCTTGGCATTAATTTTCACTTCATTTATTTCATTTTACATGAATTGCTACTGTTACTACTAGCTGTTAGCCACATGTTTCACCGGTTTCATCTACATGTAGTTACATGCACAAGGTAACTTTACATATTTACAGAAACAGACGCTTTTATAAGGTCACTAATGACATTGCGCACATTGTTTACAGCTATAACGGACTCAAGATCATTAAATATTTTATATAAAGAGTATATTTCTTAAAACCGTTTCTTGTAGTAAAGTTTGACCAAGGAATTATCTTGGAAAAATCCTAAGTGCTAATTGAGAATTATTACAATTATTGGACACATTGGGGACATATCAGATGTGTTGAGGTGCGTAACTCATTAAAATGATAACGAAATTTTGAATTTCTAGAAATGCAGGTAAATTGTTTACGTCATACGATATAGAAGAAAATAAATGGTACCGCGGACCAGACATTCCCGAGGGAGTTGATCGTCACGCAGTAGCTTTCCATGATTCAACAATTTACGTTATAGGTGATGTGTTTACCCTTCCTTTCACAGTGTCTGTGGCTATAGTGCAAAGTTTCAGATTAACTTTGCTAAGTGCCTGTGTTTTTAATGCGAAACTATTAGACAGAGATCTAGAAACTTTTAGACACTACGTGGAAAATCCGTGCGCCATTGATCATTAGTGACTGCGTAGCATTACCAGTTGATAGCCCAGCGGTAAGCCTCTAGAAATGGCTGATGTCCTGTGTCTTCGACCCCTTGACTGAAGTCATCGTTCACCAAACTATTGTCTGAGTCTCTACCAGGCAAGTTTCAAGACACTCGTGTTTCCAAATTAACTGAATTACATGTGGATGCCCTCGATCATCGCGGATCTAAGAAAACTCATGCAACGATATCTCGTTATTGTTGATGTTAGGTATTGAGTTTTCTTAGGCATCCACTTTTAATTCAGATAGTTCGGAAACACATACGGCTAGGCTCATGAAGCTTGTGTGATAGACACCTGGAATAGGGACGCAGAGCTGCTTAATTAGTATGTACATTGCAGTTACAGTGCTATAAAAATGTTGTGAAATTACAGCTTGCTGTTAGTCATTCTACAGCCAGGCAATGTATTAACGAACGGCAAGAATAAAATAAAGATAGGAACAGTCGTCATCATTTTTAAACCAACTCGATTTTACAGTTCTTATTTACTTTAAGTTTAAACTTCATCTTCAGTGGTACATTTATCCAATATTTTTTATGCTTTACTGTTTTCGCGGCAAAAAATCGTTTCTATAATAATAGCAAGCCAGTTCACTTCAGGTCATTGTAGAAGCGATTTTGTCTGTGGAACTATAACCAACAGTATTTTACCACACTTCATAAACTGAAATAACATGATTAAGCTGACAAACTAGAATTATGTTAATAAATAGGGGGTGCAAAAATGCAGTCAAAGCAGAAGAAGGGCGCCCTGAAAGCAATAAAGCGTTGCTACAAATACGACACAAAGAAGAAAGTCTGGAGCGAAATACCGAAGATGATTAAGCCCAGGATGGACCACGAGTGTGTCATGATGGGTGATATAATATATGCTATCGGTGGACAAGATGACAAAATGCAGTGAGTAGAGAGTGCAAAAATTCATAAACTTCGAACGTTAAAGGAAAACTGAATGACTTTGTAGGCATTAGTTCGAAATCAAGTATGCTGTAAAATACTGAAAACTACAAAAGCTTTTTTGAAATCAAAGTTTAGATTAAATAATAATTACTTCGGGTGGCTAAATTTTGTCAGACTTTCAAAGCTACGCACGGCTCAGTGAATCCACTAAGACTGGCAATTGCACCTTTTTGTCATATTCGCGTGCTCGACAAATAGGCGCATCACCGTAGTAAGCATGATTATGAACTATAGTATTCATCTGTGACGTAAGTGTGACGTAGAGCTCATTTTCGTGACATCACATCAGCGTCTTATAGCAGTCTTCGCTTATGCAACGTGCTTGACGCGCAGGGAAGATGCCTACCATTGCACTAACTGTGGTTAGTTTGAGAAGTAAGAGACAGTTGTGTTCGGTTGCCGTTAATTAACTTTCCAAGGTAATTATTCAAATATTAGAAACAATTACTAACTTCATAGGCAAGAAAATGTATATTTTGGACAGTAAATTCAAATGACATTAAGTCTGGTTTTCCTTCGAACAAAACTGTTCTTTCTTCTGACGATTTGATTAAGATGACTGAGAAACTCGATGAAATTGTTCGTAATTGTCCCCATTAAAGCTAAACTGACAACCCAACAAAGCTGTCAGCTGATTCCCTAAAAGTATACCAGGAACATGGGTTTCGTGACCTTCGGGATTATACCGTTTTTCTGGTCTTACACAGCCTATGACTGTTCATCTCAAATTGTGATAAAAATTTGATTCTGAACTTCTACCTATTTTCGTTTTCAAAAAAAGCTGATTTTCAAAATGTCAGTTTGCGCATATGTACGTAGTTTACCATAAAAACCAACAGTTCTGGTAAAATGAACATTTTAATTACATATTTTTCCATATAAAAAATATTGGTACAATGTTGTGACAAGTCCGTATTTCCGTATGGTATCCATATTTCCAAAAATAATGTGACAACATTGGTACAATATTGTCATGCTACCTGGGATGTAAGTCTAAATGGACTACGTACTTAAGATAAGATATCATTACCAGGTTTTTTTATTCATCAGAAGCAAAAATACAATGACGTAATAATCACAACAGTGCAATAAGTTCAACATGTTAAAATTTGTTTATTCTTGTTTTTTACAGCGTTTGTGTTCTTGCTCCTCGATTCCCGCCTAACAAGAGTTTTGTTCTTGGCAAAATAACATTTTATTCACACTAGAAATATTTCGATTACAAAATATCCTAATATTCAAGTTGTCTTTTCTCTTAAGGGTCACCAATTCAGCAGAGATGTTTAGTCCTGATCTTGATAAGTGGCGTACAGTCGCTCCGATGACCCATGGCCGCCGAATGTTTGGCGCGGCCGTTTATAACAAACAAATTTACGTAGTTGGAGGAATAGAAGAAGGACCACCCGGGGACATGCCACTCTCTTCTGTCATAGAGGCATATGATGCTGTCAAAAACATGTAAGAGTAGGTCCACCTTAGAGAAAAACTCAAGAACACACAATTTGGCCAAAACTATTGTTTACAAATAATAATTTATTGACAATTCAGCACAATACAATTTTACAATTTATTACAAAACATTCCAAATACAATGAATGCAACACACTACACACCATGATAACTATTTTTAATATGTGTATGAATCAGCTATTATTTGTTCTGCACACAACATTCCTTTGTGGATTATGTCTCTAGAAAACGTCTCTTTCACTGTTGATTAAATCTGTCTTGTCTGTTTGTATGTAATGTAATGGTGGCTCAATAAACAAACACATGCATTACAATACAGAAAATTACGCAGACAAAAAACCCCGCGTATGGGAATGATCGACTTTCAACACAATAATGATAATAATAAAATTAATAAACCGCATTTACAATAGTTAAATATTGCAATTATATTATATCGTTTAGTTATATTGCAAAATTTGTTCCATTTTCCAAGTTCCAGTACAAAACGAGTTTTAGAATTGCAAGTACAGGTTACGACAAATTTGTATTGTTGAACATAGAGCATTAGAATTTACAACATTCTAAACATAATATTGTTCACATTTTTCCCCAAGAAAGTGTTACTATTTCATTTACTATTTTGGAGAGATAAACGACTAATCTGTTCACTTCGTTTTCTTCTATTTATATTTAAAACGTGTTTAATTTCGTACATAATCATTTCTTATTCTTATCTTTATTCTTATTCTTATTCTTATTCTCATTCTCATTCTCATTCTCATTCTCATTCTCATTCTCATTCTCATTCTCATTCTCATTCTCATTCTCATTCTCATTCTCATTCTCATTCTCATTCTCATTCCAATCCCTACTCCTATTCTTATTTCTATTCTTATTTGATTCTCATTTAGTTTAGTACATACGTGTGTTGCTGAAACGCTGAAGATGCTTAAACATTGTCAACAAAGTTTGTTAAAATGTGGAACTTTTAAATGAAGCAAAAGAACAAACGCTTATAGAAAAGCGCTGCCTACACTAAATTAATGGATTAAATCTGTGAAGTACAGCAAAGGAATTTTTACATTATTAAATTTAAAAGCTGAGTAGAATCTCTTTAACACACCTGTGTGGAAAGTTCTTATGCATGAAGTTAACTTTAGCTGCATAACTGCTTTTCAACAGAAATTTTAATGACATTGCCTGTAGTATGAACATTTTTCGTGGTATCTTAGTAGTAAAATGACGGAAAAATTTTCAGATGGACCACAAAAGACCCGCTAAATAAAGGCAGGGCTGGCTTGTCTTTATGTAACGTTGATGGTCGATTGTTCATGATTGGAGGAGTTACGGAATCGTTTAATCCAAAGAAACGTGTAGAACCCCTTTCAACAATTGAAGTATACGACAGCAATACAGGCAGGTGGGAAAAAGAGACTACTTTTGAACTCGAGAGGACGCGCTGCGTGGCTGTATGTGCTGGTAAGCAACTTATGTTTGAAATAAGTTTTTGAAATGAAATAAGTTCATTCACCAACAACCACATAGATATGGAGAACTATAATACTACAGCACCCAAAATTAGTCTGAAACAACAAATAGCATCGATTGTTATTCATCTAAGTCGTCTTGATTACGATGTAGAAAACTTTAGTGTACATTAGAATGCCAAAGAACCAAAAAAGGTATCACTGGCCAAGTGGTCACTATTTCATTGGAAACTAATGGCTCTAGCTGCAAACGAATATTATTGGATTAGCACAAAGAAGCCAGCCGTTTTTCTGCAATAAGCTTTGGATGGGAAAAGCGAAAAGTTATCAGCAATAATAAAGACCCGGTGACAGAAAATACAACAATATGCTGTTACGAAAAGCACAGTATAAAGTTATTTCATGTGCCATAAATAAAAGAAATATATACATTCCAGTCATTGGACTTTTGGTCCAAAAACAGGAAACACACGCAAAAACAATTGTGCACAGTAACACACAAACAAAACATGTAATCTGACAAGCACTATCAGATGTATATTAGTCTGAAAGACTGTTGGTAAAGTACAGAATAATACATGATAGTTATAGTTATGCATAGTTATAGGTTGACTTCGAATTTATAAGAAAGTTGTATATTGTCTAAAATTGTTGCAATGATAATATAGTAAAGTTAAATTAGCCCTAAAATATTTATGGAACTAAAATGGTTTGATCTGCCCACACAAGTTCGTTTTTGGAGTTAAAAGGAATAAAAGATGGCACGAAAGCTGATACATATTACCCAACGTTTCTGAGTAAAACCCAGTCCATCTTCAAAGAGAATCTGTAAAAACAAGAACTTATAGATAAATTTATTGACCATGTAGCACATTACAATGCAATAAGTCTGTTTACTGCTCTAACGATTGATGATGATCGTGAAAAGGTCCAGACCTCACATTTGTGTACACTTGACAATGCCTCGCAGCCCATGCTGTTGTAATAGTAGCAGTTCTCACATGTTTTAGCAGCTAGCTAGAACCTTACCTAGTTCATTTTTCCTCGTTCTCAAGTAAGATCCTGCTAATAAATCGCTCTATGCAAAGACTAATGCATAATTAAGCAAAGTCCAAGTAAAACAACTGAAATTACTAAAGTGATGTGGCAAACGGCTTTCCTTTACCCACATGTCATGTGATGGTTGTAGTTAAGACGCGTTGCTGTAGTACACTTAACCTTTGACTACAGCAACTGCGCGTGTGCACAACGAAACTGCGAAAAGGCTTATTCGTTACAATACATTTCAATAATAATTTATTACAGCATATAGCAGTAATATAATGTAAACCATAAAGCGTAAAAATATCACTTGCATATAACCAGAACACAATAACAACTTTTGAACAGAAGGCAATCTCTAATCAGACTACTAAGACTACCATCGTTGTGTTCTAGTTATTTGTGTTTGATATTTGTTTGCTTTTTCTTATCACTTACTTGATTTTATCTGAATAGTTCACACAAATTTTTTCCTGAAAATCGAGTGAGTTTTACTCTGAAACGCCAGATAAAGTACTCTTTTTCTAACCAGTTTTCTTAACAAACGCATGTTGTCTGTACTTGTTTGCCTATTAGTACTGGCAGAGCAATTTTCTCGACAACTCACTGAAATCATGTATGCTAGCAAAATTAAATGCATGGCTTCCCTGGTAAAGGAGTAAATGAAAAAAAATCTGGTCACCATGCAAACAATACCGTTGTTTGTCCGTTTCTGAAGCTAAACGTAGGAAAACAGTCCTTAAAACAAATGATATCAAGGGAATTTAAGCCGATGCTTTCTTTGCAGAATCACGTTTGTATATCTTTGGAGGAACTGCCACAGATAGAAACCAAACTTGCCTCTCCGAAGTCAGCTGTTATGACACTTCGACCAAGACATGGATAGAAGGACTGGCCAGCCATCGAAAACCCACTCTAGGAATGCGGGCCATTGTCTACAAGAAAGCTAGAAACTAATTTTATAGCAATCTCACTGTCTGTCGTTCCCTGTTTAGTTCCCAATACATCAAGTTCTTCGTTCTTTGTTTTGGTTTGTTCCCTTTTTCTGGGGGAACCACAAGCATTCTGTTTGTTATTACAAAATTTATATTTTTAAATTTATTCGAATTACCTAATAATACATTTTGTAATGAATAATAAATTGTATTATTTGACTCAGTTATTACTGATCTTTTATTTTTTAATTTGTGCCTATCAGAAGTAGAAACATCAGCTTTGATTACTCTAACATTGTTTCCATTATTACCTTCTTTATAACTTGTCATCGTAGCATGTCATCACCATCATCATTGTCGTCGTTGTCGTTATCGTGGTCATCGCCATCATTATTATCAATAGAAAATGCTACAGCTACAATGAGTTACAGTAGAAATGCAATTTAAATCAAATAAGCCTAATATTACCACAATATTTTGATACTGAGTCGTGTGATTAAGAAAAAGCAGCAAAGTATAAAAATTTGATTACTACGTTCTTATTTCTCACAAAATATTTATGGAAATTACCATGCCTTGTTAACAAAGACATTTCCAAACGCTTCAGCATCTTGTTCGAATTCTTGTTTTACAATTTTGAAACACTCTTCAATTTTCAAGCTTCTTGCTCTAGAGTTGATTCTTCCGCGGACAATATATCTTTTTCTGTTTCAGTTTTCTACAGACGTGACGTAATAAATTTTGACGTCATTTATGACAGTGTGCTTAAATTTTGCTCGTGATATTTGAAATAGCTACTTCGCATGAGGATCAATTCCCCCGACCTCTCACTGCCATAGGATGATACCATCAGTCCTGGTAGCATGGGGTAGGTTTTCGAACAAGTGAAAACCAATATTTGGAAAGGACTGATGGATTAAAACGTCAGAATGATGGCGACGGAAGCTGAAGAGGTTCAGATAAATCCTCTCAGTGAAGCATCAGATAGTGGCATCCTTAGGACAATGAAGGATCGGGTGAGGTGACCTTTAAAAACTTTCAAACAAGCTTACTATAACTTGTGAATATCTTATTACTTTGATTAATTGTACAGCATTATATTTAGTTTTTGTACCATTAAAACTTGGATTAAGCTCGAAAGCACAAACATTCAACTTGCTAGAGCCAGAGCAGTTAACTGCTAATGTATCGAACGTTGTTGATGTAAATAAGTTTGCTCTTAAATCTCGAGTATGAACATAATCTAGAGTTTCTTTTTAGAAATGTTAAAGCAGACGCAGGGTGCTAAATAATTAAGCAAGGAAATGCATTGTTATCTCTATATTGAGCGTACAACACTTTATTTTTAATTTTCCTTTTAAATTTTGCTCCAATTCGGCAAGCTCTCACATGAATCAAAAGGGCCCCTTGGCAATTCTTTTTATTTATCTTTTGACTGAAATTCCGTTGCTATGACTATAACAGTAGCGTCAGAAATGAGGTGCAAAACCAACCTGACACGAGGTTCTTCTATCACCAGTTAAAATTTATCGAAAATTCAGAGCACAATACAGACCACACGATTAGCAATGTATTTTTTCAGCAAGATGCAGTACTTTCTCATCACTCACAGACACTCAATGCATGATGCCCAACTTGTCATTGTACTGGCTTCTTAGGCTCTTGAGGCCCCTGAAGAAGGTTACGAATATAGCAAACTCTACTTGTGCAGCAGTTTTTTTAAAGATTTTCGTCTTTAAATCGTCTTAAAGAATTCTACCTTAAGATTTCAGTACATCTGTACCAATTTTCAAACATTTTGATTCGTTTGGTAAAAGTTAATATAGAAAATGTAATGTATATAGTGACTTCTGGAACATCCTGTATATAAAGATGAAAATCTACCTGTGTTCCTATTTATGCACGCCAACATGCTGCAGCACGCCTCAAAATGAGATCCAAAACAAGAATTAGCAAGGCCCAAGGAAGATTTTAGGCTTATATCAACTTAGGTCAAACCCCTCACCACCCCCAAAGGCGACCAAAATGAGTACAAAATAGCAGTTGTTAGGGCATTCTACTATATATAATCGTTCAGTAAGTCGCTTTAGGGAGTACTGAGTTCGAACATCGATATCCTCATTGTATCCGAACAAAAGCATCCAATATGGCGTCCAAAATGGCGCAACGCGGTAGTATTTAGCTCCGCCGCCTCGTAAGAATAAGCCCATTTCACAGCGAGGAGGCACGGCAAAATTTCTCATGCAGTTCCTCGTGAAGAAGTCTGTCGCTAGCTAGAAATTATGCGCCCTCCTCGTGAGGAATTTTCTCGAAATACTGCATGTTCTATTTTCGCATTTAATCTTCGAGGAATTCAGACTTAAATTCAGATAAATATCTTGAGTGGTTGCGGCTGTTTTCCGTATCAATTACACTTCATATGGTTACAGTTATCAAGTTTCCTGCAAAGGAAAAGTGGTTGCTCATCACCGTGCACACCCACTGAGGAAAAAACAGTTCAGGTAGACATCACAGAAGAATCTTGTCCTTATGAAATTGAAGAAATGTCTAGTGACGGGAGTCAAGAGAGTGAAGAACGAAAAGCAAGTAAGTTATTTACAAGGCCCGCCACACAGTACGACACCAAGAAGCCGAAATCAGTGCCAAACAAGACAAAACATGTCTGAGACGAATGTCACACCGCAAACGCACAACGATACCACATATTTGACATAAAAGCTTAATTTTAGCACGTTCATAATTTTGGCTTCATGGTGAGTCTTTGTAACTGCAAGTACGCTCTCTTTTATCCTTTTCGGTTTATGGCTATGCTTATTTTACTTTGTGTTGTAACTGTTTTCTTCTAAACTGTATTTTATTTGTCACTTTTTGTGGCATTTCTCGAAAGTGAATGAGTTTTTTGGAATCTTTGTGCTACAAGTCAAAATCTGGGACACGCAAAAGAACCAGCTTTATGAACCAGAAAGAGTCACAGATTATGTTTAGGCATCTAAAAACACAGTGTATAATTGTATACTTTTGTAGAAAGAGGAACAGCCACCAGGAAGGAGCTATAAGGAGTAAACTACATTTACTTTGAAAGTATAAATAAATAACGAATACTTATTTCAAAGTCAAAAAGTTCATGTTTTTAGGTAAAAAAGTTGAAGAAGATAGTAAAAACGCTTTTGTCAGAAAATGCTTGCCCAATGTAGTAGTAACAATACAAAACCACAGATTCCTAGCGCACAGAAAACTCCTCGCACGTAGAAGTCAGTACTTTGCTGATTTATTACATCACGAGATACCAGACTGCCCGCAAGAAATCACAGAAATCACTTTTGATGACATCACTCCCAATGCCTTCAAATTACTTCTGAATTACTACTACGGCAACGGTCTCCATCTAACCATAGACTGTGTGTGCGACGTACTTGACGCGGCAAAGAAATTAGAGAACAAGGAACTAGTTGTCACTTGCGATGACTTTTTAAACGGTCTTCTGTCAGTCAATTCTGTCCTTGACACATACCAGAAAGCTCGAGAGGAAGGACTGTTGGAATTGCAAAATAGAAGTCGAAGTGTGATTGGCAAAAATTTCAAAACCATTTCAAACACCATATCATTCTTGAAGCTGCCAGTAGATGTGCTCTGTGAAATATTATCAAACAGCAACGTGCAGGTAAATAAACGCTTCAAGTACATATATTATACGATTGTCACGTGTGCACTTGCACGTGATTTTAACATTATTTAATTTAACTTTATTTTATTCACTTGATTAACAATCAGCCGGCATGAATGCATTAAAATTATTATACTATACATATTTGCAAAATATTAGTGACAATGAGACGGTAATAGTAGTAAAAATATTTATTTTCCATAAAAGAGTTGCATAAGAATACAACAATTCTCTTGTCTTGTTGTGCCGCGACCAAAATCTGGTTTTATCAAAACTTAATTAAAAAACAAATGTATCAGTTACTACGAGTTTCCATAATTCGGCATTTCATTCTCTGCCGATCTCAAAAGTAAATTAACAGGCTAATTAAAACTAATTAAGCATTCGTAAAGTCACTCGTTAAGTAAGTTATACAATAGTTATACAATCATTATGAAGAGATACCACGCCTGTGTGCGTGTGTACGTGGCGCATGCTTGTGTGCTTTTATGTTTGTTTGTAACATTTTTAGGTAAGGAGTGAGATTGACGTATTTAACGCAGCACTGCAATGGCTGGAATATGACCGCAAAGTGCGCATGCGCTGTATGTACTGCGTCATGAAGTGCATTCGCTTCTCCACAATGCTTTTGGAGGAGTTGAACCAGTGTCTGGAGGATGCGCCCTTCCTGATGGAGAACTTGCAAACACGTGATCTGGTGTTGAATGCTCATTGGTGAGTGTCATAATAGCCCCATTTTGTACTTACAAACCCAGTAACACACCAAACTTCCACATCCCGTCTTAGCTTAGATCACAAAAAAATAAAAAATTACTTCTGTCATTTAAAATTTAGTAACTGACGCTGACATTTTGCTGTCCAGTAAAACTTATAGCTTAAAATAATTATTATTTTTAAAAAATTCATAGGTACAAGACTTGTATGACGATGAAAATCCCAACCAGAGCAAAATTTATCCCCGTGCTACCCACTCGAAAATTCAAACTCCCAGAAGTAAGTTTAGCAGATTAACAGATTAAGACCAAATGACTATTCCTATGACTAATGACTACTATGACTACGGACCCTGACTAATGTCGGACAATATATATATATATACATCGTTTTTTCGTCTCCTTGATTAATAATGAGGAGGAAAAGCAGTGTCTATATTACTTGGTTATTTTAGTAAAAGTCCGGAGCTCATTGTCCGACATCAGCCCATTTTACCCGAATGTTTCACCACAAAATCAGATCTGCCTAACTTATTATACGTAGTAATGTTATTGTTATTATTGTATTCCAAATTATTACCATTTATAATTGGAAACTCATTAATCGATTAATATGTTTTAGTTGATTATGTAACTATGTTAACAATGCTGCAAATTTGATGCCACATAGGGTGTGCCTAGAAAACCAGTGCCAGAGATGATCACAGCTCCTAAACCAGAATATGTACCACCACCTCTCAGTACAATTGCCCTGATTGGAGGTCTATTCACTGACGACTGGGACCCCCAGTAAGTAACGTTAACATAGTATTTTTATTACTCAAAGAAATGGGGATTTGAACTAAGAACCGGCACTCTCAAACATCTTACAAGATTCACGCATATGTTGCCTCAGTGAACTAGAGTGAATATCGTTTCTTCAAGAATGATTTACGTGAAATAATTGTTAGCACGAAAGTATTTCGCATCGTTTGTTTTTCGCTGTTACATGTATTTCACCATTCGCTAGTTTCATGGACGCAGCGCCCGTATCTCGAAAAGGTGTTAAACAAACAGTAGGTGATGTACCTGTCAGTTCAATACTGACGCGTTGGTACATCGGTAAGCTTGGAATTTAAGTTTTTAAGTTAGCATTTGCCAAGTTGCCATAAGTCATAGTCAGTGTTATACAGCAGTATGGTATTTCAATTTTTGTGCTTGTAAACACGTGCAACACGCGCACGGAAAATTTTTGCCGTTTAAAATCATGTTCACTTGTGACGTCAGAGTTAACTGTACTCAGCAAAGTAACTTACTTAGCAGGGAGGCCAAAGTACAAAATATTTTCAAAACGCGCACTTATTCTTAAAAGCATCCTAGAAAATTGGAAAACTGTAAGTTTCAGAAAAAGTGTAAAATAAATATCTTTGTTTAATAATAACAGGTAGCAAAATGTCGTGTAAATACACATAAATATTGGAGTTAGATACACAAGATATTTACGATGTTTTCTCAGTTACGACACTTCCGTGTTTTCTGAATACCTCTTTTGTCCAGTGGAATCAAAGCTGTTGAGTAAAGAGAGTCGGGGTTGCATACATAATGCAAGTATAATGATGAGAATGATGATGATGATGATAATGATGACGATGGTGATCATAACGACGACGACGATGAGGATAACAATAATGATGACGCTGACAATGATGATGATGCTAACGATGATGATGGCGATGATGACAATAATAATTCCTGCTCCCATTGAGAGTGATATGATGAGTTCTGATAAAATGAGATATGTGCTTATGTGATGAAGGGTGATTTAACAGTCAGGCTCAATGGTGAAATACATAATGGGAAGAATAATATTTCTTTATCGACTTTTACGAAAATAGCTTCATCTACTTCGAACTTTGCTGACCTATAAGATCTATTGCTGTTAAACGTGATGTTAATTTGCAGGAGGAGAGGCAAATACTTTTTAGCTTATGACACAAAAACGGATGAATGGACCCAAAGACCGAGTTTGCCAGAAGGGTTCAATTTCCATGGAGTGGCATCACTTGGGACGGTCATCTTTCTGATAGGTAAACTACATACTTAACGTAAATTTAAAGCATTAATGGAAGAAATATAGTACTTGAAAATTGACTGTTTATTGTTCTGGATAATGTATTATTGAGTCAAGAGGCTGACCTGCTAAAATGACTTATGATATTTGTCGATTTTTCGTTAATAATTCACCGTAGTTTGTTTTTTTTTCTTATCGACTAATACTGTAGATCATTTTAGCAGATCAACCTATTGGTTGACTAGGCAGCGAGTCAGGCTGGCAGCCAGATAGTTGGGCAATTTGTTCATCAGTAAATTAGCCAATCAGTTAATGATTTGCTGCATTTTTCAGGGGGAATAAAAGTAGGAGAACGTGGAAAATTGCCAGTTTCCGATCCTGTACCCCTGTCAATCGGGTACAAGTTTGACACGCAAACTCAGTTATGGAGCAGAATTACGAATATGTGCAGTGCTAGAATGCATCACGAATGTGTCGCCATAAATGGAAAAATTTATGCCATTGGTGGACAAAATGAAAAAAGAGAGTTAGTAGTAGTTTAAATACTAATTATTCCGTTAGTAGTAAAACAGATAATTTGTCAAAATCAGTAATATTTTTGTAAAGGGTCTTACTGCAGCACTTGTGTGAATATGAATAGTAATGCTGGTTATAATATGATGATCGTGATTATTGTGACGACGACGATGATAATGATGAAGATGACGCCAATGCGACGATGATGATGATGAAGATTACGACAGATGATGATGGTGATGACGATGACGATGGTCAGTAATGTTCAGAATTTTGTAGGATTTTGACAAGCGTTGAACGTTACGATCCCAGCTTGAATATGTGGACTACAGTAGCGCCGCTGAAGCAGCAGCGGCTCGGTTTTGCAGTTGCTGCCTACCATAACAGGATTTTTGTCGTAGGAGGATTGGGCGATCCAGTCCGGAAATGTGGCGTGCCGGTTTTGTCCATGGTTGAGGTGTATAGTCCTCGAAAAAACAGGTACCTTTGGAGTTATAAATGTTAATAAACAACTCGCTCAAAGTTCCAGCTGGTTCAAGATAAGTGTATAATCTAAAGTAAGTGATAATGATTCATTTATATACGCAAGAATGAATGAATTCAGATTCAAAACCTCGATCATGACCATGTTTATTAATTGACTACGTCTGGTCCGGGGAAGTTTACTCATGTGTTACTGAGTTTCCGGTATTTGTGACTAATTATCACATGACTGTGCCTGGTCAGTGCGGTTTATTCATGTGTGACTGAACACTTGATGCGTAACAAAACTCAAAAACTCCATGCCTAACTTTGGTCCTCTAAGAATCCGTGTTACTTGCGGATTAAAAAGCTTTTTCTACTCTTTCTACTCTTTTGTGCCTTAAAAAATTAATGTTCAAGAATTAGAACTTATGTAGAAAGTAACCCCACCCATAAAGGTGCCTGTTCATTACAGTTTCAGCAGTCATTGTCCAGAATGAACCATGTGAAAGCTTTTTTCGAACCATCGCACAATCGAAAAAACTTGTGAACTAATAATATGAAGTCTTATTCTAGGTGGAACATCAGAAACAACCTGGAAGTTCCGAGATGTTACGCTTCCCTATGTGTAGCTAACGACAGTTTATTCTTAATAGGCGGCGCCACCGCTGTAGCAGCTGAAAACATTAATCTGAAAAACGAACCCTCAGTGGATATCTACTATGAAGACACTGACTCTTGGGAATTCTTGATACCGATGCCACATTCTAGAAGACGGTGTTCTGTAGTTAGTGTAGGTTCGTGTCATTTAATGTGTAGCAGTTAGGATATTATGTGAAGCAATGGTGATATTAGTGATACATAATAGCGCAAATGATGATGATGATGATGATGATGATGATGATGATGATGATGATGATGATGATGATGATGATGATGATAATGACAATGATTAAAAATGACGTGTAGATGATGAGGAGAGCAATGTCAAGGAAGTTTAGTGTCTTTTAGTCAATGGTTACAACAAGGGTGGCAGCAGCAATGATACTGCTGTACTATTGCTGCTAAGTATCTTTCTATTAGTAATGTGGTGACAGAGATGGCGACAATAATGCTGAGGGTGATTGTGCCTGAGATAATAAGGATAATGATGCTGATGATGTTATACTGTGCGCTTGGTGATAATCACAATAAGCACTGTGGGTTTTACACACTGACCAGTAACAGCACTGGTCTTACTCCACTGACCACTTGTCTCATTAGTGAATTTTTGGTATGATCTCTTTTTTCCCAGAATCCTACATCTATGTTTTTGGAGGCGCCGCATCGGAAAATACTCGTGAATGTGTTGCTGATGTGGACTGCTTTGATGCAAAACATCACAAGTGGGTGGAAAATAAAGTCCAGATTCCGAGACCTCTTTTTGGGGCGAAAGTGGCTTTGTTGGACGACAGTGATCAACTAGCACCTTTCCATGCTTTTAGTCGTCAATGACGTTTGGTTGTGGAGAGTAATTAATATGTACACAGGAAGGCTTGATCGGAAAGGTGCTCTTTTCAAGACGAAAATTTGAGGTCATTATTTGGCTTGAAATTCAGCCTCATCGAAACTGCACTGTTATTACATGAGTAAGCAGAAGATGAGATAAACGTGTAAAAATAGTAAAACATTTAGTTTAAAACGTTTCTTGTGTATATGGGAATATATAACTAATGGAAATAAAACACTGTACATAGATTTGGTCTTTTTGAAGAACGTTCTGTTAGCTATGGTCACAGTTACATTTACTGCTAAAGCTAAAAGCTCTAAGCTAATTCTGGTACCCACATCCATGGGTAAGTCATGATGCTAGAATCTCATTGGTAGAACAAATAAGTGAAACACAGTGAATACAAATTATCAACCTATAGAAGAACTAGACAACGACAATTGCAGATTACAATGCTGCATAGAGAGAGGTCAAAGAAAAAGCACGGAAACTTAAGATAACGCTTTTGCTCATTTAATAAAATTTTGTGCTGTGGTTCGTCGCAGGCAATTCTGGCATTATTTAGCTAGGAAACCTAAGGCCGGCAAATCTATTAGCACTAATGGAACCATTTGTATTGGCTGGTGTAGTTCAATGGTAGCGTACTCGCTTCCCACCCGGGAAGTCATGGGTTCTACTCCCGACCGAGTCGTACCAAAAACCTAAAAAATGGTACCGCTGGTTCTTCGACCAAAGCACGTCGACGTCGATTTATCGAAGTAACATGCGGGTAATAATAATCAGGACCCCTCTGAAATGAGTATTGAGTTACTTAAGGTGCTGGGCTATGACCGAAACGAATTATTATTATTATTATTATTGTTGTTGTTGTTGTTGTTGTTGTTGTTGTTGTTGTTGTTGTTGTTGTTGTTGTTGTCGTCGTCGTTATTGTTATTATTATTATTATTATTATTCGAGCGATCTTGAAGAACACGCTGCATCGCCCTAAATGTGTTAGTGACAGAACACAAAGTATAAAATTATGGAATGCGTAAGAGAAAAATGAGATTCTCTATAGCAAAATTCTATCCCCTATCAGCATTGAAGTTTATGTCACACATGCTTGCAAACATGATATATACTCATCCTTGGGAGGAACATTTAAGCATTGGTTTCATTTATGTTTTCGGATTCTACTAATTTAACGTAATTTCGAATGTACTTTAAACGGTGCAAATTGAGTACGGCTTTATTATTACAGGCTTTGAATCCAAGCCGAACACTATCTTATTTTCAAGGTTGAACTTTTTGTTCTCACAATGACGAATAAATCTCCGTGGGTTTCCAGACAAAAGCCCACGCTCTCAAAATTCTGTCAGTTTGGTGCATGTTTTTGATTCCTGTATAGCACTTTTCAAAACACAGCTACAAGAAATGACGTCACAGTTGGTGAGGTAATCGTGTGCTGCGCATAACGCTTTCGCATTTAACAACATTAGGTACGCATCAAGTGTCTGCGGTTGGGGTAAGTTTAACTTATCTTTAGCAATAATTAGCTAGTAATGGTTTTATTTGCATCATTTTAGTAAAGAAAAATAACGTACCTATTCAAATAGGAACGGAAAAAGATTTTGGAAAAAAGGATAGCTTACTGACAATTGAGTCTACACTCATAAGCTAACCGTTATACAGTTTTATTATCATTTAATTACAGGTTGTAATAAAATTGTATGATTTCACAACTACACTTAAAAATTTAGAGAAATGCATTCAATTTCCTGTTCAATATAATGTGTAACATTGTTAAATATTTTATTAGTTTTTTGTCTCACTACCTAAACATAACGTAACATATTAATAATTGTAGTTGACGTGCGAGGTCTTAATAGTAAAAATATGAGGTTATATTTTTCCTATGCATGGATTGTCAATAATAAGGTCGCAAGTCTCAGAAGTTGGAATAATTCTTCTACATTCATGGTGCTGTACAGAACAATAATCAATTAGTAAGACTAAAAACGTGCTATGTGCAGGACTGAACAGAATGTTCTCCTATAGTTGTAGTAAAACAACATACAGGAAACAAAAGTGTCAACATCTTTTGAAAGATGAAAACGTTATTGTTAAAAAGCCTTGAGGTTCTCTCACAACTTTCAATGTTGTCACTAGAGAGCATGATAAAATGCAGTTATTGAGAATTTTGAGATTGTCATTGTATCATTCTGCCGCGTGTCTTATATAAATGGTCCTAAAGAGGAAAGTGGTCCCTGCTAATTTAGTGCTAGTTCTAATTGACGATTTGCACTTACCACAGCATAGATGGGATCCATGGAAACACAGTACAGAAACGACGAATACTTTATTAAAATTCATTCATTCGGTCATTGGATACCACTGTATTGAAAAGTTATTGAAAGTACTTTGGTCGACGACTGTTCGAAATTGGTAGGAAAATCTTGTGAAATGTTTCATGTCAAGAACCCACAATTAACTAACTTTTGACAGGAAATGTGAAAAAGCTGGAATACAGCCAGAATTTGAACAAGGCTCGCTGAGACTGGTGAACGTGGCAGTTCACAGTCTTCATAACTGCCACCCAAATTCAGTACTTCCAATGTTAGATCACTTGCAATAGAATGATTCACAGTGACGTTAATATGTCTTGAGTAAGATTCGTTGTTTTGTTTTACTTGCTAAGAAAATCCCAGCATTAGCTAAGTAAGCTCAAAGGATATTAGGATCTCCTGTTGTATATATCCCCTTACTTATATCAGGTTGGCGCAAATATCCGCCGAAGTTTTGGTAATGATATTATAAGAAGATATTAACGGAGTCTCTCGAAATTGCCGGACTGTTGTTTCATAAGGTAATATATGTCTAAAAACTAACAATTTAGGTCGTTCCGTTAGATTTTTCCTAAGGTACAGATATTTTCAGAGCTATTAAGCCCATTCATATCATAAAGCTAATCTACTGATATAAAATAGTGCTTAAGTGGTAAAATGACTTTACATTTTGTCTTTACATTATACATCCATTTTTAAGACTTAAGAGATGTTTAACCCCAGTATTCAACAATTTTTGTATTTTACTCCTCTACATCAAATGGCTCTATGTGGCCGTCGTTCGCACTCTTTCTCTTCAAAAGAAATGCAGACGCCGTAATTCGGAGCATCAACTTGCTTTTTTTCTTGACACCAAATCTTTGTCAGTGCTTTATTTTCTGTGGTGAAAACCATGATAAAAACTGATTGATTTCTTTATTGTTTTACTACCATGTATTGAGTACTTTGCCCGTCAACGTTGCTGTTTCTCAATTGGTGATTAGCTGACATTGTCTTGACATTTAATTTTCAAACATACGAAAGCATCTGTAACTCAAAAGAGCCACTCAGGTATACACTTGTAACTTTTCACAGTCAAACGACACCATGTATTTTAATACCAGACTGTGAATTTCAATTTTGTGAGGCACTTTTGCTAATATTATTTTAGTCTAAATTTCTCTAAAAGTCCGATATGATAGGGGTGCCTGGTAGGGGTGATGAAAGTCAAAGACACTGTTGTGAATCCTGTGCATCCTTTTCATGCAAACTATACTTTCATGAGCACTAATCGTAGACTTCATGCCTTATCTTGTAACATAGGATATAGGAACGCATTTGTTCCTAACAGTGTGTTCATATACAATCATCAGCAATGATTTTTAACATTGTTTTCTTTAAAGTCAGTCCATTTTATTTGGTAGCCTCAATCGTTATGTCGGGTCGGCGCTTGTTTTTCACATGACCGGCTTGTATCTAAACTGTGTTTTTAGTTATTGTTTTTTGTTGTTGATTTTGTTCTCTTTGCTGTAACAAACCTAACAAAATTCCTGGGGTAAAAAATCTAACAAATAATCTTAATCTAAATCTAATAAATAATCTATAAAAAATTGAATCTAAATTTTAAACCATTACGTACATTTCTGCATGCTACACAATGAAATGTTAGATTTATAATAATTAAAAATTTTAAGTTGATAATGTTGTTTAGCTGTCTAGGCCTAAAAGGCAATGGAGGAGGACATCTTAACAGCAATAAATCTGGACGACGGGACTAATCTGACCTCAAATGACAGGTTCGGTATCCCGTTTGTACATGAAACGCCGAGTGGAAACAGTATTGTATGTAGCAAAGACAAGGTATGCTTTTTCTCACAGCTAACTTTATAATTTATCATAATAATTACTAGGTTCAAAATGGTTTCGTTTGGATACCTTCTTGTCATACCAAGAAGTAGCAGCAGCCCTGTAATGACGTGACTATTTTGACACAATTTATTGGAAATTATTCACCAAAAATAGGCCTTTTACTGTATATCCAAGGGTTGTAAAACAAATATATTCAAACTAAAAGTAGGCCCAGCCATTTATTCTTAGTTAAACTTGCTTACTTCCTTCAAAGCAGTTCACCAAAAAATGAAGCCTATTCATTTGTTCTCAGCTAAACTTACGTACTTACTTCATTCATAGCAGTTCACCAAAAAGGAGACCAATGCATTTAGCTTACTACTTATTTACCAAAAAGTAGGTCGATCCATTTACTCTTATTTAAATCTTAGTAAGGATTTCTGGTTTGTTCCCCTAGTCTGGATAAACCTCCAAAATTTATGAACTTACCAGATTGTAGAAAACTACAGTTTTTACGACGCCAAATGACATTATTATGCAGCAAAGATAAAGGCACCTTATTCATCTGCTAATTTAATGTTTTCACATTCTCATGCAGTTGGTATTTAATGATCATGGTGTGGTTGTATTTTACAATGCTTCTCAAGATCCATCGGGACGATATACTAAAAATAAAGCTAAACGTTTGACAGGTAAGTTAATTAATTTGAATATAATTGTACAGTTTAATAAGAACTAAGCGACTGGCCGGTAGGACTCGTTCTTTTCAATGTAGTCTCTGTGACTGATCTTCAGTCTACATAAGTGGGCACAACTTAACATTACATTTCACAACTTAATTATTTTTAATTATTGTCAAGATGGTTACAAACCCGCAATTAATAGAGTTTTTATATCAAACTTTGAAAAGCAGGATTCCAGTGATTCTAACCAATTTTATTAATTTTCATTTTAAATAATTTTGAGCATAAATTTCCCGTGGATAATTAATTAATTATTTATAAACTTAATGTCAAGATTATTATTAATGATTGGTCAAACACTGTAAATGCTGAAACTGGCTGGGATGAACTTTGGACTGTCATGATCGCTGCGGAACATGGTAGTCTAGCGGCCATGAGTATCTATGCGCATCTTCTGCCTTACATAGGCAAAAGGTCTCTGGTTCAAATCCAGGCTATTTTTCAACTTTTCGTATTTTCAAAGTTTGGTTTTAAAACTCAAGTAATGGTGGACTTGAATTACTACGAGGCAGCCGGGAAACCCATTTAAGGAAATGAACCAGTGCAAGTAAGCAAACAATACTTTACACCTGCGTCTTCTTACTAACTTTTTTTTCTTGGAGTAACATGAAATTGCGGTGTATTAAACAAATCAAAGCGGAAATTTAACGAAACATTTAATGCAACAGTACTGTTTTGTTAAGATCCAAGTGACCCAGGTAAAAATAGCAGTTATATTGTCTAAAAAGTACAACGTTTTCAGTTGATATTTGTTTAGGTGAAACGTGTAAAGTCTGGGCAGAACTCTCTACGCGACACCGTTTATTTTTTACTGCTTTTTTGCAGGTTATTGGCGTTTTGTTTATTATTTCTTAGCTGTATCACTAGAACGATTGTACCCTTGTACTCTGCCTTTCCTACGTCGAAATCTTCATATTCAAATAATACACGTGTGTATTGTTTTTGATTGAGTTAACTATTTCGGCAGTTGTTCACATATTAAAACTGTAGACGTTTACTGCAGAGCAGAATTAATACTGAATTAATATAAGTCCAGTCCTTTAGGACACACGTCTCTTTACTACTGGCCGGTCCTTGGACCTGGGTCATGGTATCTACGCGTCAAGTGAATTTTATTTCAACATCGTAATTAGTCTTTCTAAATATTGATGTTTAGCTTGTAGTTTGAATTTTGTGTATAATTGTATTTTATGCTATATGGAAGAAAAGTCAGAAATAAACGTGTCTATCTATCTTTGAATGGCAAGTCAGGCTTGCTGACCAATTTTCAGCTCTGTTTTCAGAAAATTATCTACTAGGATAATCATAGTAACGGTAAGCCTATATCAACCTCAATGCGTCAGATTCTCAATTTTTACTGTAGCTCATCGACCAGCAATGTTCATCTTCTGCTAATCTCTTTCCCAATAACTGAATTTTTTTAGTTTACAGTTCAGTTTCTATGCTATTATCTTTTGCTACCATACTGACTCTAAAGCAGATTTGTAAAAGCGTTCCATGGCTATCTATGTATAGGAAGGGGAGTGTCTTAAATGTGTATTAGAAAATCGCGCCAGCAGCCTCATGAAGCAAAGTTTAATCACACTAAAATCACGAGCTGCCAAAGTTTCAGTTTAGTTCATTGATGTTCTTTTGAAACACCCGATATGTGGTTCCAAAGTAACCTGAGATGTGAAGCAGAGTGAAATGTGGTACACTCATAATTCTCCTGCATTTTTCTATTTCAGCTCCAACATATGAGGACCTACAATGTCACTATTCCCTTATCGGTCTCTTCTTAAAGTCATTGTATAAACATGGGCGACTAACTGACATGGAAATTAAAGTCGAAAACCAGACTTTCTACGCCCACAAGGTAGTTTTGGTCTGTCGTTCCGAATTCTTTGCCAACATTTTCCGACGCAAGACCCGCTCGGCTGCCCTAAAGGTGCAGCAGGTCAAACTGGAAAATATGAACCCGGATGCAGTAAGGATAATTCTGGAATATTTCTACAGCGGCAAGTTGGAAGCAAACGCAAACAACGTCAGTCAAGTCGAACAAGCAGCAAGAAAGCTTGGAGTTAAAGAAGCAATAGAATGT